>JAMAHF010000034.1:0-378788 GCA_023627405.1 Penicillium sp. S1316 | reverse complement strand
AGAAATGACCGAGCGGGCGCTGACTAACAGTAAGTTCGGCGTTGAAGCAATTACTAGCGGTCATTAAAGGTCGACACTAGCCCTCATCTGCATTCCCACAGCTGTGGCGGAGGTAGTCCCGTAAATGCCTGCGGGGAGGCAGGCAATCACGATGTCGTGCTGCCCGAGTGTTCCGTAGACATATGTGTTCTCATCGCGGCGCCTATTAGGCAGAGGCTCGTGCACGGTGTCGAGCATGGCCTGGGCGGCTGCAAACTCGATAGGTAGCGCGCAAATCCATCCGATCTCATAGTCTTTGTAGTTTGGCATCTTACTGACGTTTTCCCTGGAGTATTATTTCACGATCAGGTTGATCGGCAACTTGATGAGGCTGAAGACTTGCGGCGATGAGCACCTCACGTGAGAAAGTGGGGGAGGGGAAGGATGAAGTGAACAGCCTGAAAGCCAAGGCTCGGAGGCCTTCTTACCTTACAACCACTGGCCACATCTCGATTTCCTTAGAGTACTGTTTCCCCTATTTAATTTGTTACTAAAGGCAAATATAATTTAGGCCTACTATGGACTAGCTCTTGTGTGGTGCTGAGAGCTTTATGGCTGCCTTTCTTTACAGGCGTTCGGGTAGTATAATTCTCGGACTACGTGGCAGCGGGGCTAGAAAACAATGATCATGCGTCCTTAAGTCAGAAGGATCTCGAGACCGACTACGTGACGCGGATATTGCCTTGTTGTTGCGATCCCGTGTAACCCAGAAGGAGGTTTGACTATATAAATCCCCAGACAGGCTTGTTATTTTGGGGGATCTAGCTGCCGTAGTAATTTTAGCTGGACTTCTGACGAAACCCTTCAACAACACAAACATATTTAGCTGATGTCCGTCTGCTAGAAGCCGCTTAGGCATAAAAGTTTCTAGGTTTTTATATAATCGTGTCTCGTCTTGTGGAAACCAGCACTAGGCAAACTTGGCGGAAAAACTCTCGAGGCACGCGCAAGTACGCTGTGATGTTATTTTATCCTCGGCGAGGGGATCGTTTGATAAAGCGATAAGGGGGTCGTTTATAGATCTATGATCGCCGTGGCCGAACCAGTGAACCAAGGCCTGACCCGGAGAAAAGTCTTTTGCCCTGAGAGGAAAAAGGCTACCGAGCATTGTCTTTTCCGGGCATTAAATGGCTTGGGGAAATAATATAAGTCATGCGAATCTCCTTCGTGTGCCTCTTATTTTGGATGTTCTGTAGCCGAAATCGTACTCTCAGGGCAACAATATAACCTAGTCTCCCCATGTTGCCAACATTGAAATCCTCTTTCCATACTTGCAAACGGTTAGTAATACGCGATATATTATCCCTACGCCCATGACCTGCAGCCCCACGTTGGAATCTTTCTGAGCAGATCGAATCATCTCCGCGTCGAGAGTTGTCTACACTGGAGCTTCCGGTTTGGCTGATGTTGTTTTGCCTCACGGAAGACTTGATTCCGGTTGCCGTGGAATATCTAACGCAAATGCATGGAGGGATGAAGAAGCGTCTGCTGGAAACCGGGCGGCGCTTCGCGGTTCGCACCTGGAAGTCTAGACCTCTTTTGGATTTGCAGATGGGGGCCAGAGCTAGTGGCGACTTTGGCCAGTGACCATCTTCGAATCCTTCTAGCGTCGCGCACCATTCAGGTGGATATCCTACATAGGCGATCAGCCTCCCAGACTTCAGAGAATTCATATTTCTCCAGAATAGTCAGCCGGCGGGGGTCACGGTCTTTTGAAATCCCTATCAAACCGCCTCGTGCGATAGCCATGTTGTTCGTTTGAAAACACCAAAGTTAATGGGCAGTCTGAAAACACGGCAATATTGCTTCACCGACATCTCGTGATAATCTCGAGCTGTCCTGTCGCCACCCTCGAGTCGGCAACAGCAAGATGGCTTCTCAGTCAAAGTTCATGTTCATCGACTCTCAGGCCGATCATGCGCGGAACGTATCGTTACGGACCAAGAAACAAGTCTTTGTGATGACAAAATACTACCAAGATCAAAAACAGGCCTCTATCGATAGACTGAAACCCAGAACGGCGCGGAGGGGTCGTCCACCAGGGGAATATAATGCAGGCGTTTTCCCTACTACAGCTAAGCATCGCGAGACCGCGAGAATGAAACGCTCGAAAGATCGTCATCTCCCGCAGCGCAATCATCCACAGCCTAGACTCTGGTCGGTGGAGGCGTATCTGGACCAGAGCTTCTTCGATCCATTTTCCACGTCAGCGGTAGAAATGACAGACTCAATGAACCAATACTTCCATCACTGTATGAGGGTACTTATCGCTATATAAGGTATAGGGAACTGACTTTTGAAAGTTAGAATTCACTCAATCATAATGTGTTATCCGCTTGATCCGATGCGTATGGGCATGTGGTGGTGGCAGAAAGCGATAACTCAACCAGGGCTACTCCAGGCGATCCTCTTTCTATCAGCTGGGCACCAGGCAAGCCTTGAGTTGCATAGTGGCGTTGACCCCCAGGTAGTCGAAAAGACCACCGGAAACTGCCTCCATCTCCGTGGCAGTGTGCTTAGCACTTTGAACAATATTCTACAGGACCCCAAGAAGGCTGTGGCCGAGGCCACCACTCTTATTGTTGCCTCACTTGCTAGCGGCGAAGTACGACGCTTCTATCCCCCCCGAGCTCCAATAACCGCTGACTGGTTGTCACAGGCCGTCAATGCCAATTTCGAGGCTCTTGAGATTCACATGAAGGGACTCCAGCGACTTGTCCATCTACTCGGCGGAGTGGAAACACTAGACCATGGAGCGCTGGCTAAAATCTATGAGTATGGGATTGCTCTATGCGGCCTCGTTAGCACGAAGCTAACTCTCCCCCCACCAGGAGCGACGTCAGAAGCGCGGCCCTAAACAATACTCGACCTCTCTTTCCCATGTCATCCCGCTGGCGCAGCGAGATTCTCCAAGACGCCAGGTTCTTCCAATCATGAGAACCACCCGAGATACCAAAGACCCTTTCTCCACTGGGGAAATTCTTTTTCAAGGCCCCCTGGTATCCACAGCTTGACTCCTCACTGAGGGCTTTTACTCAGGTCCTCCATCGCCTCATCATACACTACGAGGAAGCCCAACTCAACCCATCTATCATCACACCGACAGACAACGACCTCTTCCTCGTCTTCGAACACCAGCTCCTCTCTACACGCTACGCATCCCGCGCAATCGATAACCTCCACGAGCCCCTGCGCCTCTCATTCCTCGTCTACGTGAACCTGCGGATCTGGCATTTCCAGGGTATCCCATTAGTGCAGTGCATAGCCCAGGGGCTCCGACAGAGTCTCGAACCGCCATTTGCCCACCTCCAGGTAACCGCCCCGGATCTGCTATTCTGGATTCTTTGGATCGGAGGACTAGCTTCTCGGGGCGCTGCCGAGTGTCACGGCTGGTTTGTGAGGAGTCTGACTACGTTAGCGCACCAGCTTCGACTGGAGCATTGGGCAGCGGCGAGGATGGTTCTGGGTGGGTTCTTTTATACAGACCAAGACAGGTGGGAGGCAGAGAAGGTAGCGGAGGACGAGCTTTGGAGAGAAGTGGTTCCGGAGGATTATAGGGGGCTTGGCACGCCGGTTATATTTCTGTAATTGGAGTACCTTCGCCGCTGCCAAATAAGCGATATATATATCTATATATTGGTACTATCATGTCGGATAACAGTCTTGAACTGTGCACTCATGATAGCAGGTTTTAACTAGTAGTTGGGGTTTATTGCCTTGTATAGCCCAAATTATAGATAAATATCTTCAAAACTAGTTTGCTCGGCTAAATATATATCTAAGATCATTAAAAATGTTTTTATTCCCTTGGATCCCGCCTAAATCTCTACAAGATGGCTGCAAAGTTTGACATCTGCTTTATGATGCTATCGACAGGCAATGAATGAGGTGCAGGGCCACCTACGGTAACCTTTCCCAGAACCAAGCCCTGTGACCTCGGGGCGGGGTTTGTTGGGAGGGCGGGTGCGTGGGCCACGGTCAATGCTTATCTAACACGTGGCTTTGGATGAAATTGAGCATCTCATTGTCCCGAACAGGAGAGCGAAGTTGCCAGCAAGAGATATACGAGAAATACGAATAAACTAGAGTCATTTGGTAAGACCTCCGCGGCTATCTATAGCTTAAAAAGCCAATACTAACTGCAATTCGACCAGAGGAAGAAAGAAATAAACATTCAAGGGATGTTTCCGGTGTTGTTGTAGACGCAATGCGGCGTTCGTCGGGGACTTGAAACCGGGGACCAACCCAAAAAAACATGTCATTTGACTGATTTTGATTTGTCGACCTTAGGATACCGCTAGGATTTCACTTTATTCAGCATCCACTCGGTCATTTGATATTCCGACCTTCCTAATTTAGTTTAGTTATTTGCCCCTTTATTTCATGTATTTAGTCGAACATCGCAGCTAGATAGAAGAAGCAGAGACCTCCATAGAAGCAGGTCATGCAGCAAAGGTTCGATACAAGTCATTACGTTGGCCCGCAAGTCCGACATGATTTCTTAGCGACCTTTACCCGCGAAAACTTTGTTCAAGCGGCTCTAAACCTACAGGGATC
Source organism: Penicillium sp. S1316 (assembly GCA_023627405.1). Lineage (NCBI taxonomy): Eukaryota > Fungi > Ascomycota > Eurotiomycetes > Eurotiales > Aspergillaceae > Penicillium > Penicillium sp. S1316. The sequence continues at coordinate 374,192 of JAMAHF010000034.1, read as the reverse complement.
AGGATCCACCCCCACCGGGGCAGAAACCAACTCACGGAAGTGATCGCCATAGGCCGAGGGAGTGTTGTGAGAGGATGAGGAACCTGGGCGCTAGCTCGCCTGCTAATACTCCGAATCAAAGGTCTCCTCGGCAAGCCCTCTCTGAGCAAATAAGCACTCATGAGGCGGCTGAGGCTTCATCTTACGGAGTATTGCCAGAGCCCCAATCTCCCATGTGGCTCACTGTAGGGGTTGCGTCAGAACTGCATGGAGATGACCGCGAGGAGGGCTTTGATAAATCCGAAAAGATGCTGTAGGGCTTGGCGAGTTGTAGCATGAAGGTGAATGGACCCTTCTCTGCAGCCTCGTCGGTCCCAAAACCCCGATGTTACGCAATCAATTGCCAGGGCATACTCGGGGGTATGGATACGGAGTAGGAGTCTAATTAATACATAGACTGCCGGCCAATTTTCCTCTTCGACCTCTCTCATCCGAAACGGCCAGCACTTCCTGCAGGCTGCAGGTCGCAAGCCTACTGTGCACGAATTGCAGATTGCCTTCTGATCGGCGTTCCACTGGTCCCCTGAGTTTCGCCAAATTGGACGCGGCGGTGCCGGTTCTCGAGTCGACGAGGGGGTAAAACCCAAATAATAATAATAAAAGATCGATCTTCAGCCTCTTTTGAAGCCTCGTGATTCAACCATCGTCGCGCGCACAAAATTTCCCCTATTCCCCCCCCTCCCCCCTCTTTTGGCGTGCAATGCCATGATGAACCCTCCCACAATTCAACGCGTTACGATGCTGCTATTTCGTCTTTCCTTTATATTTTCCCTTCCCAGTCTATCACTGTCAATGTGCTATTATCCAGACGGATCGCGTGCGGAGGACCACATCCAATGTACGTCTGGCGAGAACAGCGCATGCTGCCCAGATAATGCCATTTGCATGTCCAACGGGTATTGTTTGGGCGTTGCTCAACCGTTTGGTCTGTTTCGTGCAACTTGTACAGACATCACCTTTGAGATTGATGAGTGCCCAAAAGAATGCCGTATGCCATGCTCCCCTCCCACCTCTTGACACGCCGGGACAATGTTCTACAATCGTTGGAGAATTCGTTCATTGCCTCTGTTAACATAACTGCAGTCGATGTCCAGCACGATCGCCTCTGCACAATTGTACCGTACAACTCGACAGCTGAAGGCATCTCATACTGCTGTAACTCGATCGTCAACAACCCGGACGACGTGAACCCCGAATGTGCCTTCAATAAGGAGCCCATCACCCTTCAAAGCGCGACAATAATACCCGGTGTTGTCCTTCTCGAAGATTATACACTCGAATCGGACGTGAACTGCACCAACAACAACAACAATAATAATAATACACCAGCGGCGAACGAAACGGCGACAAATGAAGTCGAGGACGAACCACGCGCGGAACAGAGTTCCTCCACCAACGTCGTCGCGGTCGGTGCCGGGGTTGGCGTGCCATTAGGCGTTCTTTCGCTTCTCGCAGTCGCATGGGCGCTGTTCGAGCGGAGAAAGAGAATGGGTCTTCAAAACTCGGAAAAGGTGGTCAGGGAGCTGAACCCTAATAGCGGGGCTTACGTTGTCCTTGATGGGTTTCCTCACAAGAGCATAACGAACCAGCAGCCACCGCATTACAGGGAGCCCCTCGAATTGGAAGAGAGCTCTCCAGGATCGAATCGTGGATAACCATCAATTATATCCCCCTCATTCTGTTCCTTCATATGATTATGGGTATATATATTATTAACATATAGCTTCCGGCCGATAGCAGTCGGAGGGTTATATTCTTAATCATGAACCAGGATTCTCTATTCTAGTTGCTTGAGGCATCATTCTGACTAAAACTATGCTCTTGGATTGGTAAGGCTGAAAATACAGACAACAACTACTTTGCTAATGACGCTTACTACTACGGAGACGACACCAAAGGTCTATAGTTTCACGTTTACCAGGACTAGATAGCCAAGGACATAGGTGACGCGTAATAGCAAGATTTCATCGCCGACCCCTGTGTTCGGCTCGCTGGACTGCGCAGGAAGGCCTTGTATACTGATGGGATAATTGTTGCTGTCAGGATTTGCAAACGTGAGCCAGCGTCTCGGACATAGCATACGGAGAACTCTGTAGTCTACCCTTGCATTCCTCCCTGCCCCTTCGATAGCCCCATGCCGCTCACGATTCAGCCTGACCGACCACGCGACCAATCAAGAGAGTGGAATGCCCAACGATTCGAACCTCGGTCACCAAAAGCATTGCGATCGGCGACTTGGCGTGCGTCCAAACGCCAAAACACAGCCACGGCGCGAATACGGGGTGGGTACGAAACTCGCGCGGCTCTTCCGTCTGGCTCCAAACACGCTACTGGCACCCGACGATAACGGTGTCATCTCATGGCTTCCAAATGCCACCAATCACATAATCTATGAGCAACGAGAGAGAGAGAGGGGGAGAGATGATAACAAGTCGCAAACTCTCCGTCCTCGTCGCCGACTCGCGGCTCGTAGTCAAATTGAACGGAACGCACTTTGACTACTTCAATATCGCGCCTCAGAACTCGTCCGAAGGCCGCCCGTCTCTGCACAGGGCCTGGACCAAGGAGACATGGGTGCGGACGAGGTACCTTGGCGGCGGCGCCACGAGCGAGGTGTGGCTGGAGGAGTGCCGCTCTGTTGGGGGTGCGCCCACGAAGAAGGGCTAGTTATAGGTTGTTAAGATCGTGCCTAAGCAAATCGATTTTGACGTCTATGCGGAGCTCGAGGCTATAGTTAAGTTCTCGCAGAGGTCGCCCAAGGTCAGTTTTTCTTTCTTTTCTTTTTGTTTCTCCTATTTGTATTGAATGATCGTCTAATCATTGCTAATGGCCGGCAGTACGAAGGCCTGTTCGTTAGGTCTCTCGAATGGTATGAGAATGAGATATCTGTATTCATCGTCATGGAGCACATGAAGTATGGCAGCCTCTCTTCGCATTTAACCCACCCCTTTCCCGAAGATAAAGCAGGTGAGATCACCACCTAAGTCCTCGAGAGTATAGCCTGTCTTCATGAGAATGAGTTCGTTCACCGAGACCTCAAGCCCGATGTGAGTCTGCCTTTTCGCTCCGTGTAGACCGGCTAGCAATAACATCTCCGTGGAAGCTGATGATCGATCGTATGTATAGAACAACCTGGTTGCATCAAAAGGCCCGCGACGGTGGGTCAAGATCGGCGATTTCGGCTTCAGCAAATGCATCAGCGGGGATACAAGTTTGCATTCCTTCGTGGGCACGCGCAAATACCTAGCGCCCGAGGTTCTCGGTCAGCATCCACATTGGGCTGTCGTCGCTACTGAGAGTGGGGAGCGTGTGTATTGATGCACGTACGCAACAGACATGTGGTCGCTGGGCATCACGGCCGTCTACCTGCTCTGTCACGAATATCCATTTCAGGACAGAGAGCTGCTGGCGTGCATAAAGGGGGCACCTTTTCTTGGTACAGCGCTTACAGAGCACGCGATTAGCCAGGACGCTTGCGCGTTCATAACGGCACTCTTGACGATTGATCTGACGAAACGGTTAACTGCCGCCGAAGCTCTCAAAGACCCATGGCTGGCGGAGCCCGTTGTGGACGACCCGTTGCAGGCGTCGGAAGGGTTGCAGTCCGTGCGGCGGAGTCAGATTCCAGCGCTGTTCCCTTCGGTGACAAACGCCTCGGTGAGCTGGCCGCTTTCAAGTACATGGCCTTCGGACTTTGCCTCCGCCTCCCGCAGGGAGATGCCTCTGATATCAAGAGGCGTTGTCTCGGAGCCAGAGAATTTGGCGCCGCCAAATAATGAGATTCCTCACATAAATGAAGATTGAGATCACGACACGCGGACAAAAGTCGTGGACGAATTCAGCGCCTTGCATGAAAGGGATCTCCAACTCCTCGCCGAGAAGAAATACACACAGGCCGAAGCCCTGTTCCAACAAGCCGTTGACGGCCGCAAACAAGTTCTAATGCCGTACGATCGAGACACGCTAGCGTCGATGTAGCAGCTAGGCGTGTCGTACTTCCTCCAGGGCCGGCACCAGGATGCGCAGAGGACGCTGCAGCTGACGGCGGAAATCCAGGCTGAGTCTCTGGGGTCAACGCATATCAACACGCTGACCTCCAATTACTGGCTTGGCAGCTCGCTTCTGGCACAGCGGAAACTGGACGCAGCACAGGAAGTGGTTGATCGGGCAATGGAAATCCAAAAGGTGATCCTGGACGTCAACAATGAAGATACGGTCAAGTCGCTGTGGCTGGGGGGCCAGATCTATTATCAGCTGGCGAAATATGACCATGCGCTGTTGCTCTTCGATCAAGCCGCTGATGCTGCTGCTACGATAGGAGTTGATACAACAATCGCGCCTGAGATCCTCTACCTGCGTGTATGTTGTCCGTATAACCACCAGGGATACCAGGAGGCGCGGCCTATTCTAGAGGAAATCGTGCAAGCTTCTCCGGAGCACCTGGAGGATGCCCAGGCACGAAATCTTCTCTCCAATGTCGGGGAAGCACTTTTCCAAGAAGCACACTACGCCGACGCAGAGTCATGTTTCGAAAAATTAGTCGAGGCTCGCAAGAGAACACTAGGGCCAGCACATGAACAAACTCTCCATTCATCTCTACAGCTTGCGTCCTCGCTCCGCAAACAGCCAGGAAAGGCTGCGCAAGCACAGGCAGTGTTGCGACAAGTCCTCAATTTATCTCCGCCTAGAATCACCGCACAGCGCGCGCTCGACCAGTTGCAGGACCTTGGCGAGACGCTTTGGAGCGAGGAGGAGTACACGGGGGCATATGCCACCTTCAAAGACGTCCTGGCGCAGCGCACAGCAATCATAGGACATCAGCACGCAGATACGCGGCGTTCCGCCTCTTGGCTCGGTCGATCGCTGCTCAACGAGAAAAGATACGAGGAGGCCACGGCCCTGCTTACATCACTATGCAAAGACCAGCGCGAGGTCCTTGGGCCTGACCATCTCCATATGGCTTACACCAACCTCTGGCTTGCCCAGTCGCTGCACCACCAGGGCCAAACCAGGGATGCATTCCCGCACGTCTCCGAAGCGCTTAGGATATTCAGGCATAATCTCGGGACCGACCACCCGGACACAGTTCGTTCATCTCTGGACCTCGCAAAACGAGTCTTTGGCATCACTCACGAGGTAACCATCCACACGCAGGTCGGTCTGGGTATGGCGCTGTACGGGACGAAAGGTTCCCTGACCGCGCTCGAATACCTCCTGCCAGCGGCGGATGAGCAGATGGCGGCTCTAGGGGAAACACACGAGAATACACTAGACACGCTGTTCTGAATTAGCACGGCGCTCAATGCACTGAAACGATATGCCATGAGCGAGCAATATTGGAGAAAGGTTGCAGACGTGAGACATCGCTTGCTAGGAATCAAGCATGAAGAGTCACAAACCACCACAAGGTTGCTAGCGCTGTGTCTCGCGCATCAGGAGAAATGGGAAGAGGCAGCGAGACTACATGAGCAAGTATTGAGGGCCCGAGAGGAGACTCTGGGGTCCCGCCACACAGCGACTAAGGAGAGTAAAAAGGATTTGAAGAAGTGCACCAAGGCACTGGCGGGGAAATGTGTTATTCTCTGGGCTGAGCATCAGCATCTGCAATACCGCCATTTATGAACCTGATTTTTTACTATCTAACCAACTATCCCCTTCCCTCGACCCCCGTCGACACCCCGTCTTCCATCTCAAGCCCCCCTTCATCAGCCGGATCGCTCCACCCCTCCCTCACATCCTTAACGACCCTCACAAAGAGCAAATCAACGACAACGGCAAGCGACCCCAACGCCGCTCCAAAAAGCAATGCAGCTCGGAACCCGCGAACCATTTCCACCCTGTTCTGATTCACCTCGGTCTCAATCGTGCCCGCAAATCCTAGCCCAAGGCTATTCCCATACAGATTCAGCGTTCCGACCAATGAGGCCGCAACTCCCTGCTGCGTGCGCTTGACGCTGTTACTCGTAACGATCTGCGCGGCCACATACACAAAGTCCGGGCAGAAGGCCATGAAGATCGTTGCGGGGAAGACTTGCGCCCAGTAACTTTGGTGGACGGGCATGGTGGCCAGAAGCACGTTTGCAATGAGGATCGCAGCGCTTCCAATCGCGAGGATCCACTGCGCAGCGAGGCGCGGAATCAACCACGCGGCGACGAATGTACCGAGCGTGGCGACGATTCCGAAGGGGGTCCACTGTAGCCCGAAATTGAGGATGCTCTCGCCGCGCAGCAGCTGCAGCCAGGCGACCATGTACCACAGGAAGATCCCGTTGGCCATGAAGCTGAGTAAGACGACGAAGATTACGGGGACAAAGGAGGGCGCGGTCCAGATGCCGAGCGGCATTATGGGAGTTTTGGCGAATTTGTGTTCCCAGATCCCGAAGAGGATGAGCAGGATCACGGATATCCCCAGGAGGGCACCTTCAAATGGTTTATCCCAGCCGCTGGCGGGGGCCTGGCTATACATTGCGGTTTAGAATATCCTTGCGTGTAATGGTTTGAATGAGGTACTTACTTCCAAGCGACGTTGAAGACAATCAGCCCAGCGGTACCAAGGAACGCGCCAACCCAGTCGATATCGCCATTTTTATCAACCGGATAGTCGCTCGGGAGTAAAAGTGCTAGCGAAATAAATATGACTGTTCCCACAATCGCTCTGAAACCCATGCTATCATTAGTGCCCCTTGGCCTAGCCAGCACCCCCGCCCTCAGGCTAAAAAAAGAAAACGAGACACCAAACTCACAAACTGAAAAATATCCATTCCCAGCTCGCATACTTAACAAACACCCCTGCCCAAATTGCACCGAGATAACTCCCAATCGGTGCCGAAGCCCCAAAGAACCCTAACGTCACATTGCGCAGCCGTCCCGGTGGGATCGCTGTGCTGATCAGGGCAACAGCATTGGGCATGATCAGCGCACCGCCGATACCTGATAGTGCGCGCGCGGAGTTAAATGCTACGAAGCTCTTGCAGAATCCGTTCGCGAGTGTGAAGATGACAAACCAGATCGCGCCGGCGACGAGGACGTGACGGTGGCCGTAGACGGCGCCTAGGCGGCCGCTTATGAGCACGAATGTTCCCTGGGTGAGTCTGTACCACGAGAGTGTTGATATTGTTAGTCCTACTAACGTTCTTATTTGTATATATGCTCATCCTCAGAGTGGTGAGGGGGACGAACGGATAAGACGCTGCGGCCCAGTTTGCTTTGCCGGGCCCGACAGCGGCGTTTAGGGCTTTGCTGATCTCCAGCCCCGCGGCCAGGCCGACCATGTTCGATATCATCTGGTTATTGTTGGGTTTTTTCATATAAGCCGGGCTGGGGTGACAGAAGACTAGTTACCTGTACCATGTTACATAGCACAATAAATACGATAATTGCTAGCCGGCGTTTTGTTGTATGGTTGGCTGAGATGGCCTCGAAGACTTGCTGGGGCTCGCCTGACGCTGGAGGATTGACAAGATCCATCTCCCATACGACCATCAAACTCGTACTCTGAATCTGTAGATAATGAGGAGTAATCGGACAAAGGATATTGTCGTTCACAAATACTAACTTCGCTGGGCTAACTATATAGCTTCAAAATTCATCAGATGCTGGCCGCGGTTGGGCGGGCCGTGATTCCGAATACGAGGCCACGCACCAGCCACTGCTAGCTTTATTTGGTCCTCGCTAGAGAACGAGAGCAAATATTAGATATCATCGCACCCTAGACATCTGCCGAAGTTTCCCCGGACCCCGTTGCTAAGCATGGCGATACGGCTCTTTCGTAATAGCCCTGGATTAGAAATCCCAGCGATAATGGTCACTGGACTCTCGAGTGGTCCGGCTCTTCGGTTTTGGGTCGCGTCGCACGTTCCTCGGCTTATGATGGGTAATATATATACCATATACTCGCCTCAAATTCAAGAACCACAACTTGAGGGCATGTTCTTTTTTCAGCTACCGTTTCTCTTTTCAGCCCCTCCCCTGTCCCAGCTGGTAAAGACATGGCGTAGTATTCCGTGAAAAAGAGTCAGATATTGCACCCAAGAGGACTAAATCACGTGCAGAGCTCAAACATCCTTTTTGTTGGTAGGATGAAACTAGTTCCCCACTGCTTGACTTAGGGCCCAGCCTTGATCACATCTTGATTGTTAATACATAATCGAGCAGAAAACGGGAATCCTGCGCCTGCCTTGGTATTGCCAAGGGAAACTCTCTATGGCCAAGTCGTCTCGTTACCCGAACCAAGCCCTGTGACAAGTCCTTAGCAGGCCAAGTGAGTAAACAATCTACCACGCATACATCCTTAGAAAGAGTAGAAAGTCTAATATATATGTATGCTATAAGTATGCCACTCCTAAATCCACACTGTCATTTCAGCAATGGAACGCAAGAGTGGACGGCGTCTGACTACGCCCCCCATTATGACGGGGCAGCATGGATCTGGTACTTGTGGAACAGGAATAGTAATCTGTTTATGCCCTGAGTATGGGTTGGATAGCAATAAGACTTATATGGTTAGTGATAGACTTTCGTCTATCCGTAATGCCAGCTGGGGCACGTCCGTTAGTGCCAGTCGTCCATATTTAGGATGAAGTAACTACTACGTGTAGATTTTAATCATGTGTCTCCTTGGCCTCAGGCTAGGTGCTCTTGGAGAGGGTGAATGAATAAGTACTGTGAAAGATAAGAAAGGATATCATAAGCAGGGAATAAGCTATTTGGCAAGTGTGCGGCATTTTTAGCTATAAAGAACCGCTGGCTGCTCTCGCTAAGACATAGGGATATTAAATTATCTTTTACAACTAGCGGCGTACTTGTATCCTTTTCTATAACGATAACAGAGGAGACCAAGGCCAAAGCTTCCACTGCTTATGAGCAACCCAACATCTCTCGGGGCTGATGCTGACAGAGGCTTATTGGTGTTGAATTAGAACTGGAGGCTTTTGCTACTAGGCAGTGACATAAGATGTTGGCCAATTACTACTGGCTTTCAGATTCTTAATTTGCCCGTCGGGCGCCAGTAGCGGATCAGATAGGCTGGTAAAAGATGCCGGGCGCGCAGTGCAACCGTTCGTGGTAGCTGGCCCCCAAATGATCTGCAGAGAGCCGCCACTTGCATCGCCCCGCGAGGTTGTCCAGAGTATGGGGAAGTGTTAAAAAGAATGTCAGATATTCTCTCGCTCCCACTCTATATATAAATCGTCAATTCGAGCCTCCATGCTTGGATCTAGTTTACACTGATTTAATTATCTACCGCGTGTCCTTCTCTATAGTCTACCAATTTATGGCGTACACCTGCACCACCACCCTTACTATAAATCCCACCGCAACAGCAACCGTTACCGCAGTCATGGGATCTCGTTGCTGTCCGCCCACAGAACAAACGGCCGCTCTCGGTATCCTCAGCACAGTATGGGCCGGCATTAGCGGCTTCTTCGGCACAATCTGGTCCATCGTCATCGGATGCCTGCGGTTCCTCATTGGCACTGTGGTGCCAGTTATTTTAGCTGTTGCCATCTTGTTCGCCATCGGTTGCGCCGTCTACGGGGGTGTTACTTTGTTCGCAAACAGCTCTAACTGGTCAGACTTCGGTTCAAGGTTAAGGACGATTGAGAGGGAGAGGAGAGATGAGGAGGGGTCCTCCACAGACGGCGATATTGACATGGGCTCGGACGGAGAGATTGTGGATGTCCTGGACGAGAAGAAACGGGTTAATATTGAGATTGAGTTTTTGGAAGCCCTGCTACGAGCGAAGAGGAAGAGGTTGGCGTCGTTGCAATAGGATAAAGGGTTTATGCAGGTCTTAATCTGTGTGTTGCGAGAATGGCGTGGTAAGTAGGATGCTCGGGTTGATGACAGAAGAGAGGAATGCTCTTCCGGGCATTTTTGAAATTGCGGACACTTTCTACGAGGTCGCGATATGGACAAGCTTAAATCGGTGACTAAAGTTAGATGCAGTCAAGGTGTATCAAGGCACAAATAAATAATTTCAACGATCCGATTTAGAGAGAATGTTTCACATATATATCCAGATCAAAGGGCGAGCAAGCCATTAATAGGCCTGATTCATGAAACATTGCGCCATCCTAACCCCCTCGTACAGCCAGCCCATAAATCCTGCCTTCTACACAGCATGACAAGTTGTCTTGAACGAGCTAATATCATTATTCCAGGTCGCCGGGATCTTCGTCCACTTCTCATCATGGCATGATTTCTGCGGTGTCCAATCCGCATTCTTGGTCTTGCAGCCGGGGCTGTCGTACAAGGTGAGACAGCATCTGGTGGTGCGGTCCGAGTTGTAGGCGTAGTACTGGATCGAGGAGACTTTGTTGTTCAACGGGTCGATGTTGGAGAAGCACTTGCTGCCTGTATTGCCGGGTCCGCTGTAGGTCACCTGTCGACCACCGTAGTTGGTGTTTTCATAGAGCCGGATTCGCCACGCGTCTGCGGGGGATGAGGCGAGGAGGAGGAGTGAGGTTGTGATGGACATAAGTGAGATCTTCATTGTGTCTGCGGTAATAATGACGGATGGGTTAGATAATTGATGGACTCGGACTGTCGCGAAGTAAATGGAGGAGGAGCTTACTGATATTGTTGGATAGAGTATTTCTACGAAGTGGGGTGTGAATATTTTCCGAGAGATTTGAAGAGCAGCGGGTTGACCAGTTTTATACTACTACCCCAGCCAAGGAGAAAAGTGCCTGAGGGTGGACCTGGCCGAGCGCTTGAAGCTGATATCGCGACGAATACGAGATCGCTGGCGGCTGCCCTAGCACAATTTGGGTTTGCTCTTTCAGGTACAGGGTCGATTGTTTAATGAATACGAAGCTACTCTCGTATCCCCAGAACGCGTGCCTGAACACTACATTCCTATTGGGAGGATTCGTTGTATCCATGCCCTAGAGCTGAATTTTAATATCGATGGCATCTGAATGCGAAAGGGCTGAGAACAGAGCAAACGTGGATCCGGGCTTGCACTACGTAGATCTTGCTCTGCTTGCCATTTGGGATAAGTTTATGGGTATTGCGGAGAGTCTAAAGCGTGGCCCCTCAATAATAGAAGTCACAAACTCGGTGGAGGTTGGAACTCAGGACCTGTCATGTGTTCTAAGAGACCTCAGTGCTTCAACACCCCTGCCCTCCAGAGCCTCTGGATATTTATTAAGAAAATCGGGTGTCAGCCCGCAACAGTTCTCTCACATGGGGGTTGCTTCTCGTCGGGCGTCCTAGAGCGGTCTTACTCTTTATATTTTTCTCTCCGTATCCGAATGCTTCCCCAAGCCACTGGTAAGGCACCGTTCAATGAGATTTTACCACTTGTCGTGGAAAAGGGCGAATCCGATCAAGCTCCACAACTGGTGCCTAAACCGAGCAGCCTACTTCAAGATAACTTTCTTCGCGCCAGAGGAAAACAGCCTTTTATACAACCATCCAGTTAACACCAAGATACAGGGAAGTGCGAGACTTTCCCCGTGCAGCTGCGACGAGCGAGTCCCAAAGCATCGATCTTTAGCATCCGGATCCAGGCTGTACTGGCTGTGTTCCCCTCTTTCAACCACTAGAGCCGTGGGGCGCCAGTATTCAGCAGTCGTCTACTAGCGACGTTCTAAGGAGCTTCCACGGCTACAGTGGGGTAACTCATCTCAAGAATAAACTCGAGAGGAGCGCATGGTACGGACAGCACAGTGGTGTATAAATCAAGACATATACTGAAGTGCTGGACTCATATAAGTAGATGGCTCGTCATCAAAAAGTCTACAAAGGACGCCTTCAGGGCCGACAACTTCGCCGTATAGTTATTAACGGATATTTAGTTCCACGGCTGAACTACCTGCAAATGAGTACCGGCAAATGTGGGGCAAAATTTGCAATAGAATAACGACAATGGAGAAGTAAGTTACAGCGAATGATAGTGTTTATGTGATACAGTACCAGAGAAAGAAATACGAGCCCATTCAGCCTTCGGCCACACCAGCCTCCAAACTAGGTTCAAGACCAAGTTCAAGCTCAAGGTTTGATCCAAAGAGCCGCATAGCGGTCGGAAGTCCCCGTATTGTATCCGCTCAGAACCTGAAGCACGTAGCCATCAGCCTTGTACTTGTCGAACAGGCTCTGGAAAGTAGGCGAGTCCATGCCATGGCGGGCAACCCAAGCTCCAGACGCAGCAGACGTGTCCCAGATACCAGCATAGTACACCGTCTTGCCGATTGAATAGCCATTCACGTTGATCAGGCGATATCCGTCTTTGAGATACGCGTCGAACTTCTTCTGGTATTCCGCCGAGGTCATCTTCGCCCAAGCCCACCAGCCTGTCCCGTCGTTGATCTTCTCCCACAGCGCCGCAAAGCGCGCCTCGCCGCTCACCTCATACGCACTGACATGCGTGACCCTGTATCCTTGCGCGAGATAAGTGTCGGTATATTTCTGCAACGCCGCGGCGTCGATGTTATGGCGCGCCACCCAAGCGCCGGGGGCAGGCGACTTGTCCCAGACGGCAGCGAAGTAGACGTTGTCACCGACCGTGTATCCATTAACTTGACGGAGGCGATACCCGTCAGCGACGTACTTGTCGAACTTGGCCTGGTAGGAGGAAGAGGTCATTCGGTGGTGCGAGACCCAGGTGAGCCCGTCGTTCTTCTCGAAAATCGCGGCGTAGTTGTCTTCACCGTCGCGCTCGTATCCGCTCACGGACTTGATTCGGAAGCCCTGATCAACGTAGTACTCGGCTGTTGATTGGTATTCGTCGGAGGTCATGCGGTAGTGGGCGTGCCACTCTGCGGCTTGCGCGCAGAGGGCGAACGCGAGCGGAAGAATCAAGGGGAGGAGCTTCATTGTGGATGTCAAGATGCAGTCCAGTGATGGTCAGTAAGGTTTGCTGTACCTGACCAGGAGGTTTATATAATGTGTTCCATTAGGGCTGTGCCTGAGTCAAGCACGAAACTGTCGAGTGTGTAAGGTGGCTCAGGCGCCGAATCTCGCGGGATCGTCTCCCGATTCGCTGTTGAGAACCAGTGCAATTTCGCGGAAAGCAGCTTAATTGAGCATAAAGGACTGAAGATCTGCGCATCCCCCTGATGAAAGCCCTAAAATAGCATGAATACGAGCCATGCCCTGGCCGGAACCCGTTCGATGTCATTTAGTGGATGCACGCGAGCAGCTCCACGCTCGTAAAAGTGGATGTCCCTCGTATACAAGTTTCATGTTTCGCTCTTCGCTTGGTTGGCTTTTGTTTGTCCAGCGTTCAATCTCATTTCACATCAATGACTCTTGATTAGATTTGTGTGTCTGGGCATTATACGAGTCAGTTATAAGTTGCATCCATCCTCCGCAAGTTCTTTGGTTCGTGACCCAGTTTATTTGAAAAAAATGACAATTATCCAATAAAGCCCCCAGCGATCAATGCATGTTTGAGTACTAGTTTGCGTAGAGTTACCCTCTCAGACTCTAGGCAGCGGGATTCGATGGCTTCCTCCAACCACCAAATAGCTTTTTGATCACCTCGCGATACCGAACTAGCTAAAGGGCTCCTGCTGCGATGACATATGTCCCTATAGATATCACAACGAATGCGATAATAAAAGAGACTCGAGATTTGGAGGGGTCGTCACCAGGGTCGAATAGGTGCGTGCTGTAGGACTTGGGAGTCCTGTGTGTCAGCCAACAATGTGTACAAGAGGAAGGGGAAGCCATCAGTAAAAACAAACATCCAGTGACGAAACCCATTGGGAGATAGAAGATAGTAGCCACAGTGATACTAGAATCTAGCGGCTCTGTAGCACTGCTCTCGACTTGGGGATGCTTCTCTGACTGATATGGCATTGAATAGCTGCACCATCATGAGTAATTGGGCTACAGTGTAGGTGCTGGGAGAGTGAAAAATAGGAGACTCACACCATCGCGAAGACTTTTGATCTGTTTGTTGTTTCTGTCGATTCGATCCAGCATGGGCTGGAACAGGGCCTCACACTTGGCAATGAGACGAGAGAGTATTTCATCCAGATGTTTCAGCTCTTGAGACCTATTCACCAGATCATCCTGTGTCATGCCTTCTCGCATATAGTTTATCTCTTCGTGGATTTGTTCCGGGATAGTCTTCATGTCACATAGTCTCGGTGACCCAATTACGGCATAGACGAAGTGCCTGGAGAATAGTGAAATATTGCTCTGAATTGGAAAAATCGCCACGATCAAAAATAAGTTCGTGTCTGGTCGTGGGAGTAAGCCGTCCCAGCTTTGTGCTTCTCAGCATCCAGGAAGAGCCGGTGGGTCTGCGTAGGACTGCACTTACTGAGATGGAGAAGCGCATGTCGAGGTCATCGAGTGAGCGCGACCATTTACCGGTGCTCCGCGAGTATGGGATGTCCCCCTGGCTTCGTTCCAACCTGAAGCTAGGCTCATCGGCATCCCTACCATATCTATCGCCAATCCCCTCTCCAACCTCCCCAATGTCTATCCAGCGCACCTGGAATAGGAGTAACAGCTCCCTTTGTAAGTGTGTTCTGCGGCACGAGAAATTGTTTAGGTGTCCTCAACGGCCTGCAAACCCGAGGAGAAAGCGGGCTCCCGATCTCTCCATTATATCTACCATCTCAGACTCCAAGTCTCTCGTGAAGCTACTCATATCCAGATGATGGAGCTGCCACAGAATGAACGCCATTACCCGCACAGGGAGCATCTCCTTCCTGTTAAATGCAATACGTCTATTACCCATCTCTTTATTAGTGTAGAGCAAGTAGACCTTTTTTTTTATTGTGTCTCACATACATAATGCGACCATGCAAGCCCCCAACCACGGTGTCTGGACTGCAGTACCTATTTGGTTCCTGGAGATACACTCAGATAGGATATCGTAAGCCTAAATGCCATAATCAGTCCCATCAGCCACTATTTATGACGCTGTGGGCTATTAGCACTATGTACCATACCTTACTCCTCTCGACTCCGGCTACAGGGTATCCTTGCCCGTCTTACCGCATTTCCACGCTGCCAGTTTCAACGAATTTCCATTCGGAATAAGGGCAGAGCCAGTTAAAGCATACCAATACTCCTTGCCAGGAGTGGGGTAATATCCGAGCCCAAAACATCAGCCGTCAGAACACTCGGCCATGCATGCATTAACGTGTCCATTCCGGCACGGAGCGTGGGCTTGGTGGTTTGATACACCCCAGGAGCGACTGGCAAAAGGGGAATAATTATTAATTATCTGGACGATGTCCTCATACTCAGGAAGAACACCCAAGGCTCGACAAAATAATGCGCACATGGCTTGCATTCTCTGGTCGTCTGGTACCAAAGACTGGTACCACGTGTGGAGTCCTTGATCATCCCAATCCCTTTTGCGAGGCGGGAACTCTGGAAGAGCCTTCTTGGAGGAGTTTTGAGTAAGCCGACACAGCTGTTTGCTGTGGGTTGCGGGCTCCTATCGTATCGCGTTGAGGACTTCTGTGATGTCCTTTCGCTCTTGCGATGATGCAAGAATCTGCCCGCTCGTGCTATCGGTGGCTACGCCATTTTCAAGTTTAGTCGTACCCGGAGCATTCTTCGAAGCATTATCTCGTAACATTCCTGATGATAACCGATGAGAATCTTGGTGAGGTGAAATAATGAAGTTAGTTGGAGGGAAAAAGAAGTGAGGGGTGGGCAGCTGAGACTGAGAGGCTGTCCGTAAGCGCCGGGCGCCAAAACAGGTACGTAAGCTGATAGAAAGATTAAGCAAAAATAGAGCCGTCTTATTCCGGGGTTGTTTAATTCACGCTCGTCTGAATCCGTCATGACCGACTCTGATGATGCAATCTGGATGGCGTACGGTCCGGATCCATGTTGAACCCAGGGTGTATTTCGGTCATGGTTGGGCTGGTGTAAAAGGTTTGGCATTTATCTCCTCCCAGTCGCGACCGGCCGACCATCACACTGTAGATCTACGCCTGCAGAACGGTGGGTTTCTTATGGCGAGAGTTTTAAAGCACCTGTCAAACGTTCTCTATTCTCGTGACAGCTTTTTAAACCAATAGTGACATATAGCATTATTACCCCCTCCGATACTCTCATCACGATTCTTTAAAATTCCACCCCTCTTTCACATTATCAACACTGTTAAGCCACTCCTCAATCTTCTTAAGCGAATACTCATCATGCTTCTTCTCCGACGTGTGGAACTCCTCCTCCCACCACCCAGGCGTCCCCAACGACAGCTGCAGCCGCTCGCCAAACGGCGCACACGACCCAAAGTCAATCAGCACAGGCTCAACCTCGTCGCCGTCGCCTTTTCGTCGGATCATGATGTTATACGGGTTAAGGTCATTGTGCGCAAGACGCAGAGAATGAACATACTCAACAGCGGACTTAAGGCGGGCAAAGAAGACCGCCTTGTCGAGCGCGCGAAACTCCTCGTAAAAGGAAAACTCAGAAAGCGCCATGGGCAGGTACTCGAGGACAATTGACGTGATCAACCCGCGCCGCACGCGGCACCCGTGGTACTTGACTATGTACGGATGCTGCTGCTGCTGCTGGTCTTGTCTCGTGAGCTTCTCCATGACCAGCGCCTCGCGGAGCACGGCGCGCGCGGTGATGTCTGTGCCTGCGCGGTCCTTGTCGTGGCCGAGAAGCGCCGGTTGCTTCTCCCAAATTTGCAAGGGGGTGGCAAGCACCTCAGCGGGCGCGACTGTGATTGTGTTGTCTTCAGGGAATCGGGGGTATATTTCTTCATCTGGGATGCGCTGCAGAGCGGATCTGCATGTGGCGGGACGCAGTTGATCCCGGCTTCTTCGCGAGGTCCCAAAGAAGACTTCGTCGGCTGGCGTGTGGTGGTAGAAGATGCTGTCTATAAACTCACGGGTGTTTGAATGAACGCGTTCCCATATGTGGATGTTTTGAAGGTCTCGGATGTGTGGTCGCGGTGAAATTCGATTGCGCCTGCGTCTGCCTGGTTTGGTCCACGCCATTGTGGCGAAATAAGTATATAAACAAATTGTAATATATAGTGGCTAATTAACAGGTAATACAGGTTGAGATGCCCTCGTGGAGTGGGATTTGTACCGATCTAATATATCGACAGAAAGGACAAAGAATTACAATCAGGGAGTGCATCAGCTACTACTCGATGGCCCAAGACCTGTCTCATAGGGAACTCTTTCATTGTTTCGAGTCATTCCACGTAACAGAACTTGACACAACTCCTTCTCAAAGGGAGGTTATCTATAGCCTATCTGCCGCTATATTGTAAGACTCAGCCATATCGTGTTGAAGAGAAGTACGCAAGAAAGACAAAGCCCGCGGATCGCGGGCGAAGGAAAATAAAACACGGTTTCTTCCACTCCGATCCTTTCATCCTTACATCAATGCATTCGCTTGGTATGACCCATAAGGCCCCTCCTCAATCATCATTCATCTCGCTAAAATCGCGCTACACCTCCTCCAGCCCCTTCCCTGCGTAACGTCGGAACACACATCACTCTACTCAACGTAGCCTCCGTTGGCCAGGCTGAGGAGTCCGTCTTTGTAAGCACGAACAGTTTCCTGGCAGTCAGGTGGAGATCTGAATTAATGAACTTACAGATCGAGAACCGGGATTTTATGACCGGGAAGATGTACAGGTCGCGCGTCCGCAGTCATTAAACTCTTCCTTCACCACTACCTTTTTGGTCCCGTCGGGTTTGATCTCCTCTTGTTTATATGGGTGAACCTGCACCTGAGCAGAGGATCAGCACAAGGTGACAGCAGTTTATAAGATCCGTAAGGGGTCAAGATGCGTGTGGGGCGATACATACATCTTGTTTGATGGTTGTAAGATAGACTGACGATGGTGGATTTGTAGGAAAGGTTGCGGAGGTACTGGATCGCTTGGTGGACAGGGAAAGCTTGAGGAAGAATGTTTGCAGGAAGATAGTCTGCAGTGGGATCTGACGTTGGTTTTATAGCTTTGCTCTCCAAAGGATTTCGCCTACATTCAATTTTCTTGCGTGCAGATGAGCTTCAATCCTGATTTCACTGCCTTGTCCGTCTATGAAAGAGAAGTAGGTGTGACTCACTCACGCGGATAACAAACTGCTCAGAGCTTGAGCCTGAGTTCATTGAAGGGCAGCAAGCTATCATCAATTTATATATATACTACTTGAGAGAATCTCCGAAACTAAAGCCCCTTTTTACCTAA
The DNA here is from genome assembly GCA_023627405.1 of Penicillium sp. S1316. NCBI lineage: Eukaryota > Fungi > Ascomycota > Eurotiomycetes > Eurotiales > Aspergillaceae > Penicillium > Penicillium sp. S1316. Next base: position 356,017 of record JAMAHF010000034.1, on the reverse strand, counting down.
GATAAATCCATACTATCTGCCATTATCTCTCCTGACTGTGCCAGCGACTGTCCATTTAGTTTCTAAGTGTCGCTTTCCAAGGAGACTTTATTCTTCTGTAATACATTTTGGTAGTATGCTCACACTTACAATGGTCGTCCAACCATCTTCAGAACCACCGAGACGTATTTGAGCAGATCCTGGCATTTCACTGCTGTATATGGAGCTATGGTAAGAAGCCTCTAGAAGGGTGTAGTTATTTCTTCTCATTCAGATTATTCTGGGAGCATGATCTAATCTATCTAGCTGTTTCGTAACGTGCACTCGCTGAGCATAAACATGTCATTCTCATCGTCAATCCCCAAGTCGAGCCGTAGGCAGCTCCCTGCAAGTCTCCTCATTCTCTATCGCATCAACATCCGAGATTTCCGTCAAAGTTGCTAAGCGCATCATCTGGACATTATGGTAAGTAATAGTCCATGGCAGACCAAGGACAGGTAGGTAATAGGAAGGAGGGGACCGTACTTAGATTAATAGTTACCCAGTTGTTACTATCGCTCACGACCCCATTTAGACATAGAGCTTTCAAAGAGCCGTCGGAGGCGTATGAAATCGAGTCGCAGCTACCTGCAAAGTTCCCACTGTTACAGAGGTAATCAGCACCACACGCATTTGGGATGACGGGCATGGTATTGGGATGGAAATCTAGTCACCGTCTCTGCTGCCTTAGAACACCCCCCGCATTGATAATGCATGTGTTGAGATTCAGCTCTGTCGTTCGATCGTTGCGGTTCAAATCCTGGCATTCGCAGGTGAGAGTTGGAGGGTCACTCGATGACAGGCGGCAATCGGAGCATGTAGCCAAATAGTCGGCGGCCCAGACAAGCGGTGTTAGTGTTAAGAGTGAAAGCGCAAACTGTAGCTTCATGGTGATAGATCGTGGTTGAATGAGGATGTAAATAGGGACAGCGAACTGGAGGCAGATCGTGGGTAACCGTCAGAGAAGGCAAGTACTGATATTTCGCTTTATACGTAGTGATGCTCAGCGAATGTGTTGCTTTTTTCTCTGATCTCATCGTGCGGCAGTTTAATTATATCCAATTGTGACGTGGCGCGGCAACAGGCTGCATTTCTGGAATGTTTCACCTGTTTGCGGGGGGTGATTGGCCCGGTTTCGCGACCGCAAACAGCCCATCCTGCATTCCCGCCGACTGACTCCAGGGCTCCGATTGTTTCCTGCAAACCAAGTGGCGTGCTCTTAAACCACTTATTCATCCAGCACATTCCATCGGAGCAAATTTAGGGAAGAAGCAAAGTCGTGCAACAACAACACCACCACATCCATCCATGCTTGCTGCTTTGCCGCCGCCGCCACCCTTGAAACCCCTTCCACGCCGACCGACCTTCCCTTCCCTCAGTAATTCTGCTGATCATTCCAATACAACGTCCCACTGTGCACCATCGGTCCGGTCGCCTCCATGTCCCACCCCAATGTCAACCTCGCCCACTGGATCAAATGCGCCGCAACCTTGATGTGCCCGACGTCCGTCGGATGCCACTGCGGCGCGATATCGTTTTGTTGCAGGATCCCTGTCGTGTCGAAGTAGTGCACGAATTTCGCGCCTTTGCGTTGGTAGAACTTGTACACGTTCTTGATCTCGTTCACGAATATCGGGCCCTGGATGTAAGTATCGCCGATGGCGCCGAAGCCGCCCCAGAGGGACTATAAACCACACCGAACCCCCATTAGTATTTACTTGAGTGCAAGACGCACGGAGTGCGGGGATGGAGGCCAGCCGCACCATAAGAACAATCTGCGCATCGGGCCAGATGCGATGAATGTCGCCGACGAACTTGACGTAGTCGTTATAAAAGTCCGTGCTCGAGACCTTGTCTGCGACGTTGTAGTCGTTGTTTCCGATGTTTATCACCACCAGGTCGGCCGGCTGCTGCGACTTGAAGTCCCACTTCGGCGGGTTGTCGCCGTATATTTCCGTTGCGCGCGACGATGTATCGCTTGTGTGGTACCATTGGTATGTCTAAAATTTCCTGTGTTAGATACAATAGCACAAACACATGCAGACAGGGGGCCGATGATGGCAATGGGGATGACATTAACGCACCTGTCCTCGCGGGTTACCCCAACAGTTTTGATCATGCAGGCAGATTCCGGGGTATGCCTATCAAACAGAATTTATATCAGTTACTTCAGATCTAATCTGGTGTGGCGGAATGGTACATAGATGCCTACCGTCAAATGATACTCGACGTTGCCGAGTCCAGCAGCGAATAGGTACGACCAAGACGAAATGCCTTCATACGTTGCATATTGCCCTGCGCTCAGCCTGTTCCCTCACATTAATAGTAAGGAACGTGTTTCAGTTCATTGATCAAACAGGGGCAATAAATCCCAGAATCTGCTTACGAATCGCCAATGATTTCTACCATCTTTGGGAATGGTTTCACTTTATGTATCGCCGCATCACGCGCGACAGAAACGCCGGCTAGTTGGGCTGTATAGGGCGGCGGTAGTTAGTTTAGCGAAAAGGCACGAAGCAACAGGATACGGAGTGTCTGTGGAGTACTTATCCATAAGACCAGTTCGTCACTCTCAGCTCAAATGTCTTCTTAGCGGTCGATTCTGTCAGGTTGACGCCGGTCGTCCATGGGCCGATGAACTGGTATGACTGGTTGGCCGTCACGTTTGCGAATTGCCAATCCTGGCCCCCAAGCCTGTGTGATTTGTCAGTTTGCTTTCCTTTTGAATCGGCAATCAATATGGGATATTGAATAAGGTTACGAACCGATACGCGACCAGGACGCCGTCGACGGTATGATTCCCAAAGCTCAAGGCCAGCTATACTTATTGGTTCAGTCATCACGTTTCTTGTCTCATCCCTGCAAGGTCTTATGCTATCAACTCACCTTCTGACCTGTAAACGCGAACTTGACCCCAGGAGCTCTGCCATTGTTAGTCCGGCTGGTCATCACTAGCCAAGTATCCCAAAAACACTCACGACCACCCTGATCGGATCTGCGTTAGCTTAATCCCCTCTCAGCGACTAACAAAGTGTGGAAAACTGACAAGAAATATGCTTCTCGTCCCAGCGCCCTTTATACGATATCTCCTCGGCATCGGGCGCGTACGTCCTCCAGGCCGCTTTGTCAATCCCACAGTTCAGCGGATGAGCTTGCCCAGGGTAGGGATCTAGCCGAGGCTGGCCATTTTCGAGAATCGTTGCTGAGGTGCTGGAAGCCAGGAGTGAGGCAGAGAAGACGCCTAATAAGGTCCGCATCCACATTCTGGTTGAAGTTCGATGTACTGTAAAGAGCTATTGTACGGAGGTCCTCTGTGAGCTGCCTTGTTGTTGTGGGTATACATGGATATATATGTACATATATATACAGCTGCTCGCGGACGGGCGGAACTACGGGGGAAACCTGTGCGATTCCGCACCCAGTGAGGAAACTATCTGGGGAATTGATTCTTCCATGAATTAATTTATGCACAATGGGAAATTCAGCGGGGAAGTCACGGAAATACATATTAAATCGTGGAGAGGGGTCTTATGTTTACACGGAGGTTGGTCCGTGTAGCTTCTGGCGAAAACAAAGTCATGGTCCGATGGGAAAAAGCACACAACTCACAACAGGAAACTCCGTAATTTTATATCGTCGAGGTTCCTGAGAGTGTGCGATAGATATGAATTCTGGTTCCCTATTGAGGCCTGGGATCCATAAAATCAACGAAAGCTCTACAAACCTCTGCGTAAAACAATCCGCAATCGTCTCTAGGTTCATATAACACGAACTCTGCGGATTCCCTGGCGGCAACTTCGGAAAGCCACTGGCATTGGCAGCCATTAAATTGCTAACCCCAATAACATGCCCCTGATTATCAACAGCGGCACCAAGATCGCCCACACCCCCCATCGCACACGTCCCCACAGGGTGATAAACCGGCCCGACGTTCCTGCGTAGATACGCCAGGGCATCCTCGTCTGTCTGCAGGCTACGCCCAGGCTGGTACTCGTCGCCGACGGTGATCCGCGTTGCGAGTCAGGCTTCGCGCGTTCGCTTCAACGCCGCGAATGAGACAGAGATGTTGGTTGGCTGGGAGGGGTAATGTGGACCTTAGTGAGATGCCTGGTGGGTCCTCGGCGCTGGCATTCGAGATAGGAACGTTGCCCTGCGAGAAGGGTGCGACGAGCGCGGTCCCGATCGCAGCGTATTGCGCGCCGTTGCGCGTTGCATTGGCGAGGGTCTCGGCGTCGAGGAGAGCCGTTGTGCTGATGTACTCGACTGTCGTCCAGTGCTCGGGAAAGGCATTGGCGAGGTGTGTGATTCCGTGGCTTTTGAGTGTGGCGTGGGGGCCGACCCGTGAGAGCATGAGGAGGAGACCTCGGAGGATGGTGGGGTAACTCGGATTTGGATCTCCACGAAAACGGCCAGCTTGCAGCACTCGCTCTTAATCTGGTTCTTCTGCAGCCAAGACAGATGTTCTTAGAGGGCTGCGCACACCTCATGGATCATGTCGGGCCAAGATCCTGGGGTCCACATGGGCAACTTTCGAACCCAACCATCAACCGCGCACCTGCTCGCCCCTCGCGGGGATCGCACAGCGCTCCGCGCTTTACTTACAAAATCTGCCAGGCGACTGAAAACCGTGAATCTCGCCCTCTGCGATGAGCACGGCAGGACGCCACTGGCAATAGCCGCAGAACGAGGGCATCTACCCGTTGTGAAACTACTCTGTCGTCAATGCGATAGAAAGGCGGACATCAATGCTGTGGATTTCGACGGACGGTCTCCGCTCCTCCTTGCCGCGATGAATGGACATGCGCATCTCCTTGAGTACCTGCTGCGGCAGGATGGGTTGCAGAAGTATCAGAACGACTATTTTCGAGGTAGCCCTATATCCTGGGCTGTCGTAAATGGGCATGAAGATGTTGTTAGGGTGCTGTTGGAGTACAAACAGGAAAGCGTAAACAGCATACAAGAGATTGACCTCAATGTTCTTCCCAACATAAACAATGGCAACGTCAATACCCGTATGAATACACATCGCTCTGGCTTCAGTTTGCTAGCCCTCGCTTATCTACACAACCACACCTCTATCGTCTCGTATCTGCTCACCCGCCCCGAGATCTGTATAGGCGAATCCGATTTTGAAGATGCTGCGCGATCCGACCGCGCTGACATCCTCAGGCTACTCCTCGAACATCACCAGCACACCGAGCACCTGTTTCGCACTGACGTCGTGTGGGACTTGCTCCCCTACGCGGCTCGATTCGGAAGTACCAGTGTTGTCAGATGCCTCGTTACTGAGTACAGTGTGCCCGTGGATATAATGGATCGGTATACGCGCACGGCAATACAGAGGGCCATTTTGGGTGGGTTTGAGGATTGTGCAAGGGTCCTGATAGGGATGGGAGCAGATCTGACGCAGCGGGACGATGATGGGAGGTCCCTGTTGCAGTTGGCCAAGGAAGGTCCGGATGCTGGCAATATGGCAAATCTTCTTGAGGGATATTAGGATGCTGTAACGAAAGAACTTTATTGGGATTATTTCTGGGTTCAACCGTGTGCTCAAGACAAGTCTTAACCTGTCTCACATAATGGCCTTCCTTCGCTCTTATTTAAAGGCGAGCCCGTCCTCGTTTATGCGCCGTTGCTAGTCTTATTCCCTCTCTCTCCCCTGCCCGGATTCTGGTTGTTGAGACACAGTAGGCTGAATTGTGATAACGGGGTACGCATGAAGTGCAGATTTCCGCAAGATCAGCATATACATACGCTTAATGCTACTCTTATGCGTCACAGGTTCCAATTACTTAAAGACTGTAAAGCCGCATCTGTAAAAGCAATCAGTGCAGTTTGCCAACATTTTGCGCTACAGGTCCAGATACCCAATGGGGATGCATCGCTTATCGGCCTGCCAAGACAGCCATGCAGCCTCCCCCTGGTCTGACATGAGCATCAAGAACGAATAACAACCTGCCACTCGCTCAATTATGTAAGTGGGAGCCAGCAGATAAAACCCCTCACACCGACTGCTGAGTGAGGGGTTTTGCGGCGCACACACGTACATAGATAAACTTGGTGTTGTGCTAACAAGAACACGGCATAATGCTGGCAGGCATCCGGGGAAGCTATCGTCGGGCCAGTATCGGCGTCTGCCGTAATACACTCTATATCAGGGGAGGTCGCCTGACGAGCACGGCTATCCCCCACCCTCCATCCCGGGAAGGGAAGAACCCCGCGAGTGCTACCACCACGCCTGAATCCGAGCCAGAGAGCGAGAAGATCTTCGACGGGCTCTTCGCCGCCATCGCAGTTTCAAGCGTTATCGGATTCGGTGTTCTCGTCTGGGGCACGTACAGGCTGTACGGGCAGAGAAACAAGCCCATTGAACTGGTCGCCTCCGCCTACCACGCGTGGGAGGAATCGCGGTTCCGGCCGCTATACACACCGCTCCAGCACGAAGACGAGATCCGGGTACTCGTGCTGGAGCCAGGTGAGGGCAATGACCCGATCCGATGTCAGTTGAGGCATGCGATTCTCTCTGAGAAACCGGAGTATGAGGCTCTGTCGTATGTGTGGGGGGATCCGGCGAAGATTGATTATGTCACTTGTGACGGGGTGACGGTTCGGGTCCGGGAGTCGATCTTTGGTGCGTTGCACGCGCTTAGACGGGCGGATGAAGAGAGGGTATTGTGGGTCGATGTGCTGTGCATTAATCAGCCAGATAGTGTCGAGAAAGGAAAGCAAGTGGAGCTGATGGGCGATATCTATGCGAGCTCGCAGCAAGTGCTGATCTGGTTGGGGAGGCCAACGGAAGAGACACGAAACGCGTTCAGTACACTCGCAAAGGCCCATGCATACCTAAAGGAGAGTTCGTGGATTTACAGAGCGCACCCGTACTCGTTTGGAGTCTTACAAGCCTGGGGCTGGATGCGCCTGTCACGGGGGCAGTGGGCAGAGCTCGATCAGTACGACTGGGTCTCAGTCCTAACTCTCTTGCAGCACCCTTGGCCGCGGCGCGTGTGGACGATGCAAGAGCTCGTCAAGGCGCCCAAGGCAACAATTGTGCACGGGAGCGAGACCGTAACGGCAGACGAGTTCTTCTTCCCGATCCTAACGGTCATCGCGTCCATCTACGAAGAGCAACTCGCGGTGCATATCCGCAAGAGCAAGGTCGATTTAAAGTTTGTCCATAGCTTCGGCTGGAGAGGACTAGAGTCTCTTGGGACGATCAAAGACAACTATTTACTGAACCTCGTGGTGCGCCATGGGGCAACTAACGGGGCGGGCGATCCCCGAGACAGGATATATGGGTATCGCAGCATTGCAAGTGACTGCGACAAGTCCGACTGGGAGGTTGTTCCAGACTACTCGGCAACGGTCGCAGAAGTTTATAGCCGGTTCGCGCGATGGTGCCTGCTGAACAGGAAGCAGATGCAGGCGCTGTCGTATGCTTGTCAGTCCAAACACTCCGATCCCTCGAGTTCAAGTATCGGGAGCCTGCCCAGCTGGGTTCCGGACTGGTCTTCTATGTCGCGTTCAAGGCTGCCTCGTACGCTTGCGACTATAGGCGCAGACTACAATGCGTCCGCAGGCTCTGCTCCTGACCTCATATGGTTAGCGAATGAGCCTGGGGTGCTTCGACTTAGAGGCCGCGTGGTGGACTCTGTCGAGAGGATGGCAGTGAGTTACACGGACTTCCACATGCATTATATCCTCAACAGGAAGGTGGATGGTAGGTTAAGCAAGTTGATCTGGTCGAAGGGGTTTCGGCAGTACATGAAGAAGACACTAAAGATGTCGCAAGACGACCTTGGCCGTGTAAGTTTTGCACAGACGGTGATTGAGCGCTATGGTTTAAGCAACGTGCCCGATCATCTCTTGGCAGACATTGCCTGGATGGAGAACTGCAAATCCGTCGCCTTTACAGGCGTATCCCAAATCACGCCCGCACGGCTCGAGGCGTTTTGGAGAACGATGGCCCGCAACAGAACGTGGAATGGTGATGCGAAGGTCTCAAGAGATTTCCAACCCGCTCTTGCATGGTACATCGACCTTCTGGAGCAGGTAAGAGAGGACAAGAAGTCTATTGGCATTTTACCTAAATCTATAGCTGCTGGATACGACGATCGAGTGCTCGGAACCGAAGTCGCACACCTGGAGCCCCTTGGAAAGCTGGAGGTAGATCGGCTCAACCTACTAGACAGGTATTGGGCCGGTATATGGGCGCAGCATTTCTGCCGCACGGAGCACAATAGGCTCGGTTGGGTTCCTGAACCAGCCCAGCGTGGAGACTTGATTTGCATTTTTGACGGAGCCAAGGTCCCCTACGTTATTCGACCGCGGGTTCAGGAGGAGAGCGAGAGGCCCGGATTGTTGTCACTGCAATATTGGCGACGTTGTGTGACAGATTTGTTTGTAGCCCGCCAGGAAGACCAGAGGAGCCCCGAGTATATTTTGATTGGAGAATGTTATATTCACGGAATTATGGAGGGCGAGGTAATGAAGAATCAGGCTCTGGGTTCGAGATATTTTGCACTCAGCTAGGATACGTGCAAGAAATATCAGCCAGTGTGATCAATTATCCGGACGATCGTATGCTTATCGTGGTCCAATCCTAGCAATCGGCGTTGGGGCTCCAAAAAGCCCAACCCGAGCCACCCAAGAGCCTCTTGGGGGTGGCTCTAGCCAGCGGAAACCGGGGGTAATTCAGCTGCCAAGCGATGGAGCAACATCAAGGGTCTTGGTGTTTTAGGCGCCCCGGAACGACATGCGCCTTCTCCCTTCTGGGCCGGATAATTAGCTTGGCAAGGTCTTCGGCAAAGGCTGAGCGGATTTCAGCTGATTCCAGATCGCGCTCATTCGCTCCCTCGTCCATGCCTTCTTAGCGCGAGCCCACCTTACATACCAAGTCGGCTCTAATATATGTAGGTCTCACCTCCCCCCGGTCCGCCTATATTCTTCATTTCCATTCCCCGCACTCGGTTTCGGAAGCAAGCACAAATCATGGGCCAACAACCATCCACCCCTCAGCCGGGCAAGCAGCTCCGCGTGATCGGGGCCGGCCTGCCCCGAACGGGTACTGCCTCATTCAGCGCCGCCCTGAGTCTCCTCCTCGACGGCCCCGTCTACCACGGCGGTACCCAAACCACACTGGGCGACCCGGTCGAAATCAAATCCTGGATCCGAATCATCAAACTCTGGCTTAGTCCCTCTCCACAAGACAACGAGTCCGCGCGGGCAATGATGAAAGACCGACTGGATGGATACGTCGCCGTGACGGATTCGCCCAGCGCGCAATTCACCCGGGAGCTCCTAACACTCTACCCAGATGCGATTGTCATCTGCACCGTGCGGGATCCACATGCTTGGTACAAGAGTATGGGCCAGACGGCCGGTTTGGCGACCCTGTGGTTCCTGCGCGTGGTGTTGCTCCCGCTACCGGGCATGCGGCATTTTACCGAATACATCAAAGCTCTAACGGCGCAGTGGGTGCGTGTTTATGGGAAGGATTGGCCGAGCGTGGAACTGTATCATCAACATATCGCGTGGTTGAAAGAGGTTGTGCCGGAGGATCGCCTGGTCTTTTTTGACGTTAAGGAGGGATGGGGGCCGCTGTGCAAGGCGCTGGGCAAGGAGGTTCCAGCAGATATCCCCTTTCCAAGACTCAATGACTCGGCCGCGATTGACAGGGTGGCGCAGTATCATGTTCAGCGCGGGCTGGCGAGGTGGGCTGCGGGCTTCGCGGTGGTTACAGCTATCGTGGTTTACACCTGGTGGGCGTGATGGTATTTTCTCGGTTCCATCTGAGGTCTATACGTCGATACGTTTCGCGGCGAGTGTGCCCTATATCTACATACGCAGCCCCAAAAATAGAAGGGGAAGCGACCTTACAAGGACGCGCGATACTGGTGCATTGAGAACACTACGAGAGCCCAGGATCATGTACTTACTGTACTCTTACTTAAATAGATAGTGCATTTATCGGGCCTTGCTTGCCACGACCTCCTCTAGAGAAAGACCAGACGATATACCTGAACTTCTACGTTGAAATCACATGTTCGCTCCACGGATACAGTTCCTGATTACGGCCTTCATCCCATCAAGTGACCCTGCTGTAGAGCAAATCATCCAGGATATTCACCTGACTCATGGCAGGGGAGCAAGTGCCGTTTAATCTTGAATACGAGATCTCTCGGGCTTGGCCACTCAACTAAGCTTACGCCGTGCGTTGATCGTGAGCCCGACATGCCGTTTGATTTGACGGGTAATATACAATACGAGCTCCGCCAACCCAGAGAGTCTGCGCCGATGATCAGAGCCGCGTTGCCCCAGCTCCAAAAGGGTACTTGTGCGGCGGCTCCGCTTCGTTGTGCTTGCGCGATAAATGGAGAGCTTTCTCCCCGCAAGGATCGGCTCAAGCAGATCATTCTCCGCATCCCACATGATCTAAAATTGCAACCACGATACCATGAAGTCCTTCATAATCTTTCAGTTACGATGCATTGTGTCGATCGGCGTGGCGGAGGGACTTCCCGATTCTATCCTCCCCGTGCAATACAAGCCGAGGAAGAAATCCGCCGAGCGACGGACGAATTCCAGTAGCCACGTCGCGAGAGACCTATTCGACCTGACCCCGGACTCTCTGGTAAAGCGCGCATGCCCGTCTGGGTACTGTCTATGCAGATGTACCATTTGACCCTGGTTCCCCGGCAATCTAATACCTATATGGTACAAAAAATAACATCTCGCCTTCCAGTCGACAGCTGCTGCCCCGCCCCCGCCGACAGCTGCTGTCTCGACGAGACGTGCATCACAGAAGCGACAGACGAGTGCTGTCTTGGCGGTGGCGCGTGCCTGGACGGGAAGGAATGCTGCGATGACGGGTGCATGCCCGCCGGGAGCGAGTGCTGTCTTCTCGGTAATGGATACTGCGACGCCGGGGAGCAGTGCTGCTTCGGGTCCGACACGTGCGCGCCCGTGGATGGCGAATGTTGTCTGTTCGACGGATACTGTCCCAGTGGCTCGAAGTGCAGCTACTGGGACGGCGAGGAGGTGTGTTGTCCGCTTTCGGGGTGTTCGTCGTCGAGTGAGATTGATCTTGATTTTGGTGATGATGATGATGATGATGACACGGATACCGATGTTAATACGAGTGAGGATGAGGATGAGGATGTCGACATTACGATTTATACCTATACCCAGATTATCTACTGGTACTACTGGGTGTACTACTACATCGAAATCTGGGTCTATGTCGACATCGATGTTGACCTGGATGTGCAAAGCGACACGCTCTCCCTGAGCTCATCGTCCGTCCGAACTTCGTCCACCGCCACCGTGTCTGCTTCGAACTCAGGTGCAGCGAGCTCCATGTTCGAAAGTATTAGCGACAGCGCGAGTACGGCCGCAGTAAGCAGTACACCAGATCTCGATACCATCCCAACGCGCACAAGCACTGTGGAGAGCACTCGCACCGACATCACCACCACCATGTCTTCGTCCACGACGAGCGAAGAGTCAACTACCAACACGATGACAATGACTCCATGGACATCGCTTTCCGATGACGATTCGGCACAGCCAACAGACACCGGCGATTCCGACTACCAGACTGGAGTGCAGGACGGCCTGGCTTCGAGGACTGTATATAGAGCAGGCTTTTTATGTGCAATGCTTGCAAGCGCATGTTTCTTCCGTATGGTGCTTTTGTAGGTAGATGTATCTTAGCAAGAGTGTCTCAGCGTGAATCGCATAAGTACCAAGATTTTCATAACAACCACACATCTTGGACCAACAGCAACCAGCAATAGCAGTGCTGCGCCAGGATATCCACTGGTGGAGCCTGATACCGAGCGCATAAGTATCTACAACCACCTCAACTTCCTCGCAACATACCTTCCACCGCCCACAACCCCCGTCACGCCCGTAAAAAGAATCAACGGCCCAAACCCACTCCCAAACCCACTCCCAAACCCAAACCCCGCGCTTCCCTCATACTGGCTACGCATCTGATGACGGAGGCGACGTTGAAGAGAATAATCGTGAGCGCTTACAGACTGCTCGACGCGCCGAGGATGACACCCGCGTACATGGGGAGATAGATACTGGGTAAAAAGAACCCGAGCGCCTCGATGGCATTGCAGAGCTCAAAGAGCGTAAAGGTCTTCGTAACGAGGAACCGCAGGTTTTGGGTCGCCGATCCGCACGCGCGATTCTTCGCCGCGGGGACACGCGGCTTGGCGAAGTAGACCAGCGGCGCAGTGAGGATGAACAGCGCGGTCGCGAAGGCACGCAACGTAGTGCGGAACCCATACCGGCTTAGCAGCTGCTCCATTACGATGGGGAGAATGGCGCCGCCGAGCCCCGTGCCTGCCCATATGACGGCGAACGCGAAGCCTTTGCTCTTGTCGAACCAGTCTTCCATGAGCAGGATGCACGGCGCGTATGCGATGGAACCACCGAGGGCGTAGAAGATCCCTTGGGTGATGATGAGGTAGGTGGCGTTTGTGGAAAGGGAGGAGAGAGCGAGGGCGAGGCACATTGTTAGCACGCCGATGCCGCAGCCGATGCGTTGGTAGCGCGGCAAGTAACTTTACAATTTCTCACAGTGGTGAGTAAATATTGGCTCAATCTAACTCGTAGGATGTCTCTCATCACCTGGTTGAACAAGTTGAAAGGCATTAAACAATATGTAGGTATTTAGGCCTGCGTCTCGTGGGCTTAGAACACGACAAAGCTGTCACATTGATAGGATTTGCACAATTGTCTCAGCAATCGATGACACGCTAAGTGTCCAGTACATATAGTTTCCTCGGACCATCCACAACCCGATCTATAATATCATCCGCTAAATGCATAGCTCTGAGGTGTTCCATGACCACGCTACCTGCCAACCCGCCAGCCCACGCAACACTCCGTATAACGACATTACGTGCCCAGTTCCTGGTAGCCACTCTTCAAAGCCCAGCGTGTGTTCTAATTAGGCGTTGAGTCGGCGTCTCGGTTTTAGCGAAATTCCACGGCTTGATCTTCCGCTCGAAGAGCTCATCTAGCTGAGCTGCTGAACCCCTGCATATCGTATGGATATATCAGCACGGGCCCGTCATTAAATTAACTCGCACCCGCAGACGCCAACCCGTGGGTCTTCAAGATATCATTAGGGGTATCTTTGTGATGAAGCGATTTACCCTTTGGTTTCCGGAAGTAGGAGCCATGTATCGATCAGGGAAGGAATGCCCACACCGGCGTAGAACCATCCAGTCTTTAACCCCCAGTTCCACTGATTGGAATCTACCATGTAGGGTGTCAGCGTGTTCATCACGACCCCGGCAACGCAAGTGCATGCTGCGCCGAAGCCCGCCGTGTATGGTCTCAGCCGTCAGGGTGATGTTTCTGCGATAAAGCCCCATCCGGCGGCTCCATTTGCGATCATACCGACATCTGATCAAAAGCGAGGTAGAATGGTTAGCCTAGATTCACGAGAGATGGATACAGTCATGTACGTACTCCAGATGCAAACGAACAGCAGGAACGAATTCTTCGTCACAGTCGTTTCGGGAACCAGTCCGACGATCTTAATCACTACGCAGCACGTCCAGGTCGTGCTTGTAACGCAGCAGGCGATTTTCCGGCGTCAAACCAAGTCTGAGAATAGAACGACGCAAACCAGGAAAGTGATGTTGATGCCTAACGTAATGCACTTGATTGTAAAGGCGTCCTCGGGGCCGGCCTGCTGGAAGAAATATGTTCCAAACGTCGAGAAGAGAGTCAGACCGATGAATTGCTGCGTCAAGTTGGGCCACAGCGAGATTGCGGTTCAAAGGCCGTTGGTCCCAAGGAAGATAGGATACCAGCGCTCTCTCTTCTGATCCGCGGCTAGTTTGATTTTCGTGCTCGGCGGTCAGAACCACTACAGTAATTGGTATTTTGCTCAATATCATACCCCTTTACATCGCGGTAGAGCTTCCGCAGCTCTGCCTTCGCCCGGTCGCTGTTGCCGCGTGTTGCGCACCACTCCGGCGACTCGGGCAGGAACACCTATATAAAAAGCATGATCCCAATCTGTGCCCACTGGGTATATACCGGCGTTAGCCAAGTTATGGGTGTCACTGTTCACAGCCTGGAGAGCGAGGTATGCAAAGAACGAGCCGAGGGACCACCACAAACTATAGCACATGAGAAGGCGACCGCGGATCCGAGTCGGCGCACATTCGAAATGTATACGGGCAGTGTCGGCTGGAGGCAGGCGACTCCAATGCCTGCAAGAAGCTTGGCGATGAGCCAGACGGGCCATGTCCTCGCCAGGGTCTCCGCCAACACACTGCTCATGAGAATGACCCAATACGTGTACAGGGCCCACTTGCGGCCAAACCGGCTGGACACGAAGGGGATTGAGACCATGCCTAATATTTGACCCACTGACAGTATCGAGCTCCATCTAGCTAGGATGGGGAAAGAGAGGTTCCGAATTGGTCGATGAAGCCAAGGTTGGCAATGATACTCCCGTTGATACTAACACTGGACGTTAGTCATGGATCGGCACCGAAAGAGCATAAAAGGAAAGTCCAATGTACACAGTCTGATACCCATCGGTTGCAGCACTAAACGCAGCTGCAAAGCAGACCGTTGTCGCGACCTCCTTCAAGTCGACTAAACCCATTTTGGTTTTGTATATATAGTGTATGCTCAACTTATGAGTCTCGTATTTTCTGGGTATCTTTATCATGGATTTGGGTTCAATGTGCAACTTTATATATCTGGTGCTGGTTGCAAACCTCCGCAGCGTGGAGGTCTGGGGTTGAGGGTTTTCCCCACGGGCCTGAATGGGTGCCACACAACTGGTAAATCAACGCAAAACTGTGATACAGCGCTGATTACCAGCACAGTATGCTGCTATTCCGTAATCTGAGAGCTAGTCAGAGAGCTAGTGATGTCTTACGTGTTCCCCTGGGTCCATGTGCGGGTTTCATTGCAAGCCCAGTACGTTGGAGAGAGTTTTCGCGAGAGATGATTTGACATAGTGATGGATCCAACCCGTCTGGAGGCGCAAGTTCGAGACCATTAAGTTCTGCCAAGGTCTGAGCCGGGAACATCCACAATGAAGTTAGAGATTGGAGCAATCTGCTCGGGGGTCTGCCCGACCTCCAACAGACTATGGGATAGTGGATCTCCCGTCATCAACGGGAATCGGATCCAGTCCTGCGGGGAAGGCACGCCAGCTGAATATGCTGTCCAGGCCTTCGGTGAACTTTAGTCCGAATGCGCACCCTGTCACCTGAGGTTGAGCCGGGTGCGGTTGCTCTGAGACCTACGGTTGCAGGGCAGGCGTGGTAGTTGTTGCTGTCGCGATCATCATCAGCCTGCCCATGACGCGGCTCTGCCGTGACCACCTGCGTCAAGTGTTGAATAGCCTCGAGATTGAAACCCTATGTCGTGCGACCTATCGGGGGCATCGGTGTGAGCTTGCTTGCCTGGGCGGTTGCGACTAGTAATTGGTGAGGGCTCCCAGTGCTGTGAGATTGATGTTGCATGGTAGCCGTCGGTATATGCCCCGACCTCTGCAATAGAGGGCAGAGTAGGTCTGACAAACGGTGTACGTGGGTGAGATCGCCTCGCCTTTTCCCCGCCCGGAATTTGGAGATTGAAGACCAGACACTGAGCGAGCGTGTGGGGCTTCAGCACGTCGAGGATGGCTCCCGACGATGCATGAACCACAATCAGCGCGGCTCTTATTCCGATGCCAGCCCATAACTCGCAAACATGCTCTCTCCTTTACCAAAGCGTGGCGAGTTGTCGCAATGTTCACAGTCCGACCCTGATGCGTTTGGCATCCTGCAAATCATCAGCACTGGATCATCGCGGAAAAAGCATGATTCGGCTCAGCGACGGCGCCCAACGCGTGCTCGCCAATAACGCTAACTCACTCGCGCTCCTAGTTATAACCGACGAAATGCTTGAAAGTCGAAATAGCCCCCATCGTCTGAATTCCCTTAATATGCCGCAGCGAGCCTCCCAGTTGCGTACGGGTTCCCCAACCGGGACTCGCAGCTGCGGTTTTCAGACAGCGAGCGTTGAATGCACATGGTCGCACCCAGCCAGCAATGTGCGCCATTGGCTTTGCACACGGCTACAATAAGGTGGATGGGCAGCGTATGTCGCAGAGCAGGGAGATTCTGCGTGGGGAGTAAGGGTGGAAGATATCGATCATCAGCGTCTGTTAAGTGTTCTAGGTCAGTCTTGATTTCAATGCCTGCAATGGATCGGATATTGATCGAATCTCCTGATTCGATACATACTTGACCCCCGAGACTCTCAAGCCTGGTTTCGATCTGGAGATTCTAGTGCCTTCTAGGCTAAATGGAGCATTGGAGCAGCCCGCAGTATCGAGCCGCCATGTCTCCCGCGCTATCATTGATCAGCGCGTGAAGAACGTTCTTTAGTGTGTCCAGATGGCTCAAAGTCGCTGTAACCCCCGAGGAGACCACCTGCGGCTTTCTCGAAGACCGCACCCTTAATGGCAAACTCGCCGTCGATAGCGTCGTGCTTCTCAGAAACGAGTCCAATATCCTGCCCGGCAAGGGAAAGGCACCATATATTTGATCACCGAGATCAGACTGTAGTCCGCCCATTAAGAATTCAGATGCTGAAGACGCCAGAGACAAACAAGGTTGCGGGATGCCCACCGGAGGACGATAGTGTTTCAGCCTCATCGGTATTTCGAGCACCATCTCTGTTTGTCCATTGTATGGAGCGCCAGTAACATACAGGTGGGCTTAAATTAATTTTTGTTGTAACAAAAAATTAATGATTTGGATGCTTTACAGGAAGGCGTATGCGAGCCCGACAAATCATCTCGTGCCACGAAGGGGAGGTGTGAGCCTAATGAGCATCGCCAATAAACGCGCGGCGCAGGAGCTTCGGGCCTCAGCCTGACAGCGAGGCTACGGTCGCACAACAGGTGGCAGTGCCTTCAGCTGCCGAGCGACCCCTCGCCCGGTGGTTTTCTTTCTCGTCTTCGATTTAACGTTTTCTCTGCTACTGAACCTCTCTTGTTCCAAAGAGACAAGCGCAAAACTTCGCAGCACCATGACCGATCCGTTCTCGGTAACTGGGAGCGCCGTTGGCGTTGTGTCCCTTGGGCTCACCCTCTGTCAAGGATTCCTTGCTTATTATGGCCCGTACAAATCTTTTCACGAGGAAATTGACGAGATTCTGTCTCGCATTTGGATTCTTAATGACTTACTCATAACATTACATGAAGCGATCACCGAATCACACCCCGCCCTAGCTACACGACGCGTGCACCTGGCAACGCGGAACATCGAAACCTGCCAGCAGGGCCTTGAAAAGCTTCAAAAGATGCTTGAAAAATGCCATAGAATCTGTCCACATGACCGCGAAAAGTCTTCCAGACTCAAATCTCAATATGACCGCTTGCTCTACCCTTTCCGTCGGGAGACTCTAATGAAGCTAGTGGATACGGTGGCGTGGTTACAGTCCAATGTGGATAGCGCTTTGCAAATATTGGAGATGTAAGTGGCTATTCGGCGGGTAGACCTATACTTATTTCCTCTAGCTCGATGCTTAATTCAAGCCAGCAGTCGATGGAGTTGGTTTTATCAAACACAGTAACCACTGCGTCAAATACACATAAGCTTATCAGCGGGCTGCAGACCTTGGAGAATCAACATTCAACCATTCATTCAACTCTCACTATGCTAGTACAGCGGATAGACCAAGTGGTATGGCCGTGCTGTCGAGTTTCCGGGGGGGAGGGTCTAATGTTCACCACAGGAGTCGCATATCAAAGCCAACAGCGGACAACCGATTATAACACCGAAACTACTGAAATCACTTTTAGACAAGCAGCAGGAAAACGACAAATCCATAGCTGGCCTGCTCACAGGACCCCAGAGGAGAAATCGCACGAAGAAACAGCTACGTTGCAGATGTGACCCGATGGGCGCGGAACCAACGTTTCATAGAGCATGGTGTCCGCTGCACAACCAAAGCCGAGACTTAATGTCACTCGTCTTCCGACACACGTTCTGCAATCGGTTCCTGAGGTTCTCAGTAACCGCCTCGTTAACTATGACTAAGGGTGCAGGAGGGTTCTCCCTCAGTCCCAATCTCCAGTTTCGCGCAGTAGTGTCAGAGGATTCGCCGGGTTTTAGTCTTCTTTATGAGCATCTCTCTAGGAACGGGATTCCGAAAAATAACATGATAGACAAGAGCGAAATACGAAAGACTCATAAGAAACTATTCGAGCTGTTTCATACAGGGCTGGCTTCTCCAACGGACACATTACAGAATGGAAACACAATATTACACGTAAGCGAAGCTACAAGCACCCCTGACTGTTTATGTACTTTCGTTTATAGGAAGCATAGGTTGTTGCCCGGTGGCAGGGACTCAATGACCTCTGGGATGAGGAAGGGTGGGCCGATTGGCATGCCTTCATTGACGATATTCTTGCAACAGGTGTTTCTGTTAGCTCCATCAATGAACAGCATATGACACCGGCTGATGTCATACTCCGCTTGTACGAGGTACCGGGTTTAGACCTTGAAAATCCAGACCCATCCAGGCCCTTAAATACCGCTGAGTTTTGCGTCAAACTACTTAAAGCGGGGTCTTATATAACAAGCCTTCCCTTTTTGCCAGGCACTGGCGAATACGTGAGAAACTACCGGTTCACGCAACGACGTGGACGTGCCGGGCAGAATATGAATACCCTTGCTATACCACTTATACAGTCGATAGTTGCCACGCAAGGCATGCAGGGCACGTTAGCCAAACACTCCAACCTACTCAAAGGGTGTCCTCTGACCTTATATAGATATTGAGATGCCGGATGAGTTACAGCCTCTCATATCACAATCAGTGGACGAACTTCACTCGCTGCTCCATGGCCTAGGTATATTAGGTCCAGAGGCCTCTCCATATTTTGACTTTTATGCCCAGTGGCCAACGGGGCTTTCAATTCTACTCAACCACGGATATACACCTACTGATGACGCGTTATATCACGCTATATACACAGATTCCGTCCCATCCTTGAAAATGATGCTCGATTGCGACAGGTTCAGCATGGGAGCAGCAGCACTCTCGAGTGCTGGTAAACCATGTGATGACAAACCCGAAATTCGGAAACTGATTATTGAAGCCTTCGCTAATCGCAGAAGGCGCCTACAGGCTTTAGCAGAGACTCAACTCCCCGCTTCGGCGCAAGCGGAGTTGAATCTCCGCCCTGAAACGCTTCTTAACCGAAAAGCTGCCAGAGCATGTCAGTTACTTCAATCGTATGCTGTTGATGTCAGTGGAATCGAAGCATCCGAGGCGTATTGTGTGTACTTTACTCGGTCGATGGGTCTTGGTCTTTGGAATGAGTTGTGGAATGCTGGTTTCCGCGATGTGGACGAAGTAGATGAAGGCGGAAAATATGCAGGTGAAGGAACCGCCCTCATGTGGTGTGGTGCTTTCGACTCTCGCCGTTTAAATCTTACTGTCCTGCTGGAAGGAGCTGAATGGTTGGTTTCGAGAGGTGCGGACTTGTATCGCCGCTCATATGGCACCCCTGCCATACCTGCTATACACAAGTTCGCTTACTGGATGGCTATGAATATGGCTGAACGTGTGGGCAATGATACTCCTGCCCTAAGCGAGGAGCGTGTCCAGCTTCTCCATCTCATCCTTCTGGACGATTATCGCGACCATTGTGACTGTCCTTGCTGTGCAGGCGGATGCTTTGCATTCAAGAGATTGCTACACGAAATCTTCAAATGGATGAAACGCTCCACCAAAGCCCCAGTCTGGATCAAACTTGATGCTAACCCACTATCTACCATATTTCGTTATATTCAGAGGACCCTAACTCCCGAAACAACGCGAGACTTCTATGATAAACTGGCAGCCCGAGTCATTCGGTATCTCACTTTCTGCGAACTTGATCTCACTCACACATGTGGTCACGACGGGGAGCCAATTGGAAATGACCGGATTAGCGAGATCCATGAAGAGGAGGCATCCTTAATTGCCCAGCTGGAATGTTTGGTTGACGAGCTCATAGAAATATACCGTGCCTCATCATTGGAGCTTCACCAGTTCTTGAAGGATGTCTGGCGCGAGCAAATGGACAAGATTCTGTCAGAGATGCCAGATGATCGGGATGCTGCTGAGCTTCGCTATGTTGGGGTAACTTTTCATCCATTTGATCGTAAAGTATCTTGGTGTAATGCTCTAGAAGGGACTCGAGCCTATTATCCTCCCCACTAGTTGTTTGCTGAGTCGGCCCTATGAGGCTCTTATGTTCTGATCTGTACGTATCGTTGGCTTGTTCTTGCCTTGTACGCTGGGAATCAAATGGGTGGCCCAAATGGATCGAATGCTCCACTGTCATCCTCATCTAGAGTCGTACTGGTAGGATATTATCGAGATTTGTGCAATCTACTCCTAGAGCGCACCGTCGAGGAGTGAGATACAACACTGGTTTATCCTCCGCACCCCGTCCCTTTCGCATCTGCGAGTTGTGTCTGCGTCGAAGGTCTGACTAACTGTGACGGACGTAGAATAGCCTTCCGAATTATGGAGGCGAGCCAGTGGCCCACCGAAAGTGCCTTGGAATAGGTATTGCAACTATACTGACTTCCTGCCCTTTCCCCTCACACTTGTAACCACGGCAGAAGATGAGAAGCCATAATGGTCGTGCAGGCAAAAACCTGGCTTCAGGGCGCTGGATGTTGATCTGGCCCTTGACCTTTAGTCGGCGACGAATTCCATGTATCACAATGCCCATCCTTGTATGTTTCCTCTGCTTGTCCTGTTTTGCTTCTAGGACATATGATCCTAGAAGGGGACCGGCCATGTAGTACTCACCGGAATATAGGAACTACTAGAACTAACTATGTCTACAACAACGATCACGCAACTAGTAACGTAGACCGCAAGAGGTTGGGGGTGGGTGGAATACGCCTCGGGTCTGCGGGCTTCGGTAATTATGAACGAATGCGGAGCGTTACCGATTGCAACAGCTAATAATTGCCTGTTTGTTTCCCTCGTAAGGAATGTATCTAGTAATATATAGAATGCCTCCAAGGATTGATCGAGGTACAGCGGTATCAAGATTGTGAACTGGACGCCTCCATTCCTGTTCATGATATCTGGATTGTACTACATCTAGGTAGTAGGCACTCCTACATCATCAGAAGTGCAGCTCGCTACCTCCAACTCCCGACTTAAGCCATGATAACCCTGTAGCTCATGTAAGGAACTCGTATTCAAACAAATCCTCCACGCCCGTTCCGGCCCACGATGCAAGCACTCTGGACGAACTTCCCAATCCCACTTTTCGCAAACGCCGCAAACAAACCTTTTACTGTATTTACTGGACAGGGTCCGGCAGTACCGGTATCTGGATTCCGACCCACACAAGTCGAGGCCCTTTGCCTCCGGGATTCCTTCCTGCCTGCGCTTCAGACGTGAAGTTACTGTCGCGTCATGTTCTTATCTGTCCATGCGCAGGACCTCTAACGGGTCGAGGGTACCGCTGACCATATCGTTGATGCGCTGCATAACAGCAAATCTGCTTGTGCGAGCCACTTCTCCACGACTGAGGGAGGGGTTCGTCCCGCGATCGTCGGCGGAGCGTCAAGACATCCCCTCGCGCGTACAAGAAGTACGGCGACTATGGTTCCGTGGCCATTAGTAGTGACGTAGAGCAGCGGTGTCCGATCAAATTTATCTGCCGTGTCGAAACCAGCGCCTGCGTCATGTTCCGAAACCTCCTCTTGCAGGGCCCTGACGGTATACCATTATGGACATTCGTACCAATCGGCATGGTCCTTGCCCAACTATCACATTCGCAGCTCTGCGCCTTGGTGAGATTGGCATGGATATCGTCAAATCTCTGCGGCCGCTGATTTTGTCATTCAACCCATCATCTGCCAGCACCTTGGTGAAAGTCCGGAATCCAGAAACGCAAGGACCACATCGGGCCAGCCGCGTTCGGAAGCAATGTTTGATGCCGTTTGGCCGTAAGAATCTTGTCTACGGGCATTCGCGCCGCGTTCTATTAGGGGCTTGATGAATTATGCCGGGCCGTTCAGCGCGGCCACGATGAGGGGTGTAAAGAGATCGGACCCGCCGCCCTCAAGATTAGGCCCGCTATCAAGAATCAGCTCGACAAGTCTACGGTAATTGTACCGAATAGCAAGCATCAATGGCGTGTATAGAGGGCAGTCATATGGTGTATCGAGGTCCGCGCCCCGTTCAGCCAGCAGCAGCGCAATATCGTCAAATCCACTCTTGAGCGCCGTGGACAATGGCGGGTTCAGGTGTGCGGGAAGATTGAGAGGCGCCCCAGCATCAAGCAAGCGCTTGACAATGTCGTATTTGCGAGACCGGGGCGCCATTCTCATCGATTCCAGGAGATTGCATCAGCCGCATTGCGCTCCAGAAGCATCTCGACCAGGGCCAGCCGCCGGTACAGGACGGCCATTTCCAGCGGCTTAGGCCCGCGGCGTACCAGCCTCCAATAGGAACCGGACCATGTCGTCTTGATTATCTCCGATGGCAAGTTTCATCGGGGAGAGGAATTCGCCCCTGCCGTCGATGGCTGCGCTGGCGGCGAGCAGGAGCCGCACGGCAGGGATTTTCCCAGTCTCCGCGGCAATATTTAGGGCGGCTTGATTGTTGGCATCCCCCCGGTCGCCGGGTTCAGTCTGGTTCTTGCGTATAAGTAGCTCGAATAAATCAATTGAACAGCCTCCCTTGATCGCTGCGCAGAGGGCGGTCCCGACGCGTCCACCGGGATACCGGTCAGCGCCCTGCTCGACCAGGTACCGGACGATGCTATCGTGGCCATTTGTCCCCGCCATACCGCGTACATGTCTTTTTCCGGTGTATCGATGTCGGCGCCGGCCTCGACGAGGAGCCGGACAGTGGACTCGTGGCCTTCTCCGGCGGCGATGTCAAGAGCACGCTGGCCGTGGATACTGCCCAGATTTGGATCAATCCCCTTGTCGAGAAGAAGTTGCACCACGCTGTCCTGCCCGAATAACGCATCCGTAAAGAAAGGCGTCGTCTTTTGGGTTGTGGGTTAAGTCCGCACCTTCTGCGAGATACCTATGGAGCAGGTCCAGGCGGCCGTATGCACTTGCCCGTGGACCGACTAATTCGAGAAAGTGGTGGGCTGCGTAGCGATAGAGCAAGTCGTTGAATGTTTGGTGGAAGCGTCGGCAGGTGAAGATCAACGCTCTCATCTCGTATTGAGAGTCTAATTAGTCCCATATTCCGAGAAGAAGCTCATTGGCAAGCGCTTGCAGGGACATTATTCGCGAGGAAATGTGGATCTTGAAACATTGTGCAAGATGGCTCGCGCGGTCATGCCAGGGAGATGCTCCCATTTCGCTCTCATGTTGGCACGAAGGCAGTTACGTACATACAGGCAGCAGCCCCGCATTGCCGCCAAGCAACAGGTATACGAAGGATGTAAAGGCCATGCATTGCTGTTCGCTACCAAGACAATCTAAACGATACATGCGAACGAACAGAGACCTCAAACATTCGTAGTCCCGATAATCTCCTCCGTCAGAACCCTCTCAATCTCATCCATATAGAAGCGAATATCCTTTGGCTCCTGATACGCCTCGTTGAACTGGAAAACAAACCGCAGCTTGTCGCGGAAGGTATAGATGTGGAACCCAGTCATACCGAGGACGCAATCACACGAGAGCTTCCAGTCCCGGACGACAACCGCATCGCCCTCGCCATACGATCGCTGCAGACGCTTCTCCACAATCCCCAGACTGCTCACCAGCCCATCCGTCGGGATCGGCGCGGTCCGGTACTCGGGCGTCTTGACGACCTGCTCCAGCGCACGGGTAAAGTATCCCTGGTTCTCGACCCAGTCCGGATGCGCATCGATCGTTGTACGGTAGTACTTGTTCAGTATTGCGACGATCTGTGGAAAGGTGGCTGGGAGATCCAGCGAGAATGGCAGCGGGACATAGTACTGTGAGGCAGCGACCTTGTTATACGGCGCTGGGAGGCGATCCCGGAGATTGAATTCGCAGGGTGAAGTGTACTTTGTGGTGTTTGTTTCTGGGTCGGCGTATTTGCTGAGGATGGTGATGTATGCAGCGTGGACGGCAGTCGTGACGCTGATCCCCTTTGCCTTGCAGCCCTTGACGATCGCGGATGTTGTTTTTTCAGGAAAGACCTTCTCCATATGTATGGACTCCCCCGCGGGCACTTTCCCAACTCGCGACGGGAACCCGATCGCGGGTAGGTTGCCGATGTAATCCATAATCAGCGCCTTGCCCATCTCAATACCCTCGGGAGTTGGTGGGCCCTGTGGACCGATTAGATCATCGATGGCAGGCATCAGGCGAGCGTGTTCCTGACCAAAGCTGATCTTGCGATTCGGGCTCGTCACTGCCCGGAAGAACCGGTCCCAGAACACGACCATGCCAACCCCGTCGACCGTCGCATGGTGCGCGTGCAGAACCAGCTGCGACGACTTGGGCAGGTAGTACAGCGTCGAGGGCTTCATCCTACGGGGGATTTTATGCAGCGCGTCTGCATCGCGGTTGTCCCGGTCGATGATGAATGTCTCATCGGCCCACTTCTCCACGCCGGCGTCGTCGAGGACCTCGAAGATTTTCTTTCCCAGTTCGACTGTCGTCGCGATGTCGGGCTCTTCATATCGCACTTGCTTCCATGCGTGCCGCAGAGCGGATTCCACGTCGGGAACGTTATTGAACTCGGCCTTTACCGTCGAGATGACGGTGTACTGCTGACGGCCGTCGTACAGCGCGGCGGTGATGTTGCCGGTGAAGATAAAGTACTCTTCCATCCCGCTGGTCGCCCGTTCCCAGCGCGTCGGCGAGACTTGTTTCCACTCCATGACTTTATGCGAGAAGGCGATATAATTGAGATATAATTGAAGGCGGAAGAATCGTGCTCGTTGCAAATATCATTATTTTTTTTTCAGCCGCAACGATGAGCCGGCCTTAATTTTATACCCGCGATTAGTAGACACCTGAGGCAGGACAGAGTCTCAACAAATATGCCGTAGCTGATCTCCCCATACGATCTGACCAATTGCAACCATCGACGTATGCTTTCTCAGCCTTCGGGGTGGGAAGATAAAGCTTCGCGTGCAGCATAAGCGATCCGACCAATGAGGATCACCAGAGTCCGCGAGCCCCGGCCCGGGGCGGACCATTGAGTGCGTTGCCCATCCCCGCCATGTCCAATCGCATTACTTGAAATCCGAAGCTCGACCGATAGCATTTCGCCATCACTCGGAGATTGGTGCTGACGGCCGTGCGGCTGTGCTGAACGAGTGTGCCGATCCTTCAGCTCGCAGGCTTCGCGCAACATACCGCTAATTCCGTCGCAACGGATCTCCTATCGACCACATGGTTGGGTGGACAGGCCGACAATCCGACTGCAATGCCCACCTTTCGGAAGCCAACCATAGATCCGCGAATCCACCCGATGCCGGTGCGCCAGTTAGGATTAATGAGTGCGAAGCCGCGTTCTGCTGTTCATCAAGCCGGGGTTACATGTTGCGCTCCATAGCTTACCTAGGCCGTAGTCCAGAATGGATTTGTGAACCGCAGCTGCATTTACTGACACGATGGTTCACTACCCGAGATTATCCGGCAGTTAGCTTGGATCTACGGGTTTGATCCACTGATCTCACTATTCTTGCAGGGCTGGAGTGGATAAAGGGCATGTTTTTGTACCGATATCCTTGTAGATGCGTTCCGGAAGGATTTTTTTATGCGCCTCCTTATTAGAAATCCAAGGGTCAGTCCATTACATTCTCACGAACACAAGGGTCGCCGCTAGTCTAGAATATCCCTTCGGGAATATAAACACCATTAGTCGCCTGTCGCAGTCTCCGCATCAATAATCAGACCCATGTGCCCTAGGCAAGCCTATCTGAGAATAATAAGGTATTACAGCATCGTGAGATTGGCTAAAATAAAGTCATTCACGTGTTCGCACCGACCAAACCTATGGCGTGTCAATGATTGTGTAATGTACTGATAACACAATTAGTAACAGGGTCCCACCTCCAAGAATGCTGCTTTGGTCCATACTATTGTCTAGCTACAAAGCTACCTAAAGCTTAAACCGGTCCTCCCCACGCATAATCCTCCGAGCACCATCCCGCAACGACTTGACAATGTCACCGGCAGGAGCGACATGCCGAATGAGCCCAACCCCGGTGCCCGCATACGTAGTCAACCTCCCATCAGGCCCGTACCCCTCGTCGCCACGATTTAACTCTTCGCGATAGAGCTCGCGGTTCCTGACCCCACTCAGACCGCCAACATGGTCCGCAAAAGTCTTGTTTTTCAGACCACGACCATCATATGCCTCTGGCCAGCCATGGATGTCGCGAACTTCGTCGTAGATTCTGGTTCGAACGGTGCTAACTCCACCATCGCATGCGTCCAGGAGCGCTTTTTGATAGCCCCGAGCAATCATCGACTCGGGACTGGCAAGAAACCGTGTTCCAAGGACAGCACCCTGGGCGCCGAGGGCCATCGCTGCAGCGACCCCGCGACAGTCGCTGATTCCGCCCGCAGCCAGGATATCTGGTATGCGTTGATGAGGGTCGGGATCGAGCTCGAGTAATTTATCCTTGATTTCTGGAACAAGCGTAACGATACTAGCCCCTCGGGCTATTGAATGCCCGCCCGCATCCAGGCCCTGGGCGACAAGGACGTCCGGGTGAACGGCTTCGACGGCTTTGACCGCATCCGCGACGCAGCCTACCTCCACCCAGATCTTGGTCCTGCACGCGGTTGCTTCGCGAATTTTGGTGGCCCAGGGGATAAGGTCGCCAAAGCCCCTTGGTGGTGCAAAGAGCCGCACAGCAGCCGGACAGTATCGGGCAAATGCAGGAATGGCCTTTTCCAGAGACGCACTCCAGGTTATGAATCCCACCCCGAGAGGGAGGAATTTTGAAGTTTGTGTGTTATTCTCCGTCTGCGGTGTCTCCTGCTCTCCTTCTGCCAGCCTGAGCAGCAGATCTTCAGCTTCCTCCAGAAGATCCTCAAGATGGTCGCTATGGTATCCTGCCGCGATGAACCCAATCCCGCCGGCCTTGGACACCGCCACGGCGAGTTTGGGCATCGCGATTTTGGCCATCGGGGCCGACACGATGAGCGGGGATGTTGTCCACGGGTAGTTGCAACGCATGTTGCTTGGTAAAACGTCGAGCAAATGGGTCAGGGGGTTGGAGAAGGGAAATTTCAAGGGTGTATCTTGATTACTGTAGGAAGAACGACCGGGACGCGAGGGGGAGAGAAATTTCCCCGCATATCCTTCGACCCCGCAAGTCCAGGGTCGAATATGGGGCAGACATCCGGTTGATCCTGTAATAAGCTTTGCCGATTGAAAGACCGTATCATCATCCCACGTTTAAAGGTGGATGCATGGATACCCCACACAGGCAGGGTGTAGTCCGCCATATCCGCCGGGCAACGAACCCCCAACCACAGCTTGCTTGACCTTTGTTCTAGCAATATTTATAATGCAGGCAGTAGATTCCAATATAGTATAGTATTCTTGTATCAGTAACTTTCCTTTTTTGGCTAGTGATTGTATCTGGGACAGCCATTTCGATGGGAGGTGCTCGTCTCTGATCACACAGAAGTGTATGCCGAGGCCTTAAGACCACAGCTTCCGCACTAGGCTCTACCATACGCCGGGATGACTCGCCTATCGCAGTCTTTTGCGTTTTCCACTGCATTCTGTATGGACAAGGATACATGGGTCCTACCACTTTAGGTATAGATCATCTGCAACAGCCGCAATACCCACCGGTCTTACCAGTCCGCCAAGAAGGTTCCCATCTGTTCTTCTCCAGACTCTTGACCTAGCTTTTCCTTCTGGATGCTAATATAAACATGGAGTATGGTAGGCGGGCAGTGCCGTCATTGCATCGTTCCTCCACAGTTAGCTTCCTCATGCGCCATGTTATCGAAGCCAACGCAACCCCAATCGTTTGCGCCTTGCCGGAAATCGCGGAAAAAGAAGCGAATCTAGCATCTCCGTACCGATGCCCAGCAATTACTGAGGCTACGACTGTTTTGATCGCTCTTCAGGGCAATAGCTTCCCTAGGGATAGTGGTTCGCTGACGCAGGAGCCGACACTCGTGCAGGTGACCAGGTAAGATTCTCAAATGATTATTTATAAAATAACCCGAGTATGTTGTAGAGAGGGAAAATAATGATGGAGGGAATCAAACTCGAAGGGCCGTGTTCACTCACCCCCTGAAATGAACTGTCTAAATGAAATATTGAAAGTTCACTGTAGCAATCAAGGAAGGAGTAATCGATATAAACACGGAGATCTATGACAATACTCCCAAAAGCCGCACGTATTGTGTCTCGTGGCCAAGGACCCCCAGCTCTTCCAAGTTGCTGACAAAATACTCGATCGCAGCGTACTCCTTCCACAACTAGACCGCAAGAAAGACGTAGTAAGGTATATCACAAGAGCTAAATCTGCTTTCATACCCGCGTATTACCGGCTGAATAGATTGGTCTACATATGTGTAGCCCGAGTAGTGACAAAGTGCATATTGCAGCATGGTGTTGGGTATAACCGCAAAAATGAAAGCAAACAATCAGTCCAGACATTCCTTTTGTTGAATGTTAACAGCTCAACCGAATTCTATATGCATACGTCCAGAGATTTGGACAAACTCTTGGCGCACATCACTGAAAAACAACCTCATACGACACGAAAGTCCTATCAACCTCAACGCAGGCCTCCTCGCTGCTAATTTCATACTCTCCATACAGCGACTCCTCAGTATATTCAAACGCGGTGTATAGCTTCTTAACGAGGGAAGTAGTGCTGTTATCGCAAGAGCCTGTGTAGATATGCGCGGAGAAGGACTTAAGCGGGAGGTTCTCGATGGCACCGCAGGAGTCGGAGAATAACGTGGCCGCGGTGATGCTGGGAACAGCACAGCCGGCGTAGTAGAACCCGCTATAGGCGACTTGGATGTTGCAGAAGCGGTGGCCGCGAGGGCGGGGAGGGGGAGGGTCTGTATAGTCTAATTAGAAGGGATATAACAGTCATCCCGGATTGGGAGAGGCTAGGATAAAGCGCCATACCTTGAACTTCAAGATGGCGGTTTTGGAGATTGGTCTGCAACTTTAATTGATGATAGTCAGGGTTCAAACAGAGACATGTGAGTATCAGCTGCCTTTTATATCCTCGAAATTCCGAAGTTCTCCCGTCACATGATGTTGTCGGGCCATGAACAGAAGCTTCAAGCCGAGTGCATACATATTTGTTCCCTTGCCAAGGTTTGTCGCGCATCTATCTTACTGGTTGCTACCAGTTAGGTGCTGCTTGAGCGAAATCTTATCTGATCCATATTCCAGATGCGGAATGGCTGCTGCTTAGGATAAGCATGAACCGTTATCCTCGTACAGGTGACTTAGCTCCACAGACAGATTCTCCTAGAATTGCTGGATTGTTTGTAGACGCAGTCAGAGAAGGCGCGAACCGAGATTATTCATATTTATCTATGGTACCCCTCCATAGTACGTATATCAAATCAACATCTTGTTCGGCGCAACCATTTGACCATTTACGCGGTCCCCCGAGATTCTCGCTAGGACATTACTCGCCTCTTCCAAGAGCTCCCAGCGACAGCCGGAGAGTGCATCCCGGGCTGCCCTGATGAGTCCGCCTGTTCGGTTCGCTCCAACAGCAGACGCCAGTCCTCGTTGCAACGCACTCGTCATACGAATCACATAATCTTCGGCACTGGCTTTGACAGCGTCATGTGGCAGTTCACCCTCAGTGATGGCACCATAGACCCAGAGGGTCAGAATCGCAATATACAAACACCAGGGCCGCGGGGCGATATGGTCATCCCTGGCTCGATAGAGGTGGCCCGAGAACATGGTCTCCTGGACCAGGAGCAGCGCATGCCGAAAGGCCTCGTGCGCAGAGTCGGAGAAGCACCATCGTTGCATACGGGCTCTTGCCTTATCGTAGTTGCTGCACGCTACAGGGCTGTCGAGCCGGTCAGGGTCCATGGCCATGGTGTGGATATCTATCACGCTGATCTGCAGGGTGATGTATGCAATACGGTGCAAGGGCCGGGCAGCCTCGAGGCATACTGAAGGCTGTAACGAGAACAAACAGGTCGACCACGAGTCGATTGCAGAGCTAATAAGGGGAGACCATGGCTTTACGAGGGTTTCCGAGTTCGACGGGGCAGTCCTCGCCCCTCCTTCTCCTCCATCCATCAAGGTTACAGACTCTTTCGGGTGTAATTTGCCGGTTTCAATCCCGAGCGTCAACCGAGAACCAGCGTGCAGATGCGTCTGAAGATTCATCAGGCCATGCAGCAGAATAAATCTTGCGTATTCGCTGCAGCTTGGAGGGATAATGTTTCCGCGAATCATGGATTTGAGCGCGGGCAGGAAGTATGAGATGGATGAAGACGAGGGGCCGGCATTTTCGGTTGATGAAGAGTTATTCTGGCCCTGCGCCCCTTGGGATCTCAGTTCCTGCCAGGCCCGGGGTGACGCGCATTCCCAAAGGGATTCTGGGCATGGGAGCGCCATATGCATGTCGCTCACAGACAGCACGGGGCTGTGCCCAAAGACGCAGGCATGTTGGGCATCCATGACAAAGGCAAAAAAGGCCGTTCGTCTCCAGGACTCTTCACTGATCCATCGGAACCAGTTTTGCTGAACGGAGTCCGTAGGCTGAGGAGCGCGTGGGGTGGAGGCCGCGAGGTATGCACTTCCTCTTTTCATCATCTGGATGGATTAATGACATGTTGCCAACGAAGACTTTCGATAGAATCCACTTACTGTAATAATTGCCCCATGGAAGATGTGTGCCATTTCGTAGCTCTTTCGTGACGAGATCATTTTCCCGTATGCTTGCACGAGGAGAAGAGCCTGCAGACACCAGAGCGGAATCGGGGGCTCGAACATGCCGCTCTGTCGTAGTCAGCGATGCACTCACACCTACCGAACGTAGTGGATGACGATTCTCACGTTAATAATGATTTGGCGAAGCGAATTGTGGATCTGTTGCCCCATGAGAAACAGTGCATCATCACTGACTATACTTGAACCGAGATCTAAAATGGCTATAAGCAGGAGTGGCTCGCAACTAATAGCAGATAGTGTTGGCCGGTGGACGATGGGGAAATGGGGGTGGTAGTGCTCAAGGTAGAGGGCGTAGAACATCTTCAGGTTAACGACGTCAAAGAACGGGGAATGCAAGATGCCAGTATCCAGCTGGGCCAGTACATCAAAGATATTGGATCGAGCGATCAGCCACTCATCTTGCTGGCTATTGCTGGGGAAAGCCCCAACCTTGTCTCCTTCCAGCATGTACTCGGCACCCATGTTTCCAGAGCAGAATTGTGGTGGTAAGTCGACGTTCATCAGCAAATCAAGGTCAAAATGTGAGATTGCAGAGTCCACGAGATCCTGGCTACTCTGACCTGGTTCCAAAAACCAATCTAAATCGTCCTGTCCGTTGTCGGGTTCGACCCACCCAGTCCATACGGGATCAACTGCAGCGTTGTCCCTGGTACGCAACTCCCCAGGCTGTGGGTCAATAGTAGTGTTGTCGAGGTCCCCTAAGCTCACGCTAGGGGTATGCTCGTGGCCTTGAATTTGTGTTAAGTTTAATGGACTCGTGGTGCAGGCCTGCGACTGCGAGGCTTTGGATTTGCGGCTAGGTGATTTAGCAGCAGATGATGGCTCAACAACGCCCCCGGTATTTCGAAAGAACATTCCTTTTTCATGGCGTGACTTATGTCGTCGATAGAGATCTTGCCGGACAAATGACTTGGGACATATATCGCATGAAAAGATCTCCTGTGGTGCATCTAGGATGGGTCAGTAAGGATCTGGAATGCCTGACTTGCGACGTACGATTTAAATGATGTCGCTGGAGGTGTTCCTGGCGCAGGAAAGACCGTCCACAGCCGGGCTCCTTGCAAGCGAAGGACCGTTTCGGACGAACTCGCGCAGATTCCATGAGGAATATATTGCATAGACCAGACGCAGAGGAAGCATCAAGTGATTGCCGGTGTTTCACGCTGTTATAGTGGAATTTGCCCATGGGCATTCGGGCGGCATGGGGACACTTCCCCGCCTCTTAAGACAGGGGCATATCTCTTATCGCTTCTAATTAGTGGGCTGGTGTATTCCCACCAATGAATTGCAGGTCTGCTATCGAAGCGAGCCTCTGAACCTTTTACCGAGAATCCACCGGGAGCGTCTACGGGCAGCTAGTGCACGCCACGTCTTGCTAGTTCAATACTCGAGGCAGAGTACTTCAAAGACCAAGCCTACATAAAGCAATCGTTCGGGCATCAACCTGCAGAGATATATCATTCATAGGCAACTGTTACTGACTGGTACAACACGGGATCAAGGTGGGGAATCCACTAGAATCCTGGTCACTGGGCTGGAGGCAGCCAAGTGCTCAACGAACGAGTGGTGAATACCGTTGTTACACTAGCTGCGGGAACATGATTTCCACTGATCTCGTCCTGACACCTTGTCAGATCGCTTGCTCTTCCCCAGGTTCCTCCTTTGCATAGGCCGTCTCCTGCCCTGCATGTGCGGGTGCATCCTGAATCGACCACGCGAACGGAACCACCCACAGCAGCGCAAAAACCACAAACGCCCA
Source organism: Penicillium sp. S1316 (assembly GCA_023627405.1). Lineage (NCBI taxonomy): Eukaryota > Fungi > Ascomycota > Eurotiomycetes > Eurotiales > Aspergillaceae > Penicillium > Penicillium sp. S1316. Next base: position 323,301 of record JAMAHF010000034.1, on the reverse strand, counting down.
GTCGACCGCAAACTCGACGTTGTAGTTTGTCTTGTCGGAATTGACCTTGGACGCGATCGCGCTGCCCACCGCCTCCATGCACTTGAAGGCCCCCACATACCGCGCCGCTTGCTCAGGTGATTCATGCGACAGATAGCCAATCGTCCAATAGACCAGTGTCTGCCAGACGGCATCGAACGCCCCGTACGCGAAATACAACACAAAGGGGCCGGCGTATTTGGCGCCCGAGTCAAGGAGATCCATCTCCCCCAGAGAATAATAGTCGCTCGTGGGGCCACGTCGGAGCTGCGCGGCCAGTCCCCCCGCCCAGACAACCATGGAGATTATCCCCGTGATTACAAACCCCCAGAGGCCGCGTTGCCGACGGTTCATGTACTTGTTGTCGAGGAAAAGGCCGAAAAGGTAACTGGAGACCATCTGCGCAAGCCAGTACATGCCGCCGTTGAAGCTACGCGTGCGGATGTTGAAGAGTTTGGCGTTGTACGAGTTTTGTTGGTAATTGTAGGCGTCTAAACCCTGTCAGCGCTAGAAAAAGAAAAAGAGCAAGTATTGGCTATTGAACGAACAGTTTGCCGCCATCCAGAAAGGAATGAGAGATATCACTCTCCAATCTTTGATCACCTTGGCCAGCTGAACAAATTCACCCCAGACGCTGGGCTTTTTGGCCACAGCGGCGCGCGAGCGATCCTCTCGAATCACATTGTATGGATCGAGAAGGCCCAGCGCGCAGCAACAACCGGCACCCATAATGCACATGAATGCAATGTAAGTGGAATCAGAAACGGTGCCAGACTCGGAGTGAAAATTCAGCCCAAACGAAATCATGGAGCCGAGAAACCCACCCAGACTGCAGGCGTATGTTAGGAACTTGACAGTGCAAGACGGTATGCAGAGTGTTGCAACCCACTTGAAGATAATCCAAAAAACCCCAATCATCCGTCCCTGCTGCTGCGGCAGAGGATAGCCGGTCATAATTGAACCCTGCGAGATCCAGAGCAGGGATGCGCCAATCCCTAGGATTGCGCTGGCTCCGACCACAAAGCCCTGGTTGTTGGTGTGCGTAAAGGCCAGCAGGGATCCTGCATAAAGCACATACGGTACCCCGCCGATGAATATTGTCCATTTCGGTCCAAGGATATTGTTGACGATGGGGGCGATGAAGATGTTTCCGGCTGCACTGACCGAGGCCAGGGCGATGTGGCCTTTGGCTTGTGTTGTTGTATCCAGTTGGCCGCCTCCTCCAATGCCAGAGAGTGCATTGTACATTCCCGGGCATCTGTTTTCCGAGTTAGACTAAAAGTGGTCTGTCTGCTCAGCTAAGGGGTTTACTTACCCGAAGGCGACGAAGCTGACCACGACAACCTGCCAAAAAGGAGCGTTGTACCGACTGAAGCAGATCTTCTCTGAGCTCATGTCCATTTCGGCCACAGCGGTGTCCTCAGTGGTGGGAGAGATGTCCTGGCTCTTTGTGGTTTCGGAGGCCATATCTGCAGAAGAGAGGCGGGGTTTGAGAACTTCTGGGTAGAGATACGCTATGTGGATATGTAGTGGGCCGGGCTCGAAACCATCATGGATCCTTTTTATGCCGAACCGGATTCTTATCTGAGGCGTAAGACGTGCGCGGATCGATCCCACGCAACGCACGGGATGGAATGATTGTTCTTATCGCCTGCTCTCTTCTGTACCCCGCGTTGAGCTACGATAATAAGGTTTTAGTTGTGTGGGAGAGTGACCTTGAGACCGGAGTGTCTTGAAACACCCTACGTAGTGCGAATCTAAAGATATTGCGCTTAAATTTAGGGGTTGGGTCCATTACAGTTCCTGATTATCAACAACCCTCACATCCTTTAGGTTTCAGCAATAATGTTGTTATCCCATGCATGTCTGCTCATGCTCGCCTCGTTGGCGAATGCAGTAGTCGACTTTGCAACCCTGCCAACTCATCCTCGACTGATCTTTACAGACAGTCGTGCTCAAAGTGTTCTTGCTATGAATGAGACCGACGCCTATTACCGTGATGTCCTCGGCCATCTCGCGGCAACCGCTCAGACAGCTGTCAGAACGCCTGTCGCCCTGACTTCCGCCTCATCATGGTCGAGCACGATCCGAATGAATGTCGGTGCTGCCGCAGGAATGTACCGGCTAACCAACGACACCATCTACTCCGACTGGATAGTCGGAACTCTTCTTGTTCTCTCCAGCCTACCTGACTGGAATCCGTCCAACTTTTTGAATACCGCCGACATCACCATGACTGTCTCGTTGGGATATGACTGGGTGTATGAGGTGCTGACAGACACGCAACGTATTACGATCGAGAGTGCAATGTTTGACAAGGCATTTGTCCCAGCGATGGATTCCTCCATTAATTCATGGAGTCAGCACACCAACAACTGGGCCCAGGTAACGCATGGATGCTTGATCATTGGCGCTCTGGCGGTCGGGGACGTCAACTCCACGCTTGCCAGTGAGGTGATGGAGTTTTCGCTTCCCAAACTGAAAGTATCACTAGAACAATACGCGCCCGACGGCGGATATATAGAAGGCTATTCCTACGGAGCATATGCCGGGATCTTTCTGGGGTTGTTGATGGGTGCATTGGACTCCGCGCTAGGAGACGACCTGGGGATTGCCAGTTTCGCGGGCATGGACAACCTGGGTGCCTGGCTAACCCATGGGCTGGGGCAAGTAGGCGCATTCAGCTGGGCAGACGGGGCTTGGACCCTATCCAACGCCAACACGCTTTGGAGCGTTGGCTACTGGGCGACACGGTTTCAGAAGCCCGAATGGCTCCAGGGAATTCTCTCTGCATTCACAGCCGCCCAAGCAGCAACGTTCCAGGCGTTCCTGTTCTACAATTCTTCGCTCAATTCTCCGACTGTCCTCCCCACCACACCACGCTATAACCAGTTTTCCGGCGTTGCAGGCATGACCTACCGCACCTCGTGGACTAGCAGCACAAGCGGGTGGTTCTTTGGGTTTATGGCGGGGTTCAACGGGCGCTCGCACGGGCATCTCGATGCTGGGTCTTTCGTGGTGGATTACAAGGGCTATCGCTGGGCTGAGCTGTTGGGCTCCGACAGCTACAGCCTAACCGACTATTTCGTTGCCCCGCGTCGCTGGACATACTACCGCTGCCGCACGGAAGGATCCAACACTCTGAGCATCTCCCCCAACATCCAAACGGGCCTTGGTTTTGCGAATCAGATTCCGTCCGCGAATAACTCACTCTTGATGACGGGGAGCTTCGACACCTCGAGTCGATTTGGGGTCGCCAATCTCACCCAGGCGTATGCCAATGTCTCCACCAGCGTCCTCCGTGGGGTGGCGGTCTTGAACGAGTCCCAGTTCCTGGTTCGTGACGAGGTCCGAGCATCTAGCCCCGTCGACATTGCTACCAGCTGGCATACGCGTGCAGCCGTTACCGTCGGTTCCGACAACCGAACCGCTACACTGGTGCAGGGTGGAGTCACGATGGAAGCAAGTCTGCTGTCTCCGTCCGGCGCGTACTTTCAGCTCCCCAGCACTAACCCTTGTGATTCGTATACTGGATGCGCTGAAGCGACCAATGCCGGGATATCCAACCTAGCGGTTCGCCTAGGAAGCATGACCACGGAAGCGAATATTGTCCTAGTTTTTGCAGAAAGCGGCACGATTGTCAATGGCTTTGACGCTGCGTTGACCGAGTGGTACTCTTTATGTACGATTGATTGCTGGAAAGGGGAAAATGTGGAGGATCCATACTGGCTGGCTAACTCGGAAGTATATTACTAGCCGACACAGTCTATCCAGTACAGTAATAGCCTTAACAACCAATCTACGTACACATAGATACCCAACGTCGAGTCTGCGAGGATTTGTACAGAGCGTCGTAAAGGTTCAAGAGTTTCGCAGCCATGGTATCATTACAACAGTCGCCGTCCATGAGGCCAGCTTGAACCCGATGGAAGAAAGAGTCCATTTGTGTCGTGAATGCAGCAGCGAGCATTCCCCCCTGTGCGTACTCGCCCGTAAAAAGACTATTCCGTCCAGCTTTCCATTCCCCAACGGGATTTTTCAGGACAAGGCTGCCCCCAGGTCCATCCAGGTTTAGATGCAGCGAGCCGCACACCCCGTATATGTCGATGGTCCAGTCCTTGAGGTACGCACTTGGCTCCCAAGCGGTAAAGTCCAGATGCACATTGAAGTCGTCATACTCTAGGATGGCCGATGCGATGTCCTCGTGAGCGAGCCCACCGACCGTCTTCTCGGGATTTAAATGCCGTCCGCTGAAGAGACTGGGGACCCAAGAGAAACCCTCGTGCGGCGGCTGCACGGGCAGCTTTCGAATAGACGAGACGAGATATCTCGGGAGTCCGAAAAGACCGACCACCGACTCCACGACATGACCTCCGAGGCTGTAGAAGAAGCCACCAATGCTGGCTCTATCGGACTGCCACGGTTCGTCACCTGCGCCCCCAGGACATCCCCCGTGAAAGCGCGCCTCGGTGATCGGTCCTAGAACACCACCCTGGACAATCCGTCGAGCAAATTCAACAGTCTCCAGGTAGTGAAGCTCCCACCCGACTTCGAAAACGATTCCCCGCGCGCGAATCTCGGGAACCAGCGGGTAAAACGCACTCGGCTGAGCGGCGCCGGGTTTTTCGACCAAGATTCCCTTAGCCCCGCTGCTGATCGCATAGTGGATGTAATCTGGGTTTTCGGCGTCGCGCCCGTGGATCAAGGCGATGTTATAAGCCAGGCTCGTAAGCTCGCTGAGATCGGAGTACCGTGGACAACAGGCGTGTTTTTGCATTTGTTCGGCAATCTGCGCGTCATGATCGTAGTACCCAAGGAGCTTGATGCTGTCGCTGCGCTCCTGCATGTAGGCGAACCGATGGAAGATGTGCGGGTGGCTTGTGCCCAAAAATATCACTTTGAATTTCATCTTAACGGATGGATAGAGTATACTGAGGTCCAGAGATAGACAACTTGTTCGGTAGATAATAAAAGCGGGTTAACATCCCACGCAAGACCACCTTCTAACCTAACTAGGATACGATAGAACCCTGGAATACCCTCCATCCACCAGATATGTCTAACACGCATTTAGAAGTGGAGATTGAAATATTCGGGCCTGAAACACTTACACCACCTGTGGTGAATCCTCCCTCGGCCACCGCCAGGAACTCAATCCAACTGCAATCGTGGGCCAAGGTCAGTGCCAATGTAGGCCAAGCGGGTTTGAGTCGATGAAATGCATACCGTGCAATGTCTTCTCCCCTTCCAATCCTCCCCACGGGATGCGCCTGGCTGAGAGCCTCGCTCTTCCCAGCTCCCCACTCAGGCGCATACTCGCTCTGAAAGTCACGATCGAGGTTGGTCTTCATATCCTCCAGCGGAGGGAGGAGACTTTCGTTCCTCTCGGAGCGCACATCCACCATCCCCGGGCTGATGCAGTGGACTCGGATCTTAGGCCCGAGGCTTACTGCCATGGCCATACTTAGTCCTTCAATCCCTGCCTTGGAGGCGGCATAGGCTTCCCCGTGTTTGCTCTGCTGTGTCGCGCGACAGCTCGACATGTTTATGATGACTCCGCCCCCGGGGGATTTTTCGAGGTGGGGGATGGCGGACTGGGAGACGCGATATGTGCCGACGAGGTTTACCTGCAGAATCTTTTCAAAATCGGAGGTCGGGACCTGGTCCATCTGGATTCCCGATCTCATGTACTGGCTCTGCAATGGGACTCAGTGAGATACTGGGCTTCTTGACTAATATCGAAACTTACATTGATTCCAGCATCTGGTTGTAGATCAAATTAGTAAAAAGTGCAGTCGGTGTAAGGTTTGCCCTGGTAAAGACGCACTGTTGATGAGAACATCAAGTCTGCCAAATTCGCGAATACACGTTTCGATAGCGGCGACAACCTGTTCCTCTTTTGATACATCCATCGGCACCCACTTGAAATGCTGTCGCTTGTCCTCTGGAATGACCGAGGGCAGGTGCTTCGTGCAGGCGTCTTGCACGAATGCCTCGTTGTAATCCGTCAAGAAGACCCGGTAGCCCTTGAGGAGCAGCTCTCGCGCGACAACTCTGCCAATTCCACTCCCCGCTCCTGTGATAAAGAACACCTTCGACATAGCGATGGACACAAGGGAAACTGATCCGTAGAATCGGTCGGTAGATTGAACCAGAATTAACTGGCTATCTCGGCTCGATGATCAGGTCTCAGCAGTGCATGCCAGTTATCTCGACCTTGAATACCACCGCGTGATGGCCGAGGTAGGCCGATTAGCCGTATCATGGGTTAATCCCACGCAAAATGCGGGATCAAGTGAGGGGTCCAACGGCCCCACAGCCATCTCTTTCGTGGGGTAATATTACATTACCCACATACAGCTCCTAGCCAGTTACTGAACTAGTTAGCTTTGTAGTAAAGTACCCGCTACTATTAAGACATTAGATCTACGTGGTGGCCGAATAGAGCAGTCATAATCTGCACCCTCCCAGAAGCAGTCGACTGACATCACCCCTCATTCGCATCATGGCAGGGCCGCTGGAATCCATCTCGGGAGGAAAGGCTTGGTACTACTGCCAAAAAGGCCCCATGGTCCTCGGAGAAGGCCCAATCTATCGAGCCAGCGACTCAACGCTCCATTGGGTGGATTGTCTCTCCGAGCCACCAGAGCTTTACATCCTCAAAGTCGACCCAGTTATCGGGGATGCAATTGGTGAAGCGCGTGTTCTGCCCCTGGAGGATAGTGTAACCGTCGCTTTCTTCCGCAAGGATAAGCCCGGCAGCTACGTCGGCGCGTATTACCAGGGCGTATGCTTCGTGGACGAAGCCACAGGAAAACTTCAAGTCGTCAAGGAAATCATCCCTACGAGTCAGCGAGACGACCTACGATTCAATGACGGGGGCATCGACGCAAAGGGTAGGTTCTGGCTGGCAGAGATTGATAAACGCGCCATGGCCTATGGGCCAAATCAACTCCCGGAAAGCTACGGGACGCCAAGAGGAAGGCTATGGAGATATGATCCCGATGGGAGCTTACACTTGATGATCTCTGAGGGAGTAGTTTGTGGAAATGGACTGGCATGGAGTCCTGATAACAAGACGAGTAAGTGCAGTCTAGTTGGGCCCATTCTAGTGGAAGCTACAAGGAAGAGGCGTCTAACTGGGAGTAGTGTACTTCAACGACTCGGTTGCAATGATGGTGTTTGCGTTCGATTTCGATTTGGAAAGCGGCAGCATATCCAACAAGCGACTTCTGGTCGACAGACGCTCGTCATATGGGGAACCGGATGGGATGGTCGTCGAGTAAGACACATGCGAAACTCTGCTTGTTTTCTAAATGACTAGCGAGACTGACAACAAACAGTACTGACGGAAACCTCTGGATTGCTGTTTTCGCGTCCCATAGAATAATGGTATTCAGTCCAGAGGGCACGCACCTGAAAGATGTCGTGTACACGGCCAAGAACCCGGCATGCACTACATGGGGAGGAAAAGATCACAATATCATCTTCATGGCAAGCGGGATAGATCGCAGTGAGAATCCGGGGCCTGGAGATGAAGGCGGCCACATGTTCAAATATCACCCTGTGAGTGCGAGGGGGTACCCTAAGCATGAGTTTGCTGGTTGATTGAGAGATCTCAGCGGTAAATCTAAACTAATAATGAACAATCTGCGTCTGGTCAAAATTGAGAAAATCTTCTTCGACTCCTGTAACAATTATCTATAAATTCAATCTTGCAGTTGGAGTGCAGTCGTCATTCAACCAAAGTCGAGGAGTTATGGGAACAGGACAATAAGCTCAGTATGGCCATGGAGCAACTACCATCTTAGATGACATGGGTGTACGAGGCTAATCTGCACATCGCTTTTGAATTGACTACAAGAAAAAGGATCACAAACCGATACCACTGCAATTTTGGATTTTAAATGTTAATCTAATCTGCCCAGAAAGCCTTGCGCACTGTATCACACATGAGAGAAATAGCCAGCCTGCCCTCCTTGAGGACGCCATCCATCGCCAGAAATGGGTGAGGCATGCCTTTCATGACCTGCAGGTTTACTTGTATACCGGCTTCCTGCAATTTTCGAGCATAGTCTTCACCCTCGGAACGAAGCACATCCAACTCCCCAACCATCACAAGCGCAGGCGGCAAGCGCGACCAGTCCCCTTCGTAGAAGAGGGGACTGGCTTCACTGTTGGACCAGTCAGACTGGTTGGGTAGATAATGGTGCCTGTACCAGAGCATTTTCTCTGCCGGAAGGGCAGCCGTGTGCTCATATTCTCGGTACGACTCGTTGTTATCCACAGTTGCCGTGTTGTTCGTCACGGGAACTGACAGGACCTGGGTCTTAAAATGTATGGGCGGAGTGAGAGCCATGGCCTTGTGTGTCATGACCGCAGCAAGATTTCCACCAGCCGATGAGCCCCCAACAGCTAGTTTGGAGGCGTCGAGGGACAGCGCCGACACGCCATCCGAAACGAGCCACTGCAGGGCCTCCCAGCTGTCATGCACTGCGGCAGGCCAAGGGTGTTCGGGAGCAAGTCTGTGTAGTAGTTAGACGAGGTACTAGACCATCTAGAAGGTGCAAAATATTCACCGGTAATCAACAGTAACGACGACACAGTTTGCGCGCACGCATATGTTGGTGCAGACTGTGTTTTCCGTGTCGATGTTACCAAGCACCCACCCCCCACCATGGAAATAGAGCAGTACTGGCCAGCCCCCTATTGGCTTCGCTCCAAAGGGCGTGAAGCAACGAACTTTAATATCAGGACCCGTGGTAGTCCGACGTTGAACCGCAATGTCTTCTGTCTTTCCCACTGTAAGGAGCTGCCCGCCACCGGGAATCAACGTGCCGCTCGTGCGGGATGCTTCGACAGGCTGATAATGGACTTGCTTGCTGTTCAAGATGTATTTGTTGTAAAAGGCCACATAGTCCGGACTTAGTCTAGAACTGACTGACTCATGCAGGGGATACGGGGGTTGAGGGTAGCCCTCGATAGACATTTTGGGCAACGGGAAGACGACGGTGCACAAATGAAAGTGCTAGGGGTTTTGTCCTGAGGTTGTGGCGGGATAGTGCACAAAATCCGTAGTTATACGTTCCTGTAAGCTTCGATGGAAAGTGACTACCAGAAACATCCTGCCTCCCTAACCTGCGCCCCCACGCTTTGAGTGGGATACATATTGCAAATCCAATTTGAGACCAATATGGGTGGGAGACCCTGCAGCTCCCCGGAATATGTGTTGCTGGACTGGTCCCGATTGCAGAAACACCTTTGCTTGACCAACACTTCATACCATTGTTGCAATTGTAAGACTATTAAAAAAGCTCGGTCCCTCCACCTATAGCCGAATGAGTTTTGCACTATCCCGCCTTGAATCCCACATTTGACCAGCATGGCTTCAAAAATCCCTATCCTGACCGAAACAGCACCTCCTCCACTGCCAGGAATCTACTCGCAGGCCATCATTGCCAACGGAATGATTTATTGCTCCGGCTCCGTCGCGTTAGATCCCAAAACGGGAAATCTTATTAATGGTGATATCAAGGCCCATACGGTAGGACCTTCCCATTTCCACCTTCCGTTCACACTTGAGCTAGTCAACTAGATGTCGCTTATGCTATGTAGCATCAATGTATCCAGAACCTATCCAATGTCCTCCTGGCCGCTGGCTCAGACATTACAAAGGTCGTCAAGGTCAACGTTTTCCTGTCCAACATGGACAACTTTGCGGAGATGAACGGTGTCTACACACAGTACTGGGGCGATATCAAACCATCGCGGACGTGAGTAAATTCCTCCTCGACACCTGGTCGCAGATCCCACTGAGCTTCCCCAGCAAATATGCTGACCAAGCTACCTGTTAGATGCGTTGCGGTGAAGACATTACCACTCGATACCGATGTTGAGATTGAGTGTGTTGCGATTCTGTAACATATTTCTCGCGCTTATGGGATGGATTATCCCTCCATTTCTAGGAGTCGAAACCCGATAGGGTGTATGCTACAGGGACGATGGTTGCCGGGGCTCGTCGTGCGCGTGAGGGTTATGTATATACCTACGAGGTTTCATGAGCTTCCAGTCCGAAATATTCATTACGGATAGAAATATAGGGACTACCATTATTCAGCGTATTTTTCTTAGAGCACACTAAGAAAAATCAGTTGCGTGGGGTGAAAACCTTATCCTACTTACTATAAATGACCATATATTCCCACGCTCAGAGCAACGCGGTAGTCCGGTGTTCTATAAACTATTGCTTGTCCTCTCGGGATTGAAAAGAACCGGCTCTGGTATATCATACGGACTACAGACGACATGAAACGATCGCACGAAGTTGGAGACCTCATTCACCTCGGACACTGTTCTGGCTCAAGCGCAACAATATCAAGGTACGCTGGGACAAAAAGGAAGAGAAAAACAAGAGCAACTACCCCCGTATATAGACACTGTTTCTAATTCAACCCTGCAGACTGGGCGCTACGGTATTGTCACTCCAAACACCACGAACTGGTGAGATGCTATGGCTCGGTCCAGACTGGTCACATGGAGGAATACCGATTATCTTTCCAACATTTGGGAATGCTGACGACAGACGAATAATGGGAATGGGAAACCAGCAGGACATGCTTCGGCACATGGAGAGCGTTCCTCATCATGGCTTCGCAAAAGATTGCTTATGGGACCTCGTCACAACGCAAGAACCCAGACACCAATTCAATTGGCCGGGCATTGAAGATATTGGGGGAAACCGCTGTCGAGGAAGTTGCCAATCACAGGTACTGTTACGATTGTCCCCCCTCAACGTACCTATCGACTTAGGGGGTTCCTGGCTGAGAGAATCTGGAGAGTGGGAGATATTGTACAGGTATGGGTCTGGACAACAACGATAAACACCGAATGCTATGGCTAGAGTTGATGCTAATGTCTCCTAGAGTCACCCTACGTAACGATGGTCTGATACTAGATCTGTGCATTAAGAATAACAACACTGTCGGCCACGCTTTCGCGGATTTGCGGGCTAAAATATTGTTTCACAACTATTTTCGCGTCTCGGTAAGCCCTTTGCGTTCCCCTTCCTTGTCCATATCTACAATCTGTACTCACTTTCTCGCGTGGTAATCTCTAGAGTCCAGGGAATATCGACGTTCATGGATTGTACGGCTGTCATTCTCGGCCCCAACCAGGCGCCGTCAGTTCCTTGTACTCTCATGATGCTTTACGCTTCAAGGTGGGGGAATTCATAGACCAGGTTTGGAGGTTAAAGTGCGAGGACACGATGAACGTAATTATAGAAGACGATGAAAACAAAACTACAGCGGGGATTCAGATTATGAGTAATTTGCCCGACCTCGGTAAGTAGGCGATGGTTCCTCACTCCTCCAAGCCTGGTACTAATGATATTGATCCATAGTACTCTGGGCACCAAGAAGACTTGAAGCATTAGCACATTCGCCGGTAGAGCCCGGAGTCTGCTTTATATGTGTTGAGAGGGGAAGCGTCGTCGAGCCATTTACAATTCCCACTGGGGAACGTGTCTTCCTAGGCAGGTTTTGACCGCTATATAGGAGACAGACCTACATGCCAAAGTTAGCCAAGGTCAACAGCCCGGCTCAACCCATGGTTTACAAAATTAAACAGAGTATTTGTATCTACTTCAACATCAGTTGGACTTACATTCAATTATTCATCCAATTTACTCCCGCAGTCTTACCATCGTTGACAGAGACTACCGCGCAACCGGTAGCGAGACGAGTCGGTTGCGTCGTGTTGGCTTCCATTGTAGGGTTCAAGCCATTCGATGTTCGCGTGGGGAGGCCTCCCACCTGACGTTGTTAGTGGATATACCACGCTATCTCTATTCTAATATATCCATGAAGGTTAAATTGCACATGTATACCCTTAGCCTGGCACGTCCTCTCCATGGCTCTGCAGCCACTCGGGGTCAGCCCGCCCAAGACGGAGCAACAATTCAGACCATTCAAGAAGCCTATACAGGCCCAACCTCCGACAACTACGGCAAATGAGCGACATTGTTGAACCGGGTTGGGTTGCTGTTGCAAGAGGTGGCTTACGGCGCACCCGCACAAGCTCCCTAGAAAGAGCGGTATGAATAGCATGTCGATCATTGCCGTCTGTATAACCTGGGTAGAACTCTGCGAACGGATGAGCCGCCAGGCGTGAGCCGAACTCTTCAGACTCCGCTATAAGGATTGCGACTCTGCTACTCTCTGGGAGCCAGGCGGATTGTAGTGTTGTTTTCAACCGGCAAATAAATAGTGGCGACATCGTCGAACCTGTAGGGCTTATTTGACCTGAAGCGAAGTGTCACGTCCCGAATCTCGAGCCCAGTTATGATGCTTTCTCTTTCGCCTACGCCGTACTCGGCCGATTTCAATCTGTAGGTGGCGTATACTTGAATTATTGCGGGTGCTCTATTTCGGACGGTTTGGATGTCTAGGGGAATCGGTTTGTATTCTGCAGAAAGGACGCGGTCGAGCTCATTGAAAAGGCTGCGTTCGTCAATAAAGCTACACCACATTCCAGGAGTTGACGAAGACATACTAGAGCGTCGCGTCGGTCATGTCGAAGTTCTGCGGAGATCTACGCACCTCCTTCATGCACGGGTCCAGTCACAATGAACGTATCCAACACGAGCATCCAGAGGTTCCGGAAAGAGGATGTCGTTCACATATTGTAGTAGGAAGGTGCAGTGATCGGAGTTAAGACCAGACCGGGCATTTGGACCTCCGAGTTTAAGGGAAGTCACGAAAGCTTTCATGCTTAAGATGACAAACCTGTATACAGTCATTCGCTCAAATGCATGACGAAAGTTATCCGCATTATCCCCTCCATCATCAGCGATATTTTGCAGAATAGAATCAAGTCCGCTGTATTCACTACCGATGAACAGTAGCTTCTGGTGGAGTGACAGCCATTCATCCCCAACCAATATTTCTTGCTTAGCAGTCGGCGTATAGTTTTCAGGCTGGTCGTAGGCGCTCTTTGTCAGCTGTCGAAAAAATCGCTCGTATACATTAGAAGTAAAGTCTTGAGGGTCGAAGGAGAATATGAGGGAAAGCCTTGAGAGGGTATCCGTTAACTGGGTTGCGATAGAATCCCTTTCGTATTGAGCCCTCAATGAAGCCGTGTCAAGGTTTGGTTGGCGCAGAACACCGCGACTACTCGATCGCGTAAGGAACGCATGCTGTTCTGCCCCGGTTTTGCTTAGCAGGGTCTCAAGATTAGCTCACACATGCCTTTTCGGGGTCAAGTCGGGGATACGAACCAATTCAGGGCGTTTGTTTGGTGATCCAATAAATTCTGAATGTCCCCGATGTTTTTCTTGCCGAAGACCAGCTTAATCCTGCTCTGAAAGTGGAGCGCGTTGCTTTGCTTCCTTTCAAGGCCACCCACAACCTCTTGCAGCTTCGTGAGAAGGATGTTGCAGCATTTGATCGAATCGTCCAAATCCATGACCAGCTGGTGATGTGCGGCAGGGTCGAGGCCCATCCATTCTTCGATTCTTGTCAACGCGAGACGCAAGGCGGATAACCGTCCCGTAATACTAAGGAATGTAAGATCCGCGTCCTTCCAATCGCTTCGTAGGTCGCGAATCGCTGTGATCGTTTCGCTCGCGAGTTGGACGATATTCGCCAGCGCACCTGCTGTTCCAATGATCGAAATAGGGTCTGCCATGGCACATTCGAATCTTTTGTCGAGCAATTCCCGGGTATAGAGGTATGGATACGAACAGTGATAAAAAGACAAGAAAAACGTGGTGAGGTCAAGAAGCAAGATTCTGACGCGCCTGACGCGGCGCACCCCGATTCAGCCTTGTGCAGGGATTAGTACCTGCTGAGTTGGCGGGGAAACACCACTGGTGACGCCAGGCAGGTCCGGGCGCGGCAGACTCTGCCTGCTGTATTTTCTCTGCTTGGAGTTGTTTTTGCTTTTCCGCCCAAGATGACCGTGGAACTGGGTGCGACGAGTTCTTGCACCCTGCATACACAACCTTATGGCTTTCCAGAAAGTTAATATATAACGAGAATGTCCCTCATAATCAAGAACCTGCTCCAAAGTCGACCCATGTTCAATAGCGACCTCCTCCGCGAGCCTATACCCGCAAGGCCTCGGATCTCACATATAATATGTCCTCTACCCATCTCCATTCTTCCATCCGCATTTTTCGATGCGTCATAGCAAGAAGAGTGGATGTCTACGTCGATGCAATCCAAGCAGAAGAAGCACGGTCCCCCAATGATTGTGGCGCTCCGACAGTGGTCGAATCGAACAATAGGTTTGCGGACGTGCAGAATTGGACCGGTTCGCATGATGCCGCGCTCCGCGCAGGCGGCGGCATATTCGTAGTCCTCGGGTTCACAGAAAGAAAGACAGTTCAAAAACCATCGGTAGGGAGCTTTTTCAATACGGGTAAGCCGATAAAGCTTGATATTTCCAATGAGACTATTGTGAAAACAAACTCGACTTGCAGAGTTCTTTGGCTTTCCAAGTGGCTCATATATGGCTGCATATGGTGCCCAATTAGAATTACTCGTACTCCTATGGGTTGATACGTTCAAACATTCGATCATAACCTCATGGAGATCGGGTGGAAAAGTAGTCAGGGTATCTTGCTGTTCCCAGAGTTGGCATTGCCCCCATTGAAACATCCCATCTGCAGGTTTGGAGAGCGTAGGTACAAGCGTTTCTTCATGCTCTGATGATATATGCCAATACGGGGTACTCATGACTTCGCACTCGGAGATATTCCTCGATGCCATCGTGCATATGTGACTTGACGCCGCAACGCGACTTGTAGGCTGTGCCCAACTCCTAAATGCCAAACCATTAGTCGGACTGGGTATGAAGTGTGACAGCTGGAAATTACCTCTTGCCATGGATACAATTTAGGAATCTTGTGCGGCAAATTCTAACAGTATAATAGGAGCATGAACAGTAGAAACGCTATTCCCCTTCTTGGACAAGGCCTGGAAGCCTGGTCTAAGATGGAATAAATCCTGCCCATGCAGCGAGCAAATAACTCTTCTCCCAAACCCTCGCCATCTTAACATACCCCTCATCGTTGGGATGTACACCATCAGGCCCCAAATCGGCCAGCTGAAGCCCTCCATCGGAACTATACATGTCCGCCAGGACGACTCTTTTCACCTCGGTGGCCAGATTATCCGACGCCAGCTCCCGGATCTGCTCATTCACCCGTAGGACTCGCTCATTCACCGTAGGGTCCGCAGTCATGACCAGCGTGGACAGAATAACCGCCGCATCTGGCGACCCAACCCTCCAGAGATCTTCAAGCAGAGCGTCAAGTCGGGCGCGTGCCGAGTCAACGTGATGATCCTGGAGACAGTCGTTCGACCCAGCATTAACAAGGAAGATGTCTGGTAAAAGTTGCGTGGTGGATTTGATCGCCCTGCCATGGATCTGATCGATCCTGCGCCCGGGCCAGCCCTCGTTTGCGCTGTTAGTCATTGAGCCCGAAGTCCTTGACCCGACCATCTCTATTCGATAGCCTCGAGCGGCGAGTATATCTTGGAGTGTCTTTCTGTATCCATTTCCGTCGGACGAGCCAACGCCGTACGTGATTGAGCCACCGAGCGGCATGACACGGAGCAGAAGTTTTGTGCTCTCTCGTTCAGATGCGGCTGGATTACATCAGTATTTGGACTGTGGTGATATTCATGCTATTCCGCGCCACTCACCAGTTGGAGACGTGGCCATTTGCCGAGCCAGCGATTTTCCTTTGACTGGGTACGGACGAGGCGCACGAAGCGCCAAGTAACGTATAGACAGCATGGATTGAATAGAGCTTAAAGCGCCAGTTGTGAGAAGAGAGTATCGCGGTGTGAGGGGGACGATCGTGGAGGTGAGTCAGAAACCCCTCCTCGGCAGGATTTCTCAGCCGCCGACCAAGTCGTACATACTCGCTCGGTGTCTGTGCACTGTCGCCGAAACCGCCAAGACTGTCTTTGAGATGTCCCTGGTGCGCCTCATTGGATTTCAAATGCTGATCTCCATATGGGAGTGCTCCTTGTCGAGCTTTTCTCTCTGGTATCTCACAGAGGAAGATGGAGTAGACGGCACATGGTCGGAGAAAATGTCTGAAGGTATATATATATACAAGGGGCCTCACCATATCCAACGTGCTCGGGAGGGTGGAGCGACGGCTGCTCGCCCTGCATTTCTAGTAGCCGGGATAGCTGCTCCAATATCGATCGGTTGGACAATTACAACAATGATTGCTGCATCATCTGCATAATAAATCAACTCTCCTGCCTCTCCTGTGGATTCCCGGCCTCGCATAAGGCTGAGAGTAGCGTATTACCTAATACGCCCAAGCCGCAGCGCACAGCTCGCAACGAATACGAGAAGCATCGAGTCCCTGGATATCCGTGGCTGTGCTCACGTATGCGTATGGGAAAGTCTTGGGCATCGCCCAGCTGTTGATGGCTGTAAATACTTAAACCTCACTTGAGCCCGCTCTTGACCCTGACATCCACAACTCAACAACACAGCACACAGCTACCAGAGTATCTTATACTCCCTTGAAAATACACGCAAAAAGCGAGCAATCAATCTACCCGTCTCCAGAACTATACACCCACCATGCTCTTCGCTTCCACCCTCACGACACTGGCCCTTGCCCTTCCGGCCCTGGCCGCCCCCAAGCCAATCACAAAGCGCGCCGGTTCCGACCTCAGCTTGAACGCGCAACTGAAACTTGCGAACACGTGAGCAGCGACCTTTACACTTCAATGCAGGCATAAAAGACGCTAACGGGATACGTAGAGCCGACGAGCGTTACGCGCTTCTCCCTGACGCTTCTGACTTTGTCTTTGACTTCACCACAGGCGCCGTTGTCGCCACCAGCGAAACCTGGCCGGCGCTTACCGGCGTCGGCGCCTCGTTTAGTATGGGTGCTTTGCCAGGTAAGGCTTACAGCCTCCGAATATTCAGGCTTCCTGAGAGGGCTGGGAAATAAGTGTATACTAACCACACTTCCTAGGCTGCGGCATGGCCTTCCTGCACCTACACCCGCGCGCAACTGAGCTCTTCTCTCTACACTCAGGCCGCGTGCAATCCTCAATGACACCCGGGATCGTCGACACGGAGGGAAACCAGCGGATCATATCCGTCGAGCTGACCGCGGGGCAGGTCACACTTTACCCACAGGGGTCATTCCACACGCAGTTCAACCCGGACTGCGAGTCGGCGAACTTCACGGCCTCGTTCACGAGCGAGGAGTTTGCGGCGGGTATTGTCCCCAGCCAGCTTTTTACATTCTCGGATGAGGTTATTGAGCGCTCGTTTGGGGGGAGTATTGAGGGCGAGGATATTGAGACGATCCGGGATAGCATTCCGGCGGCGCAGCTTATTCTGGTTGAGGAGTGTTTGGCGAAGTGTGGGAGGGAGAAGAGGTAGACTGGCAGCCAAGGGCATACTTTGGTGTGTGCGTTTAGGATATGAGAGGGAGGGGGGTTGTTTGAGAAACATAGACTGCTTGGATTTTTTTGGCCCTGTATATACTTGCATTTGTGAATAGTAAAAGCTGTTTTAAACATGGTTGAGCAGACCCTTGACGTACAGATTCATGCAGAGTACAGGTCTGCCAAAAGCACTGCTGGTGGACACGTCTGGTGGTAGGCAGCTCTAGTGCACAATAACACAGGACAACAATGTAAGATTCGGTCTCAGCAGACGTCATTCTGCACATTCAACCGGTTAATTTGGCCCCCGTTCAGGCGATGCCGGGCCTTCCGAATAGCTTTCAGCGGGGAACTCGGGGGACCGTGCCATGCTCGCAAATTGCCCTCGGGGATAGAGGAGCCGAGAATCTTTTAGCCGAATTGCATGACTCGCCTGTGGGATATTTATGCGTCAATGAGACGATGACGATCGGCTGAGGTCTGCTGCATAAGCGTCGCAGGACCTCCAGAGTACTACGCTGAGCGGCAGGATTACCAAGGTATCACTCCACCTCATCGCGGGGAAGGTCAACTCCTCTGGAGTGCCAAGCAACTCCAACAGGCCATTCCGACTCCACTGGCTCTCGTCACACCGCTACGATAGGTGGCGGAGGTAAGCAACATGCTGATCACCTCTTGGCAAGCGTCACTCTTGGCGCGGAGGAGGCCGGTATTTTTTCCGGAGGGAGGTGAATCAGGGGGGATTGCCGGAGAATGCATTTATAAATTGAAGGACAGGGCGAGATGCAGAGGTGACGTTGGAAAGCAGACCGTCCTCTTGCGGCACAATGGCATCCCTCGCGGCCTCGGCTTGGCCGACTTCGCTGCCTGACTGGTCTAATCTCAATGTCCTTCACCGGAACACGTTGGCTCCTCGGGCGCATTTCTACTCATACCCCAACGAGGACGCGGCCCTTACCTTCAACCGCGAGGAGAGTTTCTTCTATAGTCTAAACGGTACCTGGAAGTTCCACTACGACTCCTCGCCGTACTATGCCCCCAATTGGGAGTCAGCAAACACGTCCACCTGGGATGACATTCAAGTCCCCGGTGTCTGGCAGATGCAGGGATATGGCCGCCCACACTATACAAACATCGACTACCCGTTCCCCGTCACTCCTCCAAACATCTCGTATGTGAATCCCACGGGCTCGTACTGGCGCGAGTTCAAGGTACCGTCGGACTGGGAAGAGGGCCAGCAGATCCGTCTGCGGTACGAGGGTGTTGACAGTGCATTCCATGTCTGGGTTAACGGTGAGGAGGTCGGGTACAGCCAGGGCAGTCGGAACCCGAGCGAGTTTGATATTACGGACTATCTCTCTTCGGACGGGCCCAATACGCTTGCTACGCGTGTCTACCAGTGGAATGACGGCTCGTACCTCGAGGACCAGGATCAATGGTGGCTATCGGGAATATTCAGAGATGTGTATCTGATTCCATTCCCCCAGTCCGCAATCACGGATTTCGAAATCGTGCCCGACGTCGATGACGGGTTCGAAGCTGGCACACTACGAGCAAACGTTACGGTCCAGGGCGATCACAGCGACCTCAGCATCAAACTCCTCTCACCGATCGGTGACACCCTCGACGAGTGGACGGGCACATCAAGCGACCAGTACTCCGTGCACGTCGAAGGCGACGACTTTCACCTATGGTCCGCCGAGACACCGAATCTGTACACTGTGCTCATCGAATTCAACGGCCGAACGATCAGCCAAAGAGTCGGCTTCCGACGCGTCGAAATGAGCGGACCCAACTTCCTCGTCAACGGCCAGCCCATCGTCATCTACGGCGTCAACCGCCACGAACACAACTACACCTCCGGCCGGACCGTCCCTTACGAATCTATGCGCGCAGACTTGATGCTCATGAAGCGCTCGAACATCAACGCGATCCGCACCGCGCACCAGCCGCACCACCCTGATTTCTATGATGTCGCAGACGAACTAGGTTTCTATGTGATTGCAGAAGCAGACATCGAGTGCCATGGCTTTGGCAACATCGAAGAGACAGAGGAGGGCGCTGCGCAGTGGACGTCGGATAACCCGGACTGGGAGGATGCGTACCTCGACCGGGCGGAGCAACTCGTCGAGCGGTATAAGAACCATGTCTCGGTGATTATCTGGTCTTTGGGAAATGAGTGTTTCTATGGTCGGAACCAGGCGGCGATGTATAGTTGGATCAAGGAGCGTGATCCGACGCGCATTATCCATTACGAGCAGGATCGCGAGGCCGAGTCGGCGGATATCTACAGCCAGATGTATTCATCGCCTGACGATATTCACGAGCATTTCACCAATCACACGGATAAGGCGCTTATTCTTTGCGAGTTCGCGCAGTAAGTGCACCAGCTATATCCTTCATGAAGCAGTTACTTACGATCGCAGTGCAATGGGCAACGGTCCCGGAGGGCTCCAAGAGTACATCGAGCTCTTCCGCACGGAACCTCTCTCGCAGGGAGGACTCGTCTGGGAATGGTCCAACCACGGCCTGCTGAAGCACGAGGGCAATGTGACCTACTTTGGCTACGGCGGCGACTTTGGCGACGAGCCCAACGACGCGGACTTCGTCATGGACGGACTTACGCTCTCTGACCACACGCCCATGCCGAGTCTGCTAGAGTATGCGAAAATCATCCAGCCCGTCAGCGTGAACTTGACCGAGGAGGGGACGCAAATGGTCGTTACGAACCATTACGCGTTCGTTGACCTTAGTGGCCTCGACGTCTTCTGGCACCTTGTCCAAGATGGCGAGACGACGGACCCCGAGCCCCTTGACCTCCCTAGGGTCCCTGCGGGTGAGAACCGCACGGTCGACCTTCCAGTCAACAGGAGCTCACTCATCCAGGAGGCCTGGCTCACAATCGAGTTCCAGCTCAACGAGACTAAACCCTGGGCAGAACGGGGCCACATCGTCGCTTGGGACCAGCTGCACCTCACAGGTTCGCGCTCGACAAAACGCTCCACGATCGTCACCCCAGGGCACCTCACCTCCTCCCTAACCACACGACAGTCCGGACTAACCCTAACCCAGAACGGCCCCAACCTAACTGTCGCAGCCGGCAGCACAACATTCGGCTTCGACCTGCTCCAAGGAAACGTAACATGGACGACCGCCAACGGGGTCGATCTCCTCCAGCGCGGCCCCGAACTCGCCTTCTACCGTGCGATGACGCAAAACGACGAAGGCAGCAACGGCGACATGGCCGAGTGGGACGAGACGCAGGTCGGAACGATGCACACGCAGGTGCGCGATGTCAGCTGGTCGTCGTCTGAGGGCGATGACGAAGTCACCGTCCGCTACAAGGTGCGCGTTGCACCGCTGGTGCTGGAGTGGGGCGTTGAAGCGGATCTCGTGTACACGATTTTCACTGCCTCCGCGGGAAATGCAAGCGAAAGCAAAAGCGAGCCCTCGCTGCGCATTCATGCAACGGGCGACTTCGTCGGCCAGAATACACCCTCCGTCGTCCCGCGCATCGGCCTCCTCGCCGTCCTCCCGTCGTCCTTCAACCAGGTCACCTGGTTCGGCCGCGGGCCGGGCGAGAACTACAAGGATAGCAAGCAGGCATGCCGGGTGGGCGAGTACGCATCCTCGGTCAAGGGCCTGTACACGCACTACGACTACCCGCAGGAGAACGGGAACCGGGAGGACCTGCGCTGGGTACGGCTGTCGGATGAGGATGCGGGTATCACGCTTGATGCGCGGCGGTTCGAGATGGATCAGGATCCCAGGTTTAGTTTCACGGCGGGGCGCTATATGCCGCATGATTTGAATGATGCGAAGCATCCGCATGAGCTGCGGCCATTGGATGTGACGGTTCTGAACCTTGATTATGATAACCATGGCCTGGGGAGCGCGAGTGTGGGGCCCAAGCCTTTTGAGCAGTATAAATGCCGGGCGGAGGCGTTCGAGTTTGGGTTTGTGTTGAGTCTAGTTTAGGGGGAGGAAGATACTGGTATATTATGGGAGGGTGTGTCGGACAATTATGGGGGTACAGTGGTGTAGTAACGCAGTCCAGTTGAAAGAATGAAAGTATCCGGAACAAATAGCATGCGCCTCAATTCTATCACTCACGTTTAGACGGCATATGCCCTCCTTGCTAGTCAACCACCACTCACCCTCCAAAGCTAATCACTCTTTCAAACTTCCATGCGTGGTTAGGCATATTACTGCCCATTAACAGGCTCCGCAATAATATCCGAGCCCTCAGAGCTTTAAACACATCGCGCACAGACAATCAAGTCTTTCGCGCCTCTCGCAAAGAATCTCTGGATCACCTTCTGCCGCAAAACATGGTAGATGTCTTAGTTTATTTCTTCTATTTATTTGGAATTTGCGATAGCAAGTCGAACGCCCGGTAGACCAGGGTGGCGTTTACCAAACATAACTAACTAGTCACATAGAGCTTATTCAATTGGGAGGTGCTATGACTACATACACCCCCCCCCAAATTATGAACAAAAACATATCCAGTATAAATAAATTATTTTCTCTAACTCCCCCGTAACCACTCTTAACCATACTAATAAATACAAAACATAGCCCCTAAAATTACCCTAACATCCTAACCTAAACCTATCATGACCCTAAATAATAAAAAAGAGCGCCCTGTGAACGTTACCTAAGGACTTGCTAGAATTGGGTGGGAGGGGATGTGTATGTAGTCATGGGGGGTGTCTGGTGTAATCTAGCCCCTCCCTATTCGATTGCGCCAGGCTAGAATAACCGACCGCGGCACGGCATGAATGCGTATAGACAGCAACTAGGCTGTTAATTGCAGGACTGACCAATCTTGTGTATATAAATGCCATTTGGAAAAGAAGTGTATCGTTTATACCGGACAAGGGAATCAGACCGAAATCTTAGAAGGGACAACATTGTGAGGTCGCTAGTCATGGAGGGGGACAGACACGTTTTATTGAAGGAAACAACTACTCTTATATGGTTATACCAGGATTTAGATTACAGTTGTCTCACGGGCGTGGTTTTCCACTAGTGACGTTAGTTGTTAGGTTAGTGTGCAATATAACTCCTATAAAATGGTGCAGGTTATATAGTAGAGGAGTGTATTTATTAAATGGATTCACTGTACCCTGTACCAGGCGCTCAGCGTATGAAAGTCCTTTATAATTTGGGTATGTTCCGCTTGAAAGATTCTACAACAGCATGCATCAACAGCGAACCGCTTCTGTAAATGGGCGTACCAGCTAGTTCTCTTCGTAGTACTATGTCCAGGAGACATAGTTACCCCCTCGACGAGTCTTGACCTTCTCCAGATGTTTCTTGGGCCCCGTAATGTAGATGTCAATATCTTGAATTATCGGAAGACCGGCGCGTTGGACTATGCTGAAGACAACAAGCACTTTTCCAGGATTCTGGGAACAAAAACGCTGTATTCACGTTCATTCCATGAAAAGATCTACATGGGCGGGGTCTTTGATTTGGCGAGGGTAATAAAGACGACCGGACTCTCAAAACCAGCGGCCTAAGGTTGCGGGGGTTCGCTGCGCATGGGGAATCAGTCGAGACTATTCCACACGTACGAAGATGCGGTTAACTGCCGGAATTTGGGGTTTGTAATTTAATAATGGTTCTATCAATGCGTGCCCGGTTCCTCCAAATGGGTATGACCGGTCCAATGCCTTTGCCCTGCGGAAGGGGCTAACCTAAAACTCAGATACGAAATATATCTGTGTTAGCCCTTGTAGTAATGGTACTGGGAGAAATCGCACCTCAACGCAGGCCCGAATAGGACACAGGGTTCTAAGTGCCAAGTTCCTTGGGGAAGCAAACACCTTACCAGGTGGCGGGCCAACGACTAAGGCGATCCAGCAGTGCGGTCGGTGGCTTTTATAAGGGAACAGACGGACAGGTTGTCCGGCGCTGCTCATGAGCTCTGCCCACTCGGCCGAGCATTGAAGGACCGCCAGGTACTCCGTAGAGGGCATTCAAATTATGGACGGGTTCCGGAAAGTCCGCCGGAAACCTACGGACAGTCTCATCACATACGACGTAGATGGTCTCATAGCTCACTACTAAAAAGCGGGGTGCAATACGGAAGTCTGCCGTGTGGGCGTGGGTGGATGGGGTCATCGCGGCAGAATGCTGAACTCTCGCCGATTTCGCTGTTGTGAACGGTGGATATCGGGCAGCAAGATCAACTGGTGTTCTGATACTCAGCTAAGTGTTGGACCGCTAGTGCAGCCGGATCGGGAAACTGCAGATAACTAGCAGCGGGCAGCGGGCAACTGCGATGGGGGTGAATGATGATTAGCAAGATGGCGATATCGCGGTGCGTTCTGGCCCAAGTCCCACGGAGTCTGGTTATCTGATGTGAGTGGTAGGGTCCGGTTACCAGCTGAAAAGTCTGCATAGAACGTACACTTGGGAATCCGGCGAGACTCCCAGCTGAGTCGATCCTTGCCCCAGATGGGGCCAGGATATTTTACCTTGGTGATGATCTACAATGCCAAGGGGAATGAAGACTCGGTCATCATAGGTAAGAGTGAATAAGCACATGTGAATTGAGAGCCTTGTGGATACCGCCCCGTAGCCTTGTCGCCGGTGTGGGTCAATAGTCCTCGTACGCTAGTCGAAGGCCAAAGTAGTTTCGGTACGCGGGCGGAGCCCTATCGCCGTGATCGTTGAATGCCTTACTCAGTACGGATACGTGCCCTCTACGAAGTCGAGTTTGACTGCAGAAGTAAGTATCGTTCTATCGATTCGAGGACCGAGATGTGACAGTTCGATCTCGGTGAATATCTGGCGGCTATCGACCTGTCAAGATCGCAACTTCGATAGATCTGAATCCTGCAGAATGCCAGTGACAGGCGCTACCAAACACACAAGGTCCTCGACATTTTAACCATGAAACGGCCGCCCCGGGATAACTCATCTGTATGATGCAGGAGCCGGCATCGCTCCCGCAGATCAGAGCGCTTCTAGGGCAATGCCGCGCAAACGCTCACCTTGGCGGAAGATAAGGATTTGTGCATAAACGCGGCAGTGGCAATTCCGTCCCGAGCACTACGCTATTAGTTATCGCTCCGATGCAACCGGGCGCATCCCACGCTGCAGGGGTTACCGGCATGGTGAGACGACAGATGAGTCGACGAAGCCGAAGGACCATACGAGAGAGCTCAGAAGCCACGTGAAGCCGCATATCACAACTAGATGGGGAATGACGGCTCGACAGTGAAAATCTTGATCAGATAACGAAGCGTGTCTTCCGCCCGTGGGCGCTCAGGAGGGACTTCCTAATCCGGCGGTCGGGAAGCCGAGCTGGTCCCCACGCGCGGGTCGATCGCTGCGAAAGGTACGTAATTGCGACCGGTCTAAGAACACTTGTCCGCGCTTGGCACAGCGTCTCAGGAGCTGGCGCCGAAGAAAACAAACCGGAGCCGGGCCTCGATTTCGCAATAGCATCATTAATGTGATGTCTGCTGCTGGGTTGCACAAACACGAGTCAGGAAATCAGCCTTCCGCAACGTCCGCGGCCGCTCAGCTCGGCGAATACGGAATACAAAAGCAAAAATTTAGCCATTCCAAATCTAGAGCGAATAGCCTTCATGTTACAATAATCCTACGATGAATCCTGGCCTCTTGGCGAGCTGGCAGCACCAGTCGGCGACCCGCACGTGCAGCCCTAAAGCCAATTTTTGCGACAGTCGAGGCCCCATGCGTCAGGCCTTCGGAACGATGGTGACCACGAGCGAGTCCCTGCCCTGTAGATCATTCCCTTTATACCTCGTATAGTGGGTCCGCTCGTTTCGCCATACTAGCTTCTAGAACGCGGCCCACAGCTCAATATCAGCTCCATATCAGGGTTACGCTGGGTGAGGTCATTGTGCCCGATCTATGTTCTTTCGAAGAGATGGACGAAGAAGATGTACTTACTTATAGGGGGTCCCGGGAAGTCCACTCCCATGAGCGCCGACTATAGCCTTTGTCATTCAATTACCTGTTCCAACGATGTTGCAGGACGAGTTGCAGCAGTTGCGCAGTGCCCCGTCTCGCCCAGGACAGCTGGAGAGACTGGAAAGCCTGCTCTCCGATAATGGCCATGCACACCAGTTCCCCCTTGCTATGTATATCCTGCGCTGCTACCAGGATATCTGGCTCAACCTGCCAGAAGCGCTACGGGACGGACGAGATGCCAGCACAAAAAAGTCCCTCGACCGGATCGAACGCCGGATGAAGGAGACCATGCCCTCCTTCCCAGACCTCCTACCCAACGATCTCTCGCGACCTGCCCTCATCTGCCCCCAGTCTGACCAGGAGATCTCATATGCCAAGCTGCAAGACTTCGTTCGCGGCTTTGATCTCGGCCTACCATCCCCCGCCCAGGGTAGACCCCGCGTCGCAGTTATGCTCCCCAACGGACCTATCCTCGCCTTGGCGGTGCTCGCAATCGCCAACCGGTATACAATGATCCCAATGGCTCGCACAGTGGTACCTGATCAACTCCGCGCAGATGTCGAGGCCGTCGAGGCAGACGCAATTCTCATGCTCGAGGCCGACGTACCCAAAGTGCAGCTCGACTCAGTCCTCCCCGTCTTCGTTGTTCATCCTCAACCAGACTTGACACTCACTGTCACGCCCACCCGCCCTCCTACCACTACCCCTGAAGTGACACCCCACCACAACAAAGCAGATGACGTGTCAGTCCTGCTCTTCACTAGCGGAACGAGTGGAAAGAAGAAGCTTGTCCCGATCACAGCGTACAATCTCTTCGCCGGAGCAGTCTTTACCATGGACAGCGTCGCCCTGACCGCATCCTCCCGCTGCCTAAACATGATGCCACTACACCACATGTACGTACCTACCCACAACCCATCCCAGCTCTTTACTTGAACGTCAACCACCCCAACAGCTAACACATATATTCTCATAACAGCGGCGGAATGGTCCGCAGCCTATACGCCCCGATGCTCGCCGGCGGCACCACAATCTGCTGCGCCTCCTTCGACCCAAGCCTGTTCTGGGACGTCGTCGAGAAACACAACCCAAACTGGTACTACGCAACACCGACAATGCACCAAATGATCCTGGCCGAATCCGAGCACCGGTGCGGCGCGCTCGCTCAGAGCCAGATCCAGTTTATCATCAACGCCGGCGGCGGCCTCCCCGCCACACTTGCCCTCCAGCTCCGCGAGGTCTTCCAGTGCACGGTTCTCCCCAGCTACGGGATGACCGAGTGCGCGCCCATCGCGTCGCCGCCGACGGATTATAAGCTTGAGCGAGAGGGGACCTCGGGAAGGCCTGTGGGTCCCGATGTGGCGATTCTCGATGGTGCGAGTCCGCCGAGGAGAGTGGCGCCGGGGGAGACGGGTCGCATCTGTGTACGCGGGTTCCCCGTCTTCCCCGGATATCTTACGCCCGAGGGGATTAATACGGATGCATTTGAGGAAGGCGGGTGGTTTGATACGGGCGACCTAGGGCATCTTGATGAGGATGGATACCTGTACATCACTGGGCGCAGTAAGGAGGTGATCAACCGTGGTGGGGAGATCATCTCGCCAATCGAGGTCGAGAATGCGATTCTATCTGCGGCCAGGGATCCGGCGTCCATTCTCTACGGACGTGTCACGGAGACCCTCGCCTTCTCGGCGCCTCATGATGTCCTACAGGAAGTTGTCGGTGCGGTTATTGTTACACCTGCAGGGCAGACGAGGCCGGATCTCAGACAGCTTCATGAGGCGTTGGGGGAGAGACTGCATCAGCCCAAGTGGCCGGCTCTGATCGTGTACATGGATGAGGGCGTGCCAAAATCGAACAACAAGCTGCAACGCATCCATCTGGGCCAGAGGCTGAGTCTGGAGACGTTGACAGACGCTATCCCGGTTGCAGAGAGGCACTACGAAGCCAAGTGTCCTCCTCAGGGAAGCCCATTGACGCTGTCTATCCCTCAAACCAGCTGTCAGATCCACGGGTCACAAGCTCAACCCCTTATCGCCGAAGCTGCTGGTAGCCCCGACGTTTTACTGCGGCAGAGCCCGGTCGATGGCTTTTTGCAGGCTGTCTTCTTCAATGCCCAAGAGATAAAGCCGACAGTCAGCGAACTCGCAAAGGCCCTGCGATCCCAAGTGCATGGGTACCTGATCCCCAGCGGCGTCAAGTGCGTCGACGATCCAATTCCCCTCGACATGCACGGCTACATCGATGAAAAAGCTGTCGATGAGGCAATTCGGAATCTCAACTCCTCTCCAGGCGACTCCTCGACAACCGAGTTTCGTGTTCGCGAACTCTACGCGCAAGCCCTTAACCAAGCGGTCGACGACATTACTGCATCTACAGACTTTTTCGCTGCGGGCGGCGACAGTCTCAGTGCAGGGCGTCTGATCTCGACTCTCCGCCGCGAATTCGACATTCGGCTTTCTGGCGATGTTCTCTTCATTCACAGCACTGTCGGAGATATCACGACGATTATCGAAGAGGCCTGCGCGAAGAATGCAGCCAAGGAAAAGCCCACCGAGGAAGAGCTCCCTGGATGTCAAGAGACGCGCAGTTCAACGAACCCCCTTGTGCTCCTTATCCAACTGATCCCCATGCTTGTTTTCTTCCCCTTGCGTGTCGGCATGCAGTGGACCATCTTCGTGTTCGTCATGGGAGAGACTGCGCGCCTCTTCCCGCCTGACGATGAGCTCTTCGGGCGTCTCCTTCATATTGTCTTGGTTGGTTTGGCTTCCCGTCTGGCAATCGGAATTATTGCACCTGTCGCTGCTATACTCTTCAAGTGGGTTGTGATGGGTCGCTATCATGCAGGCCTCTATCCCATGTGGGGTTCGTATCATACGCGATGGTGGCTGACCCAGAAGGCGATCCGTGTCGCAGGAAAGGTACGTCTATAGCCCTGGTATATCTTCCTTCTCATCTAACTGGCTCTATTAGGGCGTCTTCAACTACTTTGATTTCACTCGAATGGTCTACTATCGCCTGATGGGCGCCCACATCGGCCGCGGCGTCCAGATCCACGAACACGCCTCCCTCGGTGAATATGATCTCCTCCACTTCGAAGACAACGTAGTCCTCGAGAACTGCATCATCCGCCCCTTCGCCGTCGAGCGCAACACATCCATGCTCCTCGCCCCAATCCGCATCGGCGCCCGATCCGCCATCGGCCTGCGCACCGTCGTCGCACCAGGCTCAAACCTGCCCCCGAACACATGCATGGGCCCCAACTCCTCCAGCTGGGAACTCGGCAGCGCAGATGAAGCAAACCGCACCCTAAACTCCTCGAACATCCCAACTCCACACTGGATCTGGTCGCTCCTAGTCATCGAGCCCCTTACACTCGTCGCGGGCTTCGCGTACCGCCTCCCCTGGCTCGCAGGCCTGATCCCCATCGTCATGCACTACCCGTTCCAGGGAACCGACATGCTGCGCGTGATCGTGTTCTGGTTCACGAACCCGAGCCGGATCGGCTGGCACATCCTCGCGCGCATCTATTACGCCGTCGTCGGCCCGATCCTCTGGTTTGTCGCCATCCTCCTTATCAAGGGTTTTCTCGATCTCACCTGCGGGAGATCACGGCCGGGCCTCGTGGGTAAAATGTCGCTCCGCCAGAAGGTTCGCCAGGCGGCGCTATTCAAGCTGCTTCCCGGGGGAAGCCTTGCGCCTTTGACTCGTCTCATCGGGAAGCATTATGAGCTTGTCTCGATTACGATTCGGTTGCTTGGTGGGCGTGCAGGGAAGAGGATTTATTGGCCTAGTGTGGGACCGGGCATTCAGGACTTTGATCTTGTTGAGGTCGGGAATGATGTTGTCTTTGGCTCTCGCTCGCACCTCGTCACCAGCGACGGGAGCGGGCGCGAGCGAGTCATTATCTCCGACGGTGCAATGCTGGGCGATCGTGCCGTTGTCCTCCCCGGTGTAACAGTCGGCGAGATGGCGATGGTTGGCTCTGGCTCGCTCCTTCGCCGTAACGGGTTCTACCCTCCGGACACCGTCTGGACAGGCAGTAAGAACGGAAACGCGATCCAGTTCCCAACCATCACTACACACGCAGACAAGGAGAAACAAGCTCTCAGCTCCTCCACCTCCTCGTCTTCATCCTCCTCCGGCGACGACGAGAAAAAGCAACCCCGCGACACAACCCGCCCCTTCGGCCGCGCCTTCTACCAAGGCATGGCCAACTTCTTCGTGATCGGCATCCCCGGAATCGTCATCTACTCAACCCTCATGGTAATAATCTCAACCGTCTGGCGCCTCCTCGGCGTCCTCTCCGGCCTCCTTGTCCTCGCACACGCGCTACGCCAAGACCACTACGCCTTCGCCCGCGAATGGTGGCAACCATTCAGCGTCTACGGGCTCTTCTGTGCGGTTGTGAGCGCCGTCAGCTTCGCACAGACCCTCATCGGCGTGGCTGTGGTGATCAGCACGAAGTGGCTCGTCATGGGCCGGCGCACCGAGGGCGCGTACCACTGGGACCGCAGCAGCTACAACCAGCGGTGGCAGTTCTTCCTTACCGTCGAGACGCTCATCAAGGACAGCTACCGCGGGATCGGTGTGCTGCCGATGCTCAGCGGGACCGCGTATCTAAATCTGTACTACAGGCTCATGGGGGCATCGATCGGGAAGGACTGTGCGCTGCTCGCGAACGGCGATCCGAATATCCTGCTTACGGAGCCGGATATGGTCTCGCTGGGTGAGAGGGTGGCCGTTGATGATGCGAGTCTTGTTTGTCATTTGAATACGCGCGGCGAGTTTGAGTTGCATCCGCTTGTTGTCGGGGATCGAAGTATTCTGCGCACTGGGTCCAGGCTTATGTCTGCGTCTTCAATGGGGAAGGATGCGTGTTTGCTCGAGCATACGCTCGTTCTATCTGGGGATTATGTTGATGATGGGTGTACGATGCAGGGGTGGCCGGCTGAGCCGTTTGATGGGAAACGTGTTTGATAATGGATTATATATGTTATGGTTCGACGTTTTATTCTTGGATATAGATTAATATAGATTTCGACATGTGTTCTTCCACGATAATCCGAAGCCCGCCTTCCCATGAGTGTACGGGAAATGGCCTCATGGCTATCTGATTCCCATCGACTGATTTATTCTGCCTCTTTAATTTGTGTTCTTTCGCCAGATTTTAAACTTCTTGGGGGAAAGGCATATCTCCTCGCCTCTTTTACAGATAGGACTATGGAGGTGCACAACCACTACCTGAATCTCGATATTTCTTTCTCTTCTATATACTTCGAAACTGGGTACTTATGTGCTTACATGGTCTTCTAACGGTCTTCTTTCACTTTGGAGAGGTAAATGAGATTCCTCAACCGCGTATAAATTTGACCTCTCCGTCTGATTAACCCTGCTTCAGCATAACAGTACCAGCAGTACCCCGATCACCCCATACTCAGCTTCCCAACAGGCTGCGTACGATCAGACAACCTTATTTACACCACGAGGACTTCCTATTCCTATTCATCCCCTTTCTTCTCATTTTCCCCATTCTGTACAGCTTCCCAAACTTGTCCGCCGGTTTCTGCAAGTTGATTATTTCGATATACCCCAAAAGTCTCCTTATGCTCGTCCCCTAACAAAACTACCCAATACCCACTTGTCCACGAAACACAACTCCAAAATGTGCAGCGAAGCTCTTTTCGGCGCCCCAGATACCGATTCCGCTGAAACAATCCCACCCAATTCCGAGACACCTCCGGAAATCAAGGAAACCCAGCCTGACACCGATAGATCTACCCATCAAGGTTCGTTACCAAAGACCCTACCAAACAGCACCCAGAAGCTAACCCAATCATATAACCAGAGAACGTCCAGACTGCAGAAGATCCCAAAACCAAACCATGAACCACGGGAAAGTGCCAGCTGCAGCAAGCAGTCAACCTCACCTCGAAGCAGGAATGGCTGGACTGGGTGCAGTCAGACCTGGTCAAGGGTCCCTGGCTCGAACTGTGGAACAACTACCTGCAATACCTCCCACATCTCAAGACGGGCGTCCGATTCAATACCGTGGTGCGCACTCTCCAAGAAGGCGAATCAGATGGCCGGTGTCGGTACTCGATCGATACACTCGACAAATCGCAGTGGAACAAGCTGGATCACCACGCGCGGTTCATCTGGAAGATCAAGGACAACAATGTCCGGTCAAACAAAGGTGTCTTTTATCAGTCTCAGCTTTCAAGCGAGGAAATAGAATTGATCGTATTGGGGGGTGAAGGAGTGGTTGATTCACGTTCATTCTCCTGGACAAATCGATAAGCCGAGTGGAGGGGCGGCGCTATTTGGGTCCAGGAGGGACTCACAGAGTTCTTAATTCACCAGGGGGAGCTAATTTTATATGATGGTACAATTTTCGTTCAGGTATATTGGTTGTTGCGATTCCTTCTGGCAAATATAGCAAGGCAGCAGTGCACTCTAGGTTATCTTACGGCTGCAGGAAAAGGAGTCGATCAGGGTCCAGGGTTTCATGTGGATCTGAGGTTAATGTACAAAATAAACAAGCATAATAATAAACTCTCAGGGTCTGATTGGCGTCACGGCCCGCCCATCGTGCAATTTCGATGCGAGAAAGCAAGCTGGCGGAAACCGAGTCCGGCGGCGTTCGGATTCCGCGGGCCAGGACGCCGCCAGCATTCCGGATGCGCGCGGGTCGCCTCAGGCTCTCGGGGCCCGCGGCCCCCCGTCGACGCAAAAATAATATAACTTAAAGTGATGACAGTCCCCCAACGTTATTCCAAACCAAATTGGATATTCAAACAATAATGTGCCGGTCGCGTCATGGCCGCCGAAATCCCATCACCACCACCCACAGGCCGCGATGAGCCCTCGTCGCCCTCCATCCGAGCGTCCGCGTCCGACGACGGCGCCAAGCCCTCCGACGCTGAGAAAGAGACGCAAAACGGCGGATTTAAGAGCTATATCCGGATCTTCAGCTATACCGATTCGCTGGGATGGGTGCTGAATGCGCTGGCTCTGGTAGGCGCTATCGGGGCGGGCTCGGCCCTGCCGCTGATGGACCTGCTCTTTGGCAAGATGATTACGACCTTTAATGACCTTGCCGCGGGGAGAAGCTCGCCTGGGCAATTTCGGAGTGATTTGAATGGTTTCGTGTATGCGCTTTATTTCTTCCGAAATATATATGCGCTGTGCTAAATGCGCTCTAGGCTGTACTTCGTCTACCTGTTCATTGCCAAGTTTGCGCTTGTATATATGTGGACAGTAAGTCACCACTCTCTCTCACTCTCTATACCCCTCTATACTAACTCATCCATCCTGTATAGTTATGCATCTCAGTCTCTTCCCTCCGCACCACAAAATCCCTTCGAACCGCCTTCCTAACGCGCCTCCTCCAACAATCCATCTCCTTCTTCGACGCCTCGCTCAGCGGCTCGCCCGTCGTCCACGTCACCACAAACGCCAACCTCGTGAACCAGGGCACGTCCGAAAAACTCGGCTTTGTCCTACAGGGGTCCTCGACCTTTGTCGCCGCCTTCATCATCGCCTTCGTCGTACAATGGAAACTCACCCTGATCACCATCTGCATCGCGCCAGCAATCCTCCTCCTCACAGCCATCTGCTCCGCCTTCCTCGTGAAGGCCGAGAACGAGATCCTGCACGTGAACTCCGACGCAGGCAGCCTGGCTGAGGAGGTGCTCGCGAGTATGAAGACGGTGCACGCGTTCAGCGCGTTCGAGGCCCTGGCGGGCAAATACGAGGCCTTTGCGGCGCGCGCGAGGCAGCTGGGCCTCGCGCAGTCGTTGAACATGGCTATCTTGTACTCAGGCGAGTTCTTTTGCGTGTATGCCGGGTATGGGTTGGCGTTTTGGCAGGGGATTCGCATGTATGCCCGTGGCGAGATTGCGGAGCCCGGGTCGATTGTTACGTGAGTTAGCCTCATCATCTTCTCCTTTTCTTACATGGCTAGATTCCCAAATAATACCTTGTGCTCCATGCTGACATTAGCTCGGTGGTAGTGTAATCTTCGCCGTCATCGTCGCCGCCACGTCCATGACCCAGATCGCACCACAAATCGTACAAATCACACGCGCCGCCTCCGCAGCCCAGTTCATGTGGGAGGTAATCGACCATGAGCCAAGCATCGACGGACTCTCGCCGCACGGTCGAAAACCGGACTCGTGCCGGGGCGAGATCCAGTTCTCCAACATCGCCTTTGCGTACCCGACGCGCCCCCAGGTCCGTGTCTTGCAGGACTTCACCCTCACCATCCCCGCAAACAAAACCACCGCACTTGTGGGGCCGAGTGGGTCGGGGAAGAGTACGGTTTCGGGCCTGCTGGAGAGGTGGTATGACCCTGCCGAGGGCGGGATTTCGCTTGATGGGGTGGATATCAGGGAGTTGAATATTCGGTGGTTGAGGACGCATGTTAGGATTGTGCAGCAGGTGAGTTCTCTTTTCTTTTCTTTATTTTGTTTTGTTGGAGATGGATTGGCTTATTTATATGGGGCGCACAGGAACCAACGCTATTCAACGGGACGGTGTTCAATAATGTGGCATATGGTCTCGCTGGAACCGAGCATATCAACACGTCCAGGGAAGAGCAGTTCGAAAAGGTTGTCGAGGCATGCAAGGCGGCGTATGCGCATGAATTCATCGAGAATTTGCCCGAGGTACGTCCTTTCCCATTCTCTATTTCATAATGCCCGTTACTCACCCTAATACTTATTAGGGCTACGACACCCAAGTCGGCGAGCGCGCCAGCGTCCTCTCCGGCGGCCAGAAACAGCGCATCGCAATCGCGCGAAGCATCGTCTCCGATCCCAAAGTACTCATCCTCGACGAAGCAACGAGCGCGCTCGACACGCGCGCTGAGAAGATCGTGCAAGAGGCGCTGGATAATGTTTCGGCGTCGCGGACAACGATTGTTATTGCACACAAGCTATCGACGATCCGCAAGGCCGATCAGATCGTGGTTCTGTCCAAAGGCCAGATTATCGAAAAGGGAACGCACGATGAGCTCAATGCAGCTGGCGGAACATACCATCGGCTTATTAAAGCACAGGATCTAGGGAAAGTCAAGAGTGAGGATGGGAATGTTCTAGACCAGGATGATGATTCTAGTGACGATGTCGCTATTACGACCATGCCGTCTGCGAAAGCGGAGAGCACAAGGGGTAATGGTCATCTCGAGCTCGAGACGGATGCAATCGGCAACAAGAACTTGCTACAGTGCGTAGCGACCCTGTTCAAAGAGAGGCGCGAGCTGTGGTTGGAATTTGCAGTCGGGTTGGTTGCTTGTATCGTTGGAGGTACTCATGCTCAATCCTTATAAGCGATTTGGCGACTGACAAACATTCCAGGTGCCAGCTACCCAGTCCTCGCTTTTGTATTCTCGCGGTCGCTAGACGCGTTCCAAATCCAAGACACCGCGCGTATGGTTGACCGAGGAGAGTTCTACGCGCTGATGTTCTTCGTGCTCGCCCTCGTCATTCTCGCCGTCTACGGAATCCTCGGCTGGGTCACCAACACCATCATGACAGTAAGTCCGGTCTTTGAAAGGCAGGGGTATGCCACACAGCTAATGACATGCGAAGACTGTAGTGTACGCCTACCGCATGGAGATGTTCAGAGGCTATATCACCCAAGACATGACCTTCTACGACCAACCCGCACACACAACCGGCTCGCTCGTCTCGCACCTCTCCAACAAGCCCACGGCGCTGCAAGAACTGCTCGGTTTCAACATCGGCATTATAATCATCGCCCTGGTAAACATTATCTCCAGCTCGATCCTCTCCATCGCCGTCGGCTGGAAACTCGGACTCGTCGTGTTAGCCGGCGCCATGATCCCCATCACCTTCTGCGGGTATCTGCGAATCCGCCTCGAGTTTAAGCTCGAGCATAGCACTGGCAGCCTATTCGCAGACAGTGCAGCGCTCGCTGGGGAGGCTATATCAGCAATCCGGACGGTTGCGTCCCTCGCTATTGAGCCAGTGATTTTGGAAAGATATACGGGGATTCTGGCGGGGATTGAGCGCAGGAGTATCAAGGGATTGGTCTGGACAACGGCATGGCTGGCGCTTACGCAGTCGCTTTCGTTGTTGTCTATGGCGCTGAGTTTTTGGTATGTATCTCTTCGGCTTGCCTTCCTATGGGTCCATCCAGGCTAATCAGCAGTAGGTACGGGGGACAGCTGCTGTCAACAGGAGAGTACTCAAGTACGCAGCTGTACATTGTCGTCATGGGGACTATCCTGTCAGGCGAGGCTGCTGCCTCATTTTTCATGTTTACTACCAGTAAGTCGCCCTCCCCCCATCCGTAATACGCTGGTCTGACTATCCTCCAGGTCTCACCAAAGCGCAGGGAGCCTGCAACTACATCTTCTGGCTTCGGTCCCTGGTCCCGAGCGTGCGAGATGAGAATTTAGATGGAAATGATGACAAGCACAACCCAGAAAAAGAACACCCTGAAGCCGCCGGCTTAGAGCTCCAAGATATCGAATTCCGATACCCAACACGACCAAACCGACGGGTTCTGACCGATCTCAACGTCAAGGTACGATCCTCCTTTTTCTGAGAATTGTTAACAATACCTAACAAACTCTTATAGGTCGAACCCGGCCAATCGATCGCCTTCGTCGGCCCGTCTGGCCATGGCAAATCCAGCGTAATCGCGCTGCTAGAGCGCTACTACAACCCAACATCAGGAACAATCACCCTCGACGGCTCCAACATATCCACCATCCCCCTCTCAACCTACCGCACGCACCTCTCCCTCGTGCAACAAGAACCCGTCCTGTACCAAGGCACAATCCTCGAAAACATCACCCTGGGGATCCCTGATGCGACCTCCCTCCCTGACGAAGAAATCCACTTCGCCTGCCGGCAGGCAAACGCCTTCGACTTCATCTCCTCCTTGCCGCAGGGCCTGCGCACGCCCTGCGGATCGCGCGGCAGCCTCTTCTCCGGCGGCCAGCGGCAGCGGATTGCGATTGCGCGAGCGCTGATCCGCAAACCGCGGCTGTTGCTGCTCGACGAGGCGACGAGTGCTCTGGATACGGAGAGCGAGCGGGTGGTGCAGGAGGCGCTGATGAAGGCGGGAGTCGGCAGGACGACGATTGCGATTGCGCATCGGCTGTCGACGATCAAGCATTCGGATTGTATCTTTGTGCTTGTTGAGGGGCGGATTCGCGAGGCGGGCACGCATGAGGAGTTGTTGGGGAGGAGGGGCGTTTATTATGAGATGTGTTTGGGGCAGGCGTTGGATGGGGCTGGGTGATGGGGGACTAATTAACTCAATATGCCGGGAAGGAAGTTCTTGAGTATCTGTTTAGCATGTACATATATTTTGAAGTGAGGATAAAGACACTCAGCTCTAGGGAAACATCAACAAGCTTTTCCACTCCAACCTTGGTCCTCTGCATATAATTTCTTAAATATCGCGTAGCCTAGACCTCTAGATTTGACCACCAGCAATAAGGGTGATCATGGATGATGCGTCGTGCAGGCATAGACCAAGCCTTTTCCTAACAAAGAGCTAGTCTATATCAGTGTCATTACACAAAAGCTATGCACATCTTGTCTAGGACGTATAAACGAAGGATCAGATCAATATATAACCCCGCGCACACGAAATCCCTCTCATTTGCTGAATTAACCCTCAGTCTCCCCGATGCTCTCCGCAATTGCCAAATTCCTATTCCCATCCACCAACATGGCACCGAAATCATCCACCCGCAAGACTCCAAAGCGCCCGCTCACGCTGCACATCGGCTCCCTCAACAAGTCCAACTTCATCGTTGTTTCCGACGACCCTACCAGCAGCAGCGCAGCCCAAGGCAGCGCCATCGTCTACATCTTCATAGTCGACTCCGGCTACCGCGGCCATTTCCAGCCGACAGTGGACAAAGAAACACAAACACTCATCTTCCCCGCCGATTCCGAGATTTTTTCTGATAAGCCCATGACATGGATACTGTCGCTGCCCCTACACACGATCGGCCTCGTCGACTCAAGGCATAGGTGCGCCATTTTCCGCGCGGCGGTTTACGCGATCGGGCTGGGCGCGGGGCGGCATCAGATGTTCCTGAGGAACCTGGAAGCTTCGGAGATAAATAATATGAAGGATAAGGTTGCGGAGGAGTTGGATTTGGGGAAGATAGATCTCGATGATGATGGTGATAAGTTGGTTATGCAGACGCTTGATGAAGATCAGATCCAGATGTTGATTAGAGGGGTGCAGGGCGTGGACATGGAGGGCGACGAGGAGATGAAGGATATGTGAATGTTCTTCTCTGTGCCCGTTAAGGCGGTTATTTTCTTGAACAAAATGGTTTGAGAAAGGGGGAGTTCCGGCGGCCACTGTAGGATTGCCCGTGTTGTTAGCTATGTTTTGTATGGGACTGTCCAAAGACACTAAAAAACAAAGAAAATAAAATAAAAATGGATAGAAATACTTGATTCACATGTAGCTTAAATAGAGGTAATTTATATCAAGACGGATATGATTAAGCAATATTTCACAGGAGTCGCAAGCTCTGTGGCTGGAAGAACACTCTTTTGTCCATTTCTTCGAATTTCACAAAAGCATGCATGGGCTCTGGCATGGCTATCTCATCAAGAGTCGATGCCCAGAAAGTTGGTATATTGATTGGCGCTGGCCGCTACTTATCTTTCATGGGAGGTTCGATCAGCCCCAGACAGTCCCACAACATACAGAGCACAGTCAATGAGGCTGGATGCATCTCAACCTGTCAGACAAACCGTACGACAAGCGAGGACAAGCCTAGAGCAATAGCCATTGTGAATTAGATACCCTTGCCTCTGAAAGAATATAATATGGCCACAAAGAAATTAGTTGAGCTAGTCCATAGAAAAAAGCTAATGCTTGATTCTCTCTTTTTTTTTTATCCGAGGAATAAAGACTGAAGCCTATATAACACGTCCCCCATCCTTCCTTACACACCAA
Source organism: Penicillium sp. S1316 (assembly GCA_023627405.1). Lineage (NCBI taxonomy): Eukaryota > Fungi > Ascomycota > Eurotiomycetes > Eurotiales > Aspergillaceae > Penicillium > Penicillium sp. S1316. The sequence goes on along the minus strand of JAMAHF010000034.1, from coordinate 284,926 downwards.
GTACAGCCGCTTCAGTGTCCTCCATCATAAACGAACAGCTTGACAGGTACCAGCAACCCTTTATGGCACATAACAACAAGAATGGAGTCTACCACCCCGAATTCTTACACCACCCGGGCAAAAAGCTCGATCGCCTGCGCCACGACGTCGAGTTCCTAACCATCTATCTCTGCCCCGCATATCCCGGCCTACCTGGCGCTCCCAAGAACTTGTATTTTCTTGTTCTAGCAACGCCGGACCTCACCGACAGCATCTACAACTTCGTTCTAGGCTCCAGCGATGGCTTGCTAGGTTGGAGCTGGGTCCACCAGCACAAGAAGTTCCGCTTCCCGTTCATCCCCGTCGGCGACACAGAGCCGCTACCAATGATCGAACTCGGCAGGATGCATCCGTCAATGAGGAAGTTTGTTCTTAACATGTCGTCGTATACCGCGTCGGAGTTGGTGCCGTGGCCTGAGACGTTTTTAAGCCGGCTTGAGGAGCACAACATTGTGCCTCACGGGACGGGGGTGGACTGGTTTTTGAAGCAGAAGGAACACCGGAGGTCGGTTGCGAGTAGTGGGCGGGGAGCTCAGAATAATACTAGCGGTAGTGCAGGTTCTAGACAAGAGGTTGTGGTCGATAGAGTGACGGAGTGGCTGTCGAGGCTGGATGTTGAGAATGCCTGACAGGCCAGATGATGATGCCATGTGATTTATCCCTCCTGTCTGCTCGTTGATTAGGTTTATTAAGCTGGATTAAATCTCTTTATAATTCAGATAACTCCTAAAGCATGGTTGCTTTATATTCCACTTCTAAGACCATTTTCGAGATGTAAGTAATAGTAAGTTTCCACCAGGTTTACACTCTTCTCTCCGCGTATACTGTGCCATCCCCCCATCAGTTTAGAGCAAGCATTCCATTTGCCAAATAATAGGACATTTTTCATAACTGACCTACTGCAATTTCTCACAGGCGTATTTGAATATCCTTGCCCTCATGTGCAAGACCAGATGGACAATAGAACCAAAAGTAGACTGGCTAATCCATCCCATGGATAGCAATGCCTCTTGTCTAATTTGGAAAGTGAAAAGGTCAGAATCAACGATAGACAAAGTAGTTCAATGCGATAAAGTGCATATCTGATGAATGTGGACTTCAAACAAAGCATAGCAGTCTATATAAACATCTATCCCACTTCATGTATAGTCGTTGGCTCACCAACCCAAATGAAGTCTTTCTCCTGACACAGACACCAACATCCCCAACGACCAAAGCAACTCACATACATCAATCTTTCAATACAACATGTCTACCGAAAAACCCCAGCCTACTAGGAGCTTCGTTGACGCCGAGTATCTAACCCTCTACCTCGGGGCCTGCGAGACCGCGAACAGCAAGCGCGTAAACAGCTACTTCCTCGTGCTAGCCACGCCCGACTTCACCAACAGCACCTACACCATGATCCTCGCGCCATACGAAGCTCGCCCACGGGGCAAAAGCCTCGTCTACCACCGCCAAACATTCCGTCTCCCCTTCACCGCCGCCCAGGACAAGCATCCGCTGTTCATTCAGGAGCTCGGAAGGATTGAGACTGGTCTGTGGGAGAAAGTTCTGGAGATAGTGGAGACTATGATTTGGAAAGCGGAAACCGCGCCGAGGCCGACGTCGGTCAAGTGGGACCATGCTTTCGTCCACGCTCTTGAGGCGGAGAAGATGGTGGCCCCTGGGACGTTGGAGGAATATCAGAGGAAGCAGAAGGAGCATGCGGAGGCCACAGGTGCGAAAGCGGCGGCTGCTAGCCGGGGTGAACAGGAGGATGTGGAGATGGGAGATGCAGGTCCAGTTGAGCTGGAGAGCGAGGACGCTCCGAGGAAAGCAGAAGGTGCTGCGAAGTAAGAGGTCTGCCTGGTTTAGGTTTTTCTAGTGGTTTAGACTGCATTGAAGCGTAGTTTTATCGTTGAAGAGAAAACGAAATAAGAAAAAAAAAAATGTTTTTGCTTTATCAAGTGCCCGTACTGGTGGATTCTTTTCCTTAGATTTAAGAACTGTAAATGCGCCCTTTCTTTTCTCCCTGAAAGGCCAAGTCCATAACATCTAAGCCATTAGGACTTTCATTAATCTGGATCACCAATCTGGATCATCTTGCCCTAAAGGGCTCAGAAGGCAACAATCTTTAACCACTCTATTGTCTGTCTTCTTCTCAGCCTTCCTAGCAGTATACAAGACCGAGACTAGATTCCCATTGTTCTAACCCACCATGAAAGAAGTCGCAGCGCATGTGGTCCCAGCCATCTGTGGCAAAACTCAACCACATGGTCTCTGTCAGTAAAGGAAGTACGAAAGAGGAAATAACAATCATCTTTGTCAGCTCGCAACAATGACTTCGTCTTGTTAGACAAAGGGTACTCAAGCCTATTGACCACAGCACAATACCGACAATATCTCTACCATATACCAAACCGAACAAGGAGCCAAACGTTATATAAAACCCCTTACATCCCAAGTATACCCTTCACCAACATAACCAACCTCAACCTCATATCCCATCAACGCGCACAAACATGTCTGCCTCGGGACCCTTGGCAGTGCACATCGCCTCTATCCAATCCACCATCAGCGAGCCCACCACGCAATGGTCGCTGATCCTTGCACCCAACTGCAACAAAGTCTGCATCTTCTGCGACATCACCCTGCTCCCAGACAACAAGTATGCGCCCCTGACCGTCCGGCGCGGCGAAACACTGAGCTTGCCTTTCCTCATCGAGGGCAAAATTGTGCACCCGAATAAAGTGTGCACGGTGCCAGGGTCCAAGTCACAAGCGGTCATTAATGAGGCGCATTATGCGATTCATGGATCGCAGCTGTGGACGCAGAGTTTTTTGTCCGCGCTTGAGAGAGAGAAGATTGCGCCGAAGGGAACGGTGGCGGATTACGAAAATTTGGCCAATGCTGACCAGGGGCAGCCAAAGGGGGTTAAGGTGTTAACTCTGGGGAAGTAAGGGCCATCTGTAGCCTTATATGTTGGTGAGTCTTCCTTGTTGGTGTTTGGGTGCTGATGGGTTGGCAGCTTAGTTGAGATGTGCGCGCCTTGAGAACAAGTAATGAAATGACAGTTGATTTTATCAAAGATTTATCTTGCTTAAATGAGGTAATCACTGTAGTTAAATAATTAATGTAAACCACTTATGACCTCTTTCAATGCGATAAAAGACGTGATGGTGGAGCCTAACAAGACATCATCAAGCATCTTCACCAGAAACACTCAAAGAACCGCGATCTTTAAATGTCAAGCTAACAATGTTACCTCCACACTAAAGCACCTCGCGCAGTCTCTGGCCAATGACATTGCTTTCTGTTTCAGAATACGAGGTGGATCAGGCTGCCATTATTGTCGACCCCTGCGGCTCTCTGCTGCCTTTTGCTGGAGGGGCCCCCACTTTATTTATTCTCCTCTTGTCGCGTTTACTCTCCTCTCCCTCTCTTTCTCTTTCACTACTCAATTCTTCTTAAATAATCTCTCATCATCTTCTACTCCTCTCTACCATCTTAATATTCATCGTACATCCATCGAAAAGAAGAAAAACACGATCAAAATGTCCGAGATCGCAACCTCGGAAGTCCTGATCTCCGACCTGGCCACCAAGCAGGTTACACTCGCCCCTCAGCAGGTCACCATCGTCCGCGAGATCCAGACCACCATCCAGGTAGGCAGTTTATCCAATTCACCTTTCATTCTCATCAAATCCATCATCAAAATTATCACCCGACCGCCAGTGCAGCGCTTCTTCCTAACCCTTCTACCGCACACAGCCCGGCCAAAACGAAATCACCCTGCTCGGGCTCGACCCGCGCGTAAACGCACACTCAATTCGCATCGAGGGCTCTGGCCCGGCGACAATCACCGACATCCAGACGAGCATCGTCGCGCGCGACGAGGACTTCAACGATGTCTACCCGCCGGACAGCGACAGCGAATCCGAAAAGGAAGAAGAAAAAGAAGAGGACGAGACCTCCGAGGACGAAGATGGGCTGAACGACAGCGAGCTCCAAAAGATCCGGCGCGAGATGGCCGCCGTCGAAGCGCAGATCGCGAGCGCGCGCAGCGAGATCAACTCCGCGCTCTCAGTGCTGGGGATCATGGACACGTACGGCAAGAGCCTGTCGAGCGAGAAGAGCAAGGACGTCGGGAAATTTGGCCAGTTCCTGAACCTGTATACCGGTCGGCGTGGGGAGGAGGCGGAGCGGCATCAGAGGGCCGTTGCTGAAATTGCGGTACGCGAGAGGGAGCTGGCGAGGTTGCAGAGGAAGTTCCACCGGCGCAAGGCGCGGTATGCGAAGGAGCAGAAGGAGGCGTTCAAGGCGATTCGGCTGAGGAAAGAGAAGCGCGATCGCGCGCTTGCGAGGAAGAAGGCGCTGCGCGATCAGAAGAGGGCGGAGCTGAGGGCGTTCTGGACCTCGACTGTCGGCAAGGTTGTGGTGTCGCTGGATAGTAGTCAGTCGCTTGCGCTGACGCCGGGATCGAGCAGGCGCAGCTCGATTGTCAGCGGAGTGGTGGTGGAGCGTGGAGATGAGGGTCGGAAAAAGCAGCAGGAGCCCATCGATGTCACGCTGCGCCTGAGCTACATTGTTCCCGGCCCAAGCTGGTTCTCGCGGTACGAGTTGCGCATCAACTCGCCCTCCTCGTCGGCGCGCTTGACCTACCGCGCTGAATTCAACAACTCGACCGCCGAAATCTGGCGCGACACTCGCGTGACACTGTCCACCTCGCAGGCCTCGTTCAGCGGCATCGGCGTGCGCATCCCTTACCTCGACACGTGGAATATCAAACTCGTCACGACAGCTTCCAAAGCGCCCTCGTGGTATCGCATCCTCGACAATCCACAATCCGCCCTCGGACCAGTTCCACCTCCGTTCCCGAAGAACGGACTCCTAGGAGCGCCTCCACCGCAGGTCCAAGCGGCGCAGAAGGGCACCCTATTCGCGCAAAAGCAGGCATACAACCCATACGACAATTTCGGAAATGCGCAGGCAGCAGCGAAGAACGGGTTTGGTCAACCCGCGGTAGACCCGCTAAACTCATCCTCGCTCATCGTTCACACTGACAACGCACAGTCGAGCAAGAGAGGAAGCTCGCTCTTTGGAAACACAGCCCCCGCGCCTAGGCCTGCGGCTGCCGCTCCGGCTCCTCCTCCCCCTCCCCCTCCAAGCGGCGGTGGACTCTTCGGATCCTCCAATAACACAGGCGGGTTCGGAGGGAACGCGCGAGGGTTCGGAAATGCGGTACCGCCGCCACCACCAGCACGCGGAGGAGCACAATCCAACTCAGTTTTGGCACAGACCAACGCAGTTTGGTCTCGACCCTTCGGTTCAGCGCCAAGCGGGGATGGAGCACAGCCTGGAGGCGGCCTGTTCGGAGGCCCGCCTTCGCCCTCGCGGCGTCCTCGTCTTCATGCGTCAATTGGCGGTGACGACAGCCTGCCTGCTCCTCCTCCTCCTGCCCCTGCACCCGCAGCAGCAGCACCAGAAGAAGACGAAGGACTCCCGTCACCCCCAGCAGGCGGAGCGCGTTCCCTCTTCAGCCGCCTCACCGAGTCAATCACAGGCGCAGTCGCCGACGAATCCGAAGGAAGCGAACCCGACGAAGAAAAAATCAGCGCAACAGTCGAGCTCGAAGACGGCGACGAAGACAACGAGTCAGACAGGCAAACCATCCCCTCGACGACCCTCGAGCACCAAGACTCCGTGAAGCAAGACTACGGAATGACGACGACCTACGAGCTCCCCGGCCGGCGCACACTCGCCCCCTCACACGTCGCCCGCCGCCACGTGCTCGCCGAGCTCGACCTGAAATCCGTCGCGCTGACGTACGTGATCGTGCCCAAGCGCCGCGAGGCGGCCTTCCTGCGCGCGCGCATCAAGAACACCTCCTCGCTGACGCTGCATCCGGGGCAAGTCGGGATCACGGTTGATGGGAGCTTTGTGGGCACGGCGGGGCTGGAGACGTGTGCGCCGGGGGTGTTCTTCAATATCTCGCTGGGGATTGATCCGGGCATCGAGGTGAAGTATGCGAAGCCTGTGGTGAAGCCGCTAGCGGGCGCGCTGTTCTTCAATAAGGAGGATGGGGCGCGGTTCCGGCGGAGTGTGTGGGTTAAGAATACCAAGGGGGTGGGTGTGGATTTGCTGGTTTCGGACCAGATTCCTGTTTCTGAGGATGAGAAGCTGCGCGTTAAGGTTTTGGAGCCCGCGGGTTTGGAGAAGGAGGGGGATGAGGCGCCCGTGAAGATTGAGAAGGTCAAGGGGAAGGGGACGGCGGCGTTGCGGAAGAATGGTGAGGTCAAATGGACGTTGAGGCTTGAGCCGGGGCAGGAGGTTAGGCTCGTGCTCGAGTATGAGGCTAAGGTGCCGAGTGGGAGTGATGTGAGCTCCGTTTAGAGAGTGGTAGATAGCATAGCATAGCTCCGAACGGTCAATCCAACCTGATCGGTCGATATCATGTCACCGACCGACATCGACCACTATACTTCTTTTCATCCCTCTAGTAAGAAGAATTCACAGAGATAAAGATCACCACTCAAAACTCCCCGGCATCCTCCTCTTCATGGCCCCCTTCCCCGCACGCAGCTCCGCCATCTCTTCCTCAACTACTCCCCACCTCTCCCCCCAACACTCGAGCTCCTCCCTCCACAGATCATTCACGCACGGATCACACGAACTTCCACAACACTCGCCCAGCCCGGGCTTCGGAGGTGGTTCATCACGATCCCGTGACGCAGCTTTGATAAGTTGCTTTGTGCGGGTGCCGGTGAGCCGCTTTGCGTTTTTGATCCGGGGGACGTCTTTTGGTTCGTAGAGGGGCGTTATGGACATTGTGGCGACTTCGATTTAGAGAGACTATATACATAGGAACAGGTACATTCTGTAGATTTGGGACATGCCTGACTGATATTGATGGATGGAATGGCAGATGTCACGTGAGACAGTGAAGTTGCTGCCGGGTTTTTCCGGCGGGTGAAACTCGGACCGGAACGCATGGTGAGTCTCTCTGGCCTCAGGCTTCAAGCTCGAGGAGACGATGCATGACGGTTGAGATACAGCAGGAACAACGCGATCAATTCTACGAAGAACTCAGGCCAAAAAGCATTCATAGATGGTAGCATTTAGCGGACGATTGAAGCCGTGAATTACACTCAAAACTCAAACCTCGGGAGCAATAACCCGAATCCTCGATTGGACACGCTGAGCCAGGGTCTTCAAGTTGAACACAACGTCCAGCTACGGGAATGCCCGTAATTAAACCGTCTCCAAGACGAAAAAATAAGGCAGTAAGGTGTGCACACCATGGCTCTCTTACTGCCACGCCACACACCCTCTTTGAGACTCTTATCTCCTCGAGGCTTCGCCGTGATGAAGTCAAGATGAAATCAAAATAAATAACAGCCGGTAACATACATACACGATCGTCACAAGGATCGAGGCAGAAGATAATGACCAAACAAATTTCGCAGGAGAGAATCCTTGGCGTCGCACCCCCAATCGAGGCTAGCTTTGCCGGAGCTCCGATAGCTCAGATTCTTTGAATAGCCGGGGTGAGACGATGCAGTGCAGCCTTCAAGCTGAGCTTGAATTGCTTGAATGATTAGAATTGAATTGCGATTAGTGAGCGGTGTGTATGTGTGAGTGTGTGTTTGTTTAGGTAGGTTGGGAATTGAGTTGTGGGAGTCCGTCATCGCTGACGTCTACACTGGCGTTGCCCGGTGGTTGACTGCGTTTTTTTTTTTTTGTTGGATCCGCGTTGCTCCGCGGTGAAAAGCCAACAGCTGGCGTTTGAGTTGGAGTTGGGGAAGCTGGAAGGCTGGGGTGAATTGTTTACGTGGTTCTCAGCGTTACAGAATTGAAGATTGAAGATTCGCTGTCAATGTCCAGTGTACTACTACAAAGTCCAGATCGAATTGAGACTGAGGGTTCCGAAAGCGAGAAGTAGAGTAGAGGCACTCGTAAGTGGTCATTTTTATGAATTCTATATGTACAGTGTATTGCTTGTAGACGGGCCGGAAACAAATGAGAAAAATGGAAAGGATGATAATGTAGTACATGAGATATAAAAAGACCACCACAGATTACCTCCTACCAAGCCGGAAAAGCCTGGTAAAAAGTTGTTTTGAAGAAAAAGAAACAAGAACCAAAGAAGTCCAATTCCCATTTCATTTATTTTCCCAATGCTCGCAATTGTCGACAATGTTCATCCCGTGATCGTCAATTGATAGGTGGAAACAAGAAAACTCCGGTTTATGCCCTCTCCCTCAAGCTCTTTCTTTCTCGTGGTGATGTGATTTTGTTCTTGTGGTTCGTTCGTACAAAAAAAAAATCACACTCCTCTTGTCATCGGACTTCGAGATGTTGTCGTGTATGTATGATTAAATTTAGACGTACTTGCACATCATGGCAACCATCAGGTCGAACAGACCAATGGCTTCGACGAAAGCGAAACCAAGAATGGCGTAGGAGAAGAGCTGGCCACGGAGGGCAGGGTTGCGGGAGACGGCCAGGAGGAGGGAGCCGAAGACGAGACCGATACCGATACCGGCACCACCGAGACCGATGGCAGCAGAACCCATACCGACGTTCTGGGAGACCTGGACCATGGCGTCGGCGATCTCAGAGGAGTACTGGCGGCGGGCACCAAAGGCCTGGCGGGCGGAGGCCTGGATCATCGAGGGCTGCTGGCGCTTGATGGTCTGGAAGGGGGAAGCAACCTTCTGGGTGAAGGTACGCTTGGGAGCGGCGAAGCGGGCGGCCGGGCGAGCAACCTTGGAGGTCGCGGCCATGGAGGAGGCCAGGCGCTGAGCGAAGACACGGGAGGCCATTGTGAGGAATGGGAGTTGAGAGAGAGAGAGATGGAGGAGAGAGTGAGTGAAAAAGGAATTGGAGATGGAGAGGAGAGAAGAGAAGAAGAAGAGAAAAAGAGGAGAGAGAGGAAGGTCGTCCAGGAGGGAAGAAAAATGGGGAGCCCAAACGGCCCTAGCACCGAAATCCGTTTTCCCGCTTAATTTTCGCCCTTTTTTTTCCTCAAACCCTCCCCGTCCTTCGTGCGCTAACTGCGTTTGGGGGGCTGGAATAAACCCTACGCCGGTGCTCTCCCGTACGGCCCTCGTACCATGGAGAAGGGGGAGAAACCGTGTATCAATACAAGGTGGCCCTCCTGGCATTCCACTTTCCTGCCTGGGGAGAGCAGTCGGGTTCCTTCGGGACGGGGCCAAGGTTGCTGCCCTCTGGCTCAGCCAATAATACCGGCAATCGTGGAGCTGTGGTGAGCTGTCTAAGAGTGCCTATCCTCCTCTGAAGTGCTCGAGGAGCAAGTCCGAGACGCAATGGAGCAATGGAATCCACTGGTTGCTCCAGCCACGACCAGGCATGCCCACTTGGAGCTTCCGCCCTTCCGGCGTGTTTAAAAGACGGCGCATTAATTCCAAGCTTCCCTTGAGCTGGCTCACCTTGTTGCGCTTCGATTGAGATGCTATCTACGGTGGAAAATGCACAAGGTGGCTGTTCGCAGAGCTCAGCGCAGGGAAAAGCAACGATGGAGGAATTTTTCGCGGTGGAGCACTTTTGGCTAAATGGGTCCGATAAAGTGGTACTGTACCCACATGGCGCGCTTCTCGCAGCGAACCAGCGCCCATAAACCCCGAGCTAAAATGGGCGACGGCTTCCTCGGACGCAAATCAAAGACGAATCCGGCCCGAATCGGGGATGCGGCTCCACCAGCTCTGGGTCCTGGTCACAGGAATCGGATCCGCTGCTTGCTCCAAAACAAGGCTCCGTCTTGTTGACCGAGGATTCGGTTGGAGGGAAATCATCATCCTGCCACTTTCCAGAGATCATGCGCTGCCGGCTCTCGCGGTCAGGCTGAGTCAGGCGGTGACAATACCGTACGGCTTCCACACCGATTCTCGGACTGGGAGGCCAACGTTGCCGTTTCTGGGAGGGCCGAACCCACTCCAGCAACAGACACAACAGGAATGCGCCGCCCCATCCATCCCCCATCCCTTGAGCTGTTCGACGCTCGAAAGGAGAGAAAAGGAAAAAACCACCATCCCTCCGGTCGAGGGGCGTCGTGCCAGATTATATATCCTCGTCAACTGCTCATTTCTGAAGCTGAGGGCAGAGCCGACTCGCAAGAAAAATTTTGCCTCGCTTCCCGAGTTTCGTCATCGGCTTGGCTTCATTTTGCCTAATCTCCCTGACCTGCATTGCAGCTGCTGCTCGATCTCAATCATTTCCCGAGACGCAAACCCTTTTTTACTTTTTTTTTTTTTTTTTTTTTTTTTCCCTTTCCTGACCCCTTTTCCTGCTTTTACAGTCTCCCTTTCTATCTTTGTCTCGCATCAGGTTTCTCTCCTGTGTCTGAAATAATTTTGATGCATCCAGTCGATACCACATGCCAACACACCACCCTCTCTCAAGCGCCGGGAGGAATCGACTCAGCCCGACGAAACCAGCGTGACCTCACAGCGGGTCCGATCGTAACATGACCGAAGCTAGGCGAGGCTAGCCCGTTCGTAGGCAGGATTAGGTAACCTGCCGGCCACTAAAATAAGCATGTGCATAACGTGAGTGTGCCAGGATCCTGCTCCTGTTGTCCCTGGCTCCGGCGGGTTTTCCCGAGTGCGCTGCTCAGCTCCTGTTGCGCTGCTCTCTCTCCCTGTGACAAGCCTTTTCTTCCGGGTGAGATCGATGTTCGAGAAAGTCACGGATAATTAAGCACAACCCTGCCTATATACCGTAATAATGTAGAATCTATCGTTCATCTGACCCTCCATCCGCCGATGGTGAGTCACGACTGCCGAGGCCAACACGGTCGCTACTCCGTACTACATGCCTACTGGAGACACGATCGTACACCGATCGCACGCGTGGTCCCAAATCGCGAGGAAGGAATGCTGGCTCTGGCTTGACACCGTGCCTCGGTTATAGCTAGCCGCCGAATCCGCGGGCGATGGGAGCTGCTGCCGCTGCTCAAGACAGGAGCGAAAGCCGCCGCGCAAGGACACGTATCGGAATAGGAAGCTGGCGGCGTGTGTGGCCTTTAGAGCACCCATGCCGTGGTAATTATTCCGGGCAAGAGGAAAGTCGGAGCGCCATTCTCGCAAATTACGGCCATGGTCTTTTTCATTTGTTTGTTTGAAGACTCGGTATTATTATTTTGGGTCTTGAATCGGCCAATTGAGTGGTGAGCTCTTGAATTGGATTCTTCGTGGGCTTGCAGAGGTGTTCGGGCTTGTTAAGAGAGGAAGGCAGTTTTGGAGTAGTGCCTGAGGCCGTAAGGCCAGTATTTTCTCGTGGCCGTAAGATCCCTGCTCACAAGTCAGGTGATCCGGTTTGCATTGTTTGGTTGCTTGTCAGGCACCTACAACATGTTGAATGGTAGACAAGAGCTTTCGGAACAGAGATTTAAGTACTATACTGTACTTAGAATTAAAGGACGTATTATTGTGCCCTTATAGCCCTACCTTGGTATATCCCGGGACATCCTCAAACGGGGGGGATACTGTCTGAGTCCTTTGGCTACCTGGCGGAATATATATCCTCGCACTAACAAGCGATCTTACCAAACATCAGGGCTAGTCAGTGTCAATACCTAGCAAAAATCACGACATGACGAGCTCTATGACTGACTGACTGAGTTGTGAGAGAGATACAACGCGACGTAATGATATATGGAGACACGATAGAGTGATTTGCACCTGGCGAGCTTCGACTATAACGTTGAGATTTTCCGAATGCATAAGGTACAAGTCGACAAGCTATGTTAACCTTCTCATCTAATGGACAGATCTGGGAATGGGAAAATATTTCTTTAATCACAGAGAGGCTTTGGCCTCCAAGCGTGCTTGCCAAGACCGTCACCTTGACCCAACAGTTCATCAATTGTTATCCATGTGATATTTATGGAGAACGCTGCTTTTCTAAGCGTCGCGTCTATCAACAAAAGGCGGTAGCTTCCTACGAAGAATGATGCTCCTCATTTTGAGAACGGGACAAAAATGGTGATACCAGGCGTCAATCAATCATGGAAGATTGGGCTCGGACGTTTCAGGCCCTGGAGGTCATATGGAACGCAAATCCGCGTGCATGGGAAGCATGTCAAAGGACTCGATTTCATTGGCCTTGGACTTCTGTTCGAATGACTAGACTACGATACCGGATAAAAAGTTATAGTCGACTAACATCAGGCTGCCGCTATTTCGAAACCAGAGCTTCCACATCGCTCCCCGCCGAGCGGTAGAACCCGAGGGCCGTGATCATGGGCCTATCATCAAAGCGGTACAGATATACCGTTTCTCCATCGTCTGCGAAATGCTGGTATTGATACCACGATGGCACACAGAATGTATCACCCGATTTCCAATGCAGGGTCTGTTCCCCTACTTGAGACCGCCCACTCCCCGAGATAACATGGTAGACGGCGGAAACAGTTTCCTGGCGAAGAGGAGAGGAACAGCCGGCATTCAGACGCTCAGCGCAGCCGCCCAAGACGCGGCTTACTGTTCCTTGTGTGTTAGTTCCTGAAATGAACGAAAGAGAGAAAGAGAGAGAGAGAGAGAGAGGAAGAAAGATGGGTCTGTTTTTATACCTTCTTGCCCATCTTCTCTCAGATACCGTCTGGCAACCCACTCATCGGAGACATCGTTCAACTGAGCCTTCATCTGCGCCCAGGGAAAAACAATCGGCGAACTCGCCGTATCAACATCCTCAGCGGGATACCGCGGCTGATCAAAATGCTGCACAAAATGAACAGGGAAGTGGCGGAAGTTGGGCAGATCCAGACCGTCTAACCATATCATCGGGCCATTCCCATCCTTCCCATGATCGTGATAGTTCCATGTCGGCGTTAAGATCACGTCGCCTTTTTGCATCTTGATTCGCCGGCCGTGCACGGCTGTGAAGCCCCCATTGCCTTCGATGATGTATCGCATGGCAAACGCGGTATGTCGATGGGCTGGAGCAGTTTCGTTCGGCATGACGAGTTGGAGGCCCGCGTAGAGTGTGTCGGTTGTATAGGGGGCATCTGGCTCCATATCAAGTCACATGTCAGTTGCGCACGTCCTCATGGTTGAAGCCAAGTGTTTAATGATTAAGGGGAATATGCATGCGTACCTCTGGCTGGATTGACCAACATTAGCACCCTCCTCTCAGCCTGCTTCTCGGTGACCAGGTTGCCCGCGCGGAGTAGGTTAGGGCGGATGCTATCGTATCTCCAGACAAACGGCACAGCCGTCGGATTGGGCTTGCTGGGATTGAGTTTCGCCATCTGAGTCCATAGCGGGAGGGTCTTGCTTTCTTCAAGATCGCGGAGAAGCTGTTCTGCGCTGTCGCTGCTGACCGAGATGGTATCCGTAGGTGCTGGGGCCATGATGACGACGAGACTGTAGACAACCGGCTTAGGGAAGCTTCTCACTCTTCATAATTATCAAAGTCTGACTTCATGTATACACCAAAGTATATGTACGGAGTAGATCGCTAGGTGGGTTTCCATGACCACGTTGTTGCGGCCGGGGGTAGATCGGGAAGCAAAACGCAGCGGGGAACAGTCGGATGAGCCCCTCAAGTCCCAGCCCCTCACGCGTCGTACCATTGCCCATCGCACATTATTGGGCTCAATATATGTTTATCTGCTTTAGTAGATGTACCAGTGTTTCAGCATTCAGTCGCTGATATTACACTTGCCCACGATCCATCGCCGACGGCTTTCGCAAGTCAAATCACATCTGCTTTTCTACCTAGGTTTGGGAGCTGTGGGTAATATGGTCGCCTCTGAAGCATCGCGTGCAGTGCACGCCGATAAACCTCTTATAGTAAGTTTTTCTCCTGGTAGAAATACAACAGACCGAACTAACACGCGCTGTGTCCAGAATCCAAGCTACCCAAGCAACTGCCTTCATTTCGCAAGCTCATTTATGGAAGCCCCCTCATCGCTTAATCAAACTCAATCCCCGCCCATCCAATTGAGTATAATCATCGTCGGCGCAGGTCTCGGAGGCCTCGCAACAGCCATCGCCCTCGCACAAGCGGGCCACAGCGTCACAGTCTTCGAACAAACCCCCGTTCTCGGCGAAGTGGGCGCGGGGATCCAAATCCCCTCGAACTCGACACGGATCCTATGCAAACTGGGGCTGGAGCCATACCTGGCTCCCCACGTCACGGAGCCCGAGTGCATCAGCTTCCGCCGCTGGCAGAATGGGAAGATCATCGGGAAGACGAGGCTGGTTCCCAATTTCGTCGATGACTTCAAGGCGCCCTACTATGTTGTCCACAGGGCGGATTTTCATTCGGCGCTGTGCCGGAGGGCAAGGGATGCGGGTGTTACGATTGAGCTGGGTGCGAGGGTTGTTGGGTATAGTGCTGTGGGAGGGAGCGTTACGTTCGCCGATGGGACAGAGCATTCGGCAGATCTTGTTGTCGCTGCGGATGGTATGGATAATTCTCACAATGCTTACCGCAAATGTTCCATTACACGGGAAAAACAGCTCATCGGTTTCTAGGAATTAAGTCGGTGGCTCGGAACGTTCTTCTAGAAGGCGAGGAGATGCCGTTTACGAAGCCTGGATTCGCTGCCTATCGCGCGGTGGTGGACGTGGAAAAGATGAGAAATGATCCGGAGTTAGCTTGGATCTTGGAAAGACCGGCCCTGAACATCTGGTGTGCCCTCAACCTCAACTGCTACATGTCGTCCTCCTCCTATTGATGCTAACTGGGAAGAAAAGGATCGGAGACTCCAGGCATGTGATGACGTACACAATTGGCGCTGGAAAGGCGTTCAACATGGTTCTATCGCACCCAGATTCATCAGACCCCTCTACTTGGAATGAGAAGACCGCACTTGAAGACATGAAAGCGGAATTCCACGGCTGGGACCCAGTGTTTGTTATCCTACGTTCGCCGTCAATCCTGTCTGGTAACTCACTCAAAAGATAGACTCACGAAAATCATCGGGATGGTTGACAAAACCATCAAATGGCCACTAATGAGCGGCTCCTTGCTCAACCGCTGGACATCGGGGAAGCTCGTTATACTCGGGGACGCTGCTCATGCGATGCTTCCGTATATGTCGCAGGGTAAGATTACCTTCCTACCTCCCTAGCTAAACTAAGATATTGATCCAGCTGGATGATTCAGGCGCTGCAATGGCTGTAGAAGACGGAATCGCCCTAGCCCGCTCGCTGAGCCACATGCGCTCGACACAAGAATTGCAAAAGGCGCTGGAGATCTTCCAGACGGTGCGCATTGAACGTGCAGGTCAGATGCAAGAAGCCAGCTTGCTCAACGGGCAGCTGTGGCATTTTGCCGATGGCCCGCTGCAGGAGGCCCGCGACGCTGCAATGGCGCCCGAAGTCGGGGGGCGTCCTTTCAGCCACAGTCCGAACCAGTGGAGTGATCCTGCCACGCAGATGTGGTGTTATGGGTATGATAGTGAGAGCGCGATCGATGTGGCTTGGGAAAAGGCAGACGCTGCTCCGCAGGATGTCAGGTCTGTGCTGTAGTTGATTTGTGGTTTATGTGATGAGGCGATTTGTGGGTACACCCGAACTTGTATACAGTATCTTCTTTTCAACTTGAATAGAAACTCAAAACGCAGTTCATAGTGCGATGATTGCTGTCCATTAGACTCGAGAAAAAAAAAAGATTCCGCTCTTACATGAATAATGTAGAGTCCTAGAATTCTACATACTCCTCCTGTTTCGGACAGATATTGCTGGGTCCGAGGGTATACTGGACCATGACCTGGGGTGATAAAACACGCGTGGTTCTAGCGAATTGGCCACTCACTCCTTTCCTCGCGCATTTCAGGGCCATTAATGTGCCACGGCCTTGGTAAGTTATTTTCCGGTTTCCTAGTCGCAAGGACTAAACATTCCACTGAATAGCTAGTGGTCTGAAAAAGTCCCGCGGGGGTGGAGGGGCCTGCCTCGGAAAGTGAGCGCACTCTGCCGGTCCGGTTGTTCCCCGACACCCGCCCTCTTCTGTATGGCCCAAGATATGATCTGGTATCCGAGGTCGAGTACCGGTTTCCGCGTGAGCTATATAACTTATCCTGATATATCCCGGCCACTGGCTTGGGTAATAAACCCCGCCGTGAGCATTTCTCTTCTTCACTATGGATACGCAATCTACAATACCGCTGATCATCGATGGTCAGGATATCCTGATACCAGGTGGTGAGAGGCGGGGAGCAATTGTGAATAAGTCAGATCACGGCCCTGTCTCCTACCAGGGGGCAACGAAGGACCTGGCGATACAAGCCGCCGAGTCCAGCGCCAGAGCATATACGGCCTGGTCCACGACCACACCAATAGAGCGTCGAGGCCTCCTCTTAAAGCTAGCCGAGGTTTGCCATCAAAAATCCACGAGGGGCCTATGT
Source organism: Penicillium sp. S1316 (assembly GCA_023627405.1). Classification (NCBI taxonomy): domain Eukaryota; kingdom Fungi; phylum Ascomycota; class Eurotiomycetes; order Eurotiales; family Aspergillaceae; genus Penicillium; species Penicillium sp. S1316. Next base: position 268,527 of record JAMAHF010000034.1, on the reverse strand, counting down.
TCCCACACTAATAGTGGTAGATACTGCGAAATCGGGCTGAAGAAGTCAAACGGGTCTGCTGTGAAGAAATCCAATGTGGCCCCCTGTGGGCTGATATCATCACAAACGACAGCATCGGGTTGATTGAAGAGTATTCGTCTTTGACCACGAGTGTCGCTACAGGATCGATACCATTCGTTCAGCGCGGGTATGGGCTGGTGCTCAAAGAGCCTCTTGGGGTTGTTCTTGGGATCGCACCTTGGAATGCACCAGTCATCTTGGGCCTTCGCGCGGTCGTGGCCCCGATAGCTGCGGGTAATGTTGCGATTCTAAAGGCAAGTCTCTCTCTCTTTTGTGCCTGTTTCTGTCGATGAGTTTGAGGACTATTGACCTGACTGACTAATGATGAAGGGATCCGAATTGAGCCCCAGAACGCATTATCTGCTGGCATCGATGTTTCGCGAGGCCGGGTTCCCACCGGGGGTGTTGAATTTCCTCCTCCATCGCCCAGAGGATGCGCCGGAGATCTTCGGCGCCTTGATCCAGCATCCTGCAATAAAGAAATGCAACTTCACAGGCTCAACGCAGGTCGGACGCATTATCGCGTCGCAGGCTGCCACTGCCCTCAAGCCGGTGCTATTGGAGCTGGGAGGGAAAAATTTCACGGTAGTCCTGGATGACGCTGATCTAGAGCTTGCCGCGAGGGAGATAACTAAAGGCGCGTTTTTGAATGTGAGGAATGAAACACGCTCCTAGCGCTCCCATATATAGTCTTGCTAACCTGGCTGTGCGACTGCTAGAATGGCCAGATTTGCATGTCAACGGATCTGGTCTTTGCTACCACAGCCGTTGCGCAGGCCCTGGAAACCAAGATCCTCATGCTCTTGCGGACCATCGATACAGTGCCTGCAGTCATCTCCGCAGCGGCCAAAGATAAACTGGAGAAGTTGGTCTCCGACGCCAGGGAAAAGGGAGCCCGAATCTACACTGCACCTCTCGTACCCTCCGGCAGCGCGCCGCCGAATTTTTATCCTCCGACCGTCGTGAGCGGTCTCACGACGACGATGAAGCTCTACGAGGTGGAGTCATTTGGGCCAGTTTTCGGGATTCTCTCAGTCGAGACCGAGAGTCAAATTATCGAAATGATCCAGCAAGCCAAGTACGGGCTGTCGAGCTCCATCATCTCCAAAGACCATTACCGTGCGCTCGAATTGGCTCGCTCCATCAAGGCGGGCGCAGTGCATATCAACGCCATGACAGTGCACGATGAAGCGACTCTCCCTCATGGCGGGGTTGGTGATAGTGGGTGGGGTAGATTCGGCGCTCGTTGGGGGTTGGAGGAGTTTGTCCAGACCAAGGTTGTGACTATCCATCCTGGATCATTACCGGGATAAGCATTGGTTAGATCGGAATTAGGAGTATACCTATACACCGTGTACTAGAATGGCTAGAGCCGTCACATGAGAGGCTGTGCTTAGGTACTCCACAGTCTTCGCCACAATTGCCCGCGTTCCCCGGTTTCCCCGGCCAGAATCCAGTAACCTCTCTCTACGCTGGACAATCCAACAAGCCACGGCCCCAGTGGTGGCATGATTCGTTTTGACTAGCAGTATACCCCCAACGTGTCAATTGGCAATGGACGATATGCCCGATCAGGCCACAACAGAGGGCCGGTCGGTCAAGCGTCGCCGAGTTGCTCTCGCCTGCGATGCATGTCGGACCAGGAAGTCGAGGGTAAGTCCGGTGGTGTAGGATATCGCCGAATATGCTTATCTATCTTATAAATTGGAATGATTGTTAATGATTACTGCGGCAGTGCGACGGCCGGCGGCCCAAGTGTGGCATGTGCGAAGACCTGGACTTTGACTGCGTCTACACCGCACCAGTAACTGCTGCGAACGTGATCGTGCAGAAGGAGTAAGTTGGAAAGCTTTCTTTACACTCGCAATTATCTCCCCATTAAAGTATAGTATCCCTCGGCTTATTAGGCGACAGCTATCTGAGCAACCTTGAACGACGCGTCAAGACACTCGAAGATAGCCTAAGCACTGTCAAATCAGAGCTCTCGGCCGTTGCCTTGAAGGTGACTGGGGAAAGCTCTGATGCGCCTGTCAATGAAATCCCCTCGAATTGCCAGAAGGAGCACTCTGCGGACCTGGTGGGGACAGAGGATACCGTTGATGCGATGGGCGCTGTTGCCTTTGCCGACGAGGAAGATTGTGGATTCTTCGGTATGCCTTGCGTGAAGGGAAAAAAAGGGGAAATCCTGCTTCATTGGGACTGAGAATCTAGTAGGAGCTTCGTCGAATATCGCGTTTCTACGTAACCTGTCTCGCGCAGTAGCTCGTGTCGAAAGCACACAGGAGGAGATTACTTCTCCCCCAATCAACCACGCCTCGTTCGATGGGGGGTTTGTCAACGCAACGCGGCCCTCCTCGCCGGTACCAACCCAAGCGCACGAGCAGATGAGGGAGAGACAGTCAGATATGTTCACCCTGCCACCTGATGACGAAACATTGGCCCTCATTCACCGGTTCTTCGGCGACACGGGGCTTCTTTTCCCGTACATCCACCCGCATGCATTTTTCGAAACCTACTCTGAACTGAAGAAGGGCTCGAAGAAGATTCGGCGGACATGGCTTGGACTGTTGAATATGGTGCTTGCCATGGCGAAGCTGACGGCGGTTTCAGAGCGCTCATCGGCTGAGGTCTGCCTCAAGGAGTCTGCCGTATATTACACGCGGGCATTCGATCTCTGCAGGGGAGAGATTTTGCGTGGGACGACTTTGGAAGTTGGTAGAGTCTCCCTGCCCCATGCACCCACAAATGAATTCTTTCCCGTCTGTTACTAATACTGCGCAGTGCAATATCTCTTGCTTATGGGCCAGTACCTCCAGGGAACACACAAGTCGGTGCAAGCGTGGATGATCCACGGGCTCACTGTTAAAGCCGCCATGCAGCTCGGGCTACAATCCAAAGACGCCTCCCGAGCCTTCCCTCCCCTGGAGCAGGAAATACGGAAAAGAACGTGGTTCGGATGCGTGGTTCTGGATAGGTGCTGTTTCTACCCCCAATTCCTCTCAGTAGCATTGGGATTCTTATCAAGTGCTGACTGTTCTGCCTCACCATAGAGTTTTTAGCATGACTTTTGGAAGACCAGCCGCAATACCGGACTGCTACGTTCAATTAGATCTACCGGTCTTCCAGGGGAGCGCCGAGGGCTTCCCCACCAACGATCTCAGCCAAGCACACGATAGCATTCTCTTCTTCAATGCGACCATGTGAGGAACCCGCTACCAACCCCTCTCTAGCACATCATGAACTTTTCACTAACCACTACCCGCCTAACCAGAACGCTATACAAGCAGATGGCATTCATAATCGACCAACTATACGCCCAGAACCTCGGCTGCGGATCCCCACTCCCAGTCCGCGAAATCGTCTCGCGCGTCCTGGGGATCGAGAACCAGCTGTTCTCCTGGGTTCTTGCGCTCCCCGAGAGCCTTCGGCAGGTGACCGTCCAGACGATGCGCGCCGAGATCGACGACCAAGACCGACAGCCAAGAGAAGAAGAAGATGCTGGCCTGTTCCCACTGAAGTTCCGTGTGATTCTGACGCTGCGGTACCTGCATGTCCAGATCCTTCTGCATCGGCCCGTTCTCGTCAAGTTCCTGGATACGACGGGGGTAGTGGGGGGCTCAGCAGCAGGAGGAGCAGTCGAGCCGGCGGAAGACAGGCTGTTAAATGAGATCGGGTACAGTAGTCTGAATAAGTGTGTCGAGGCGGCCATGGGGATCATCGATATCATCCACGAGCTTGTTTCGTCGACACACTGGCCCAGGAATCTCCTCGGCGCTTGGTGGTACTCGCTATACTACAGTAAGTTTTCTCCAAGCAAACCCAAGGCCCACCAAAGATGTGGCGCAAGCTCCCTCCTGCCGTGTAGGCCGGTGTTTTGATATCTCTTTCCTCTTCCTCTTCCTCTTACTTACTACGTACTACAGCATTTAACGCGGCCCTCGTCATAATCGGGGCTACATGGGTTCGCAGAACTAGGCAACAAGTCGCAGAGAGCGGCAGCGCTGTCCCCAAAATCGCCAACATAGACCTCTATCCTGGTCGAGCGGTGGTGACACTGTACAAGTTGAATAGAGGCAATCGCATGGTCGACCGCTGCAGGTATTACCTCGAGGAGCTGATATCCGCGCTGCACCTTCATTCTCAGCGTATGATCCTAGTCCGATCTTTCCTCCTAAACAAACTTAGTGGACTAATAGAGGGTTAATCAACAGAAGAAGCTCTGGATGCGAATGCGCAGAACATGGCATTTCCCACGATGGGCACGGCGGCCTCAACCCTCGGCTTTCCTTCATTAGGTATTGAAGGGGGTGAATTTATGGTGGATGACTTTTTCACCGGTCTAGCTCGTGGTACTGATATTGAGCGGTGGTAGGATGTAGGATGTTTGATGCTGTTAGATGTTAGAGAGGATAATGCCATGAGGTTGTCCTAGAACACAACCGGAAGCATGAGTTCAACTAAGTGAATAAGACACGGGATCAGGTCCACGCATAATTAGCTTTAGAGGTAAGATTTTGTGGCATATGCGAAAGATAATAGCATGAACCTGTTGCTACCATACAATAAACAACCCTGTTCCCTTTCTCCATCTCTCAGTCTCTCCCTTTCTTCCTTAGGCAGCCGTAGACTGTTGGAGATCTTTACCCTCCACCCAACTCCCATGCAACCCATGTCGCAGCCGCACAGGAAGCAGGATCTTCGCCTGCGTACGCGTGAAATCCTTCGTATCCACCAGATGTAACTCACTCGACATGTTCGCGTAGTTATTCACCAGCACAAGCACATACCCGTCCCCCTCAACACTGGAATCGCCCGAACGCGGGATGAAAACAGGTTCCTGCACCATATGCGTTGTCCCCGGGAAATAAACCTCCGTTTCACCCGTGAGATTATCAAAGTGCGCAAGGCAGTTGTACAGCGGGTACCCGCCTCCCAAGTTCGGTGCGATGCGCGGGAACTCCGTGCCCCGGGCCGGATCCATCATGTCGAAGAAGGTGTGCCGATAGGGCGCCATGGCGAAGCGGTCGTCGATGCGGTAGAACTCGGAGTTGTCGGCTTGCAGGACTTGGGGCTCGTCGAGGGCGAGATTGTCGGTGAGCGGGTTGAGAGTGAAGCGCACGAGCTGAGAGTGGATTGAGCTGGGCTCGGGCGCGTTTCCCTGTGCGTCGGGCCACCAGAAGAACACGTTTTTGTCGCTGAGGCCGAGATCGATTATGAGGTTGCCGCTCTTGTCCTCGTACGCGTTTGCCGTGTGGCCCGGGAATGAGTTGGTGTAGCGGAACCACTGTACGCAGGCGTCAGAGTAATTAATCGTTTTCTCCAAGTTTGGTCACAGAAATAAGGGAACCTGGCTGGATGAGACCGACCTTGACGTCCGTGGATTTTGCTCCACGACGAGGGAGAACTCCGAGATACATCGGGGTCTCGGGGCTCCATTGCCAGTGCTCGCCCCCCTGCTTCATCCGCTCAAGATCGCAGACCTGAGGGATTATCGGGAACACAACCTGCCCATACGATGAGTATCCCAATTCCAGCAAGCTGTTTGCAAGAAAAGTCTATCTACGCACCCAGTTCTCCGTCACCGCAAAATCATGAATCATCGCTACCACAGGCGCCACCAGCCAGACAGTCTCGGTGAATTTTCCCTCGGGGGTAATGCTGTAGTAGCACACATCGGGCGTGCCGTCGCCGCGAGCCTCGTACCCAAAGCAGACCATCTCATCTGTTTTCGGGTCGAACTTAGGATGCGCTGTGAATGTGAGACTCGGCAGCTGGCCGTCAAAGTCGTAGAGACCCTTTGTCTCTAGTGTAATTGGGTCCAGCGCGTACGGAGGGGCATCCTCCTTCAGGGCCAGCAGCTGGCCGTTGAAATGGACGATGTTTGTGTTGGCGGTGGTGCGGATCTTGAACTCGACGGCGTCGGTGAATTTGTTGCGGTATTTGCCTGTCACGGAGAAAAAAAAAGAAGATGGTCAATTTTGGTCGACTGTGAATTTTGCGATCTACTACCCACCAAGGAGCGCTCGTTGAGCCTCGCGCTCTCGTACGAATTTCTCCGTCCGCACATATCGCTGCTGGAAAGACACTCTGCCCTTATGGATTCGAAATGCGGAGATGTTCCCGTCGCCGTTGAACCACTGCCAGCCAGACTATCAGTTGCTAGAACTCGGAAAGAGGTGTGCGACATTTCGAGGGTGTTTCCTCTCACCGGGTCATCTTCAATAAACGGTGGTAGTTGCGGATCAGGCATGACCCTGTAGAACACTCCATCAATATCCTTGGGAATCTGGCCCAAGACTTCCAGATTGGAAACTTCGCCCTCGACCCGGCACGGTCTCATGAACCCGCTGAACTGCGGGCGATCAGGGAACGCTGAACTTGGTTCGGAGGCCATTGTGGCGATTAGATACAGAGGGTTGGCTACTAGAGTGGAATAAAATGCATGTATGTTGATGATATCGTTAAGATGAGCGTTGTTATATACTGGTACGCACTTGGCTTTGGGCCTGTCTCCTGGTCCGGAATTATCTCCCCGCGCGGAGATAATGAGGGGTTGATGAAATCTTACTACGAGTCCTATATGGGCCCCACGGCGCATCGGAGGCACGTAAAAGCCGCTGAGTCATTCGAAGAAAGGACCTACCTCTAGTTAGTTAATAGTCCAATAATAATGAGACTGTGTGGGTGTCAAGTCTAAAAAAAAGCATCCGGCCCACTCATTCACGATCATGGCTAACCGATGTATCCCCGTCAAGTCCTGCGTCTCGATCCGATGACTCCCCGGTCTACACCCCGGCAACTTTATTTGACTGGAATGTTCGACGTTGCGAAAATGACTCGCGTCTCCTAAAAAATAATCTTGCACGGACCACATGTCTCTTCCCTGGAAACGTCTTATTCGGTTTCGTGCCGCTGATGGCCGCATTCTTCGTGGTGAGCCTATCTTGCCCGAGGGCGACGCACTCGATCTCGGGCTTGTAAGCGAGGCCGACAAACTCCAGGCGAGCGTGATCGAGGGAAGTGATATCTATGATGTTACTGGAGAGACCCGCGTCACAGACGAGGTAGTGACGGTGCAGGAGATCCTGTCGCCCCTTGCACCGAGTGATGTGCCCATTCTACGTTGTGTCGGACTCAATTACGCGAAGCACAGTAAGTGTCCACTGCTTAAGGTCCTGATTTTTACAATCTTTCCCGTCACTGAACACACCTCAATATGATATATAAGGAGCAGGAAATTAACAAGAAATGTTGATTATAGTTCGCGAGGCAGGCCGAAAGCCACCGCCGTTCCCTTTTATCTTCTTCAAACCAAACACCTGCGTCCACGATCACGGCTCCCCAGTGGTAATCCCAAAGATCGCACAGAATGACCAGGCAGACTATGAGGGAGAGTTGGTAAGAGTTTTCCCATCGTTATAGGAAAACGATGCCTGTACTTACATAAATTTTCCCAATCCCAGTGCTTGGTAATCGGCAAAGACGCGAAGGACGTCCCCGTCGAATCCGCCCTAGACTACGTCGCAGCATACACAGTCGGCAACGACATCTCGTCCCGCAAGTTGCAACGCGACCCCGCGTACGCCGGCACAGTCCCACAATGGGGGTTCTCCAAGGGGTTCGACACGTTTGCACCGCTTGGCCCTGTGCTCGTTGCGGAATCAGAGATTCCGGATCCGTCAAAGTTACAGCTGAGAACTGTCGTTGACGGAGAGGTGCGGCAGGAGGAATCTGTCGGCGATCTGCTCTTCGACTGCAGATATTTGGTCTCGTATCTGTCGCAGGGGACGACCTTGCAGAAGGGGAGTGTTATTATGACCGGGACGCCTGGAGGTTAGTTACCTATTCCTACGCGGGGCAGACCTAGTCTGGTCCCTGCTCAAGATAGAAGCGCACCGGCTAATGAGTATATCAGGCGTTGGTGCAGGCTTCACGCCGCCGAAATGGCTGGTCCCGGGGACACAGCTGGACGTGCATATATCTGGTATTGGAACACTGAGGAATAACGTTGTTTTTGGGTAGATTCGAAGTTATACGGAGACTAGAAATGCTATAGAACGTAAACAATACAAATGATTTCGCGAATGATCCAGGCTGGGGGCCCACCTTGTAGATCGCCGAATGGATGTATTCGACTCCAGCGAGCAGGGTCAGCAACTCCACGCAAAGGTTTTCACATATAGCTTGGATTCCGACTTATTCTATGTTCTTTGAAGGGGGGAGGGTATATAAGAACTGTTATTGTGCCGAGGATGGCTGGTGGGTTGTTGGCGCTGCGCCCTATTATTTAAGCTAGAGTCCAAGCTATAGATGGACATTGGTAAAGACTAAGTGTGTTCTGAGCTTCAAAGTAAGCCAAATATGCCGACTAAAACGGCTACAGTCCCTCTAGGTTCTCCATGTTGGCATATTTTCCTAGATAGTAACCTAGGTCGCTACCCTTTTCCGCCCAAAGAAATACAAAGGAACCGCACAGGCAACAATGAGGACATTCAACATAAACATAATCATAAACACCTGTACATACCCCTCAGAATTCACCCAGTCAACAGCCACATACAAGAAAACAAACGCAACCAGATTCTTCAAGATGTTAATGAGAACAAGCGCGCTCGCCGCCTGGCCCCGGTGCAAATGCACAATGTACGTGATGGCGATATTGGGCGTGTACACTGTCCCGAACGAGACCATGCCAAAGCCCACGGCAATGGCGCTCCAGTGTAATTTGTCACCACATGCAAAGGCGAGTAGGATGCAGCCTGCAGGGCCGATTGCCATACCGGGTAGTAGGGAGATGAGGCGCTGCTCTGGACGGATCTCGATTTCACCACTACCGCTGCTGCGGGTGCTGCGTCGGACTACGATCGCGTTGATCACGTCGGATAAGTAGCCGCCACCGAAGCAGGCCAGCAGGAAGCCGACGATGGCGGAGACTTGCATTAGGCCGACGATGTCGGCGCGGAAGAGGTAGGGTGGGCTTTCGAGGAGCGGGGACATGGTGAAGCTATTTGTGGAACGGCCGTCATCGCCTGCGGTTAGCAAACTTCCATTCAGGGAACTTTGATATCTCTGGGGGCATAGTGAGGGGAGGATACTCGTACATCATAATAATCTGGGGACTCAAACATATTGCGTAGACGAAGATTCCCCAGAGGAGAGAAGGATGCACCAACAACTCCAGAGGGGAGATGAGTGCTGTGAAGAAATTGACCTCCTTGTCGTAATGGACCGGCTGCAGAATTTCCCATAAGGTCGGCGTACGTGCACTGAAGTCTCCTTCGCCCGCCGTCATACTGGCGGCGTTCTCGACAAAGACTGTATCATCTCCTTTGTGGTCTGGGTAGGCTTGTCCTTGTTGCAATGGTGACGGAGGCTCCGGTCGCTCAAAATTCGATTCCGGGGCGAGGAAGATTAGTAGGACAAGGTTGAACATAGCAAGAGCAAAACAAAGCCATACGAATGATCTCCAGGTATCCTGCGTATATTCTACCATAAAGCCAGCGATCAGGGGCCCGACAGCTGATCCTCCAGCGATTAAGGTGGCGTATCTGGGGCACAAAGGTATTAGAGACGTGGCTGGCTGCAGAGGATGAGGCGAGATATCTTACATGGACATCATTGTTCCACGCTCGTGGACGAAGAAGATGTCTGCAACGATCTCTGGTACAAGGCTCTGCATGATGGATTACATTCTTAATATGGTAGTCCATCAGATATCAACAAATTACGTCGAAAAACTTACCTCGCCAGAAGCAGCTGCAAACCCCAAGATGCATCTTGCCGCTAACAGGCTATCATATCCTGTGGCAACAGCGCACCAAATGAATGCTCCGGCCTGGAGTAGCATCGAGGAGATCATTGAGGCGCGTTTTCCAAACTTGATTGCGAGAGGAACCCAGAAAATGTTGCCAATCCCTAGGAAGAGGAAATTGAGCTGAAATCACAACATTAGCACGAGACTAGAGATCATCTTGCCAGAACTGATCATAACTGGAGAATACACGATACCGTGAGCAACCTGGTAACGTCTCCCTGCGACCGCTGGAGCTCCTGCATCAAGAGGGGAACGGCGACGGATAAGCCAGACCCGCCCACGTTCGAGACAAAATTGGCCAGGGAGGTGGATAGGATGGTAGATAGCTTGATCCAGTTCGGCCATCGGAGAGGATCGCGTGGGTGACTAGTAGGTGTTGGCAGTAGCTGTAGGCCGCGCTGGTTGATGAAAGGCATGACGGGGTCTTTGCTGGGTGTAATTCGAGGGACTTGACTGGGAAAAATGCATATAGGGATAAGTGATGTTATTAGGGTAGAAAGCTCGACGGGGCTCAGTTGAACTCTTCCCGTCTGGAACACAACTTTATGAGAAAGGGTCAATAGAGGTTGGAGGAAATAAGCGGGTGAACTGCGTACGATGATTGGTGAACAGTAAGTTAAGGGGTGGCTAAATTGCCATAGGATAAGATCGAACCAGGGCCTGACGCCAACAGGCGAAATCCGGGGAGGCCGGGGAGGCCGGGGAAGCATCGGCCCAGAAGCTGTTCCCCGGTCGTTCCCCGCGTCGGGGACTCTTTGACGACAACGCGTCTAGGGTAATACAAGCAGTGGCGTGACAGAAGCTGAGATATCCAATCTTCTCATTGAGTGGTATACAGGTGCCATGATAATACCCCAAGTACCCTGGCAAGAACCATGCATCATCTTGCACAGAAGAGATATTATCTCATTCTGGAAGCCAGCATCCCAGCATAGGATATGATATGACAACTGTTCAAGTTAGCGCTACACTCAGTTCTGCCCGAGTACAGTAACAAGGTAGGTCTCTTACAGCACCGTCAGGGTTCAACCGGAAAAATACATAGTCAGAACCGTCCGCGGCAAGTCCATATATCGTTGTTCTGGGTCGGCCGGCCTCTTTGTGTGTACGTTGTAGTAATGCTAATGTACGGTGGGTCACCTGTAAGCAGCCTGCACAGCGCAGGTAGACCAGATCTGCCGCAATAGGTAACGATGAGACAGAGTAGGAAACTCACCCATGAAAATTTGCGCTTGGTACTTGCCCCAGCTCGCATACGAATTTCGTCCCGACGACGACCATAGTCGTGCCAACCTCCTTCCTGCTTCCGGAAAAGAGGACATGACCCATTTCGCCGCAGAGTGTTGTCCTTTTATGCTTGTAAATAACCCACTTGTGCGTAAAAGGGACATCAAATTCCCAGTGGAGTGGCTTGTCGGTATCCTTGGGAAAGCTCTTCCTCACGAGGTCGAGGGTGGTAGAGAGAACGGCATCAAGCCTGATCCTCATGAACCTTTCTGGGACGCATCACCGAACGCCAGTTCGCAGTCTTTCAAGATGCTCGCTGCGTATATATGTTAGTTATAAACGATCCGGGTGACAATATGAAGCATGGTGGAACTAACTCAGATCCTCGGGAACCCGGCATAACTCCGAATCATCCAGCTTCCAAATGTCACTTCCATTTCCCGAATCACCCGGCTCCCAGATATCACTTTTCATGTGCTCAGGCAGGATGCTGGCCACGTCTGTGATAGAAGAGTCTTTTTCTGGAGAACTCTCTTCATCCGGTAGGTATTTAGCTACTCTGGTGGCCTTATAATGGCGCAAGACCTGCTCGGCTCTTCGCACCCTAGCGAGCCAGTCCTCTTTCAATGATTTATATTGAGGGAAATTTTCTAGTTAGAGTCATTAGTTAGTGGTGGTTGAGGAAAGAAAGATACTTTTTTTTTTTTTTTTTTTTTAACATATCAGGAGCGAAGTCCCCATACGGTTTTCCTCGTCGTTTGCGTAGTCCCATTGTCGTATATCCCATGGTGATAGACGCTCCTCCCGGCTGCACAAGTTACTTCCCTTCCTATAGCATAAATGGCAACAGAGACACAACTTGTACCTTTACAAAGTGATCGGCATCTCAATACTTTATTATGATCTCAAAAGCTATTCCTTCGTCTGATTGTCGAACCTTCACTCCTCATCGTGTCTGTTCGCCCATCCAACCCTTTCCATCCATTCTCATCGTACCCTGGCCCAGCCGCAGCCTTGCCTCGCCAGATAGGCAGTTCCTCCTCATCCCCGTACTGGACGTTCTCCGGCCACTTGCGCTTCATTATCCGATTCAAAAGCTCCGCGAGGAGAATCAGTCCGACACCTACCCATGGACCCCATTGACCCACCTCAAACGGCATCTCGTTCGTCGGCAGAGACCGAAGGCGAACTTCATTCAGAACGAGATTGACGACAAACGCACCAGAAGACCCGAGAATAAAGTAGTACTGATATGCCAGAACTAGCTTCGAATAACGATATGGAATTGGCGGCGTAGACTGGATTCTCGAGGAAACTATTCGGTCTTCCCTTTGTTTACCGAATAGACGTGCCCCAACCCATCCCAGCTCGAACCGACCGAACACGGGCGGAGGCTGCATAAGATACGAATTGCCCTTTCTAAGCACCCAGATCCAAACGATGATCGCACTAGGTATGCTAGCTGCGAAGGTAGGAAGGAAGACTGCGGTAATATCACGCGGCGCGTCGAGCTGGTTCTTCCAGGCGACAGTGTCGCTCGCCGAGCGGAAGAGGGGATATTTCTCTGCGAAGCAAGCATACGTGCATTCCGTCGACGCGTTGTACAGAGATGACACCGCAGAACTGATATCAGTTTCTGAGTTGAAGCACACCGCGCCCTCGCCACTGGCTCTGACATAAATTCCCGCTGTAGCGAGAACAGCACCGAGTGCGATGAAAGTCGACCACAGGGAGATTATCAATCGTATCTCCCGCTCCGCAGTTTGCAGTGTCGTTGACCAAGCAAGTAGCGGAGCTGTGAGCATGAATCCCGTCGAGGTTACAGCAAAGACGCCGTAGATGTCGAGATCAACAATGGAGGACCTCGCTTTCGCAAGGAGGAAGAAAGACTGGAGTGCCGCCGCACCGCAATATGTCATCGCGCTCGCTAGAGCTCCAGCAACGAGCCATCGCTGGCGGCGACCTATAACCCCGAAGGATAGTAGGACGTAGAAGAGAATGCGCTGAAGCGGGGCGTAGACCCCGGAAAGAGGGTATACGCAGAGAACATCTGGGTCGCGAGCGAGGACGGGTAAAACGAACAGCACTCCGGTAACCAACAATGTCTCCATCAGGACTTGATCCTCGAAAGGCAAGGCTCTTTCTGGGTGAGATGAGGGTGAAGTGAGTCGGAGAACGTCATCTTCGCCCAACTTGGCGATACGAGGTCTGCGCCGCCGCCTGACCTCAAGGGTCCATGGCGCAGAGGCTGAGTCCCATTTAAGGTTCCGCATCAGAATCGGGTCTAGTTCGACGAATACGAGGTGATCGACATCCATGTTGCGGTTGATGGAACAGGAATATGCCTTGGGGACATTTTCCTGAGTTCTGGCCAAATGCAAGGATGGAGCGGTAGACCGGTTCCCCAGGCAGCGCTCCAGAGGCTCAGAGACAGCCAGGCAAGTGATGGATCTCGATTAGTTTGATGTGTGCACTCACAGTGGACTGGAAGATTGACTGAAAGCCCTATACTTCGTCTCTGACCCGGTCGTCCGGCCTCCTCATGGGCAGGCATTAAGATCCAGAGCTTGTTTCGTAGGTTATTGTGAACAGGGTCAGCGGAAGCTTGCCTGAAATTTGACTACATCAGAGGAATAATGCCATTGGCATACTTGCCTGCCTGGACAAATTGGGAACTCGTATTCGGTAGGCCAAGCCCCAGCAGACGCGATCGCCCCATTGCCCTTGTACCATTGAAGTAGCATAGCTCTTCGACAGTTTATAAAAGCAGATGTCGACACCCTATACTTGTCGACAGAAAATATACACCAACAATAATAACCATAATGCGACTCATTAATACTCTTCTCATATTTCTCGGCTCGGCCTTCGCGGTCCCGTCGACCTCGTCCGAAGACATTAGTCTCACGTTTGAGCCCCATGATGGCCACGAATTACCTGTATTGAAGCTCCCTTACGGCAAGTGGCGAGCGTACAGTTACAATGCCGATGCAGATGTAAGGCACCCAGTCATTCCTCCAGACCTACGCGTTCAGACCCTAACCTGTCCAGGTATACACATTCCGCAACATTCGTTATGCTGCGGCCCCAGTTGGGGATCTGCGCTGGGCCAAGCCTGCTCCTCCAGAGTATGTCGCTGGTGTTCAGGATGGCTCGTATGGGCATAACTGTATCCCTGGCCCTATACCACCAGAGTTTGATAACCCGATCTTCGAGAACATCACGAAGAACGCGAACGAGGGTAAGTTTTCCTTCACGTCACGTATAGCGATTTGGATATGATTTCCTAACTTGACGAAACAGACTGCCTCTTCCTCGACATCTACGTCCCCGGCAAAGCGCTCAAGATCCACAAACCCTCCGTTCCAGTCACGGTCTGGATCCACGGTGGCGGCTACGTGACCGGTTCAAAGGATCAGGGAATCTCAATCGGGTACTTTGACGGGACGAGTCTCATTCAACGCGCTGACCAAGACCTTATCGTTGTAAGCATCAACTATCGCCTTGGCGCATTCGGCTTCCTCGCTGGCGAACCGCTGCGCAGCAAAAGAAGGGATAGGTCAAAGACGAGCGCAGTCTTCAATGCCGGTTTGCATGACCAGCGAGCCGCGCTGACCTGGGTGCAACGCTACATCCATCTTCTTGGGGGCGACGGAGATAACGTCTCTGCGTGGGGCCAGTCGGCTGGCGCGGGCTCGATTATGCACCATCTCATTGCAAGGGGTGGGAAACTTGATCCGCTGTTCAAGACGGCCGTACTCCAGAGTCCCGGGTTCAGCACCAGCGCGGATGAAAAAATGACTGAGGACCAGTTTGCGGCGTTTGCGGGCGCCGTCGGGTGCCCGGCTAGCGGGAGGGAGGCATTGCAGTGTCTGCGGGCAGTGAACACGACGGTGCTCCGAGAGGCGAATGTGAATGTTTTTGCGGGGAGCGCGAACCCGGTTCCCGATGGGGAGTATATTCAGGATGTGGCGCTATATGAGTACGCGAGAGGTAATAACCACCCTTTCTTAACAAAATCGGCCTGAAGAAAAGTTGACGGCCTCAGGAAATACCTGGCGACATCTCAAATCCCTCATCGTTAGCCACGTCCTCGATGAAGGCGCCCTCTTCGTCCCGCAGGAGATTCCACAGGGCTACATCAAATCCTATATCTCCGGCCTCCTCCCGGCCAACTCCACAGCCGGAACAGACAAGATGGTCTCGCTGTATGAGTCAATCTACGCGAACTCCACAGCCAAAGAGCTAGCCTCCGCCGTCTTCCGCGACATGATCTTCACCTGCAACATTTACGCCGCCGTCCAGCAATACCGCAACGCGTGGGGATTCCAGTATAGCTACATCGATGGCGTCATGAATGGTACCCATGGAAGTGATGCGCTACCAACGTGGTATAACTCTGTTCTGCAGGGATTCACGGAGCCGCTGTTCGAGCAGTACCAGCGGTACTTGACCAATTTTGCGCGGACGGGAGATCCGAATAAGCCGAGGGGCCATGGGGATAAGCTGGAGAACTGGCCAAAGGTTAATGGGAAGGGCAATATCCTGACCGACGTGCTTGATTTGACAAATGCAGGATTTGAGGTTATCAGGGATGGACAGGTTAGGAGGGATGTTTGTGGGACTTGGATTCGGGTCGTCAGTGATGCAATTAAGGCAACGAGCTGACAGCCAGGTGTCCATTAACGGGTCCTTTCGTGCATATTGAAATGCTAATAATAGATGAGGGTGTTGAATGGTTTGTTGCTCTGACTTATATACGCGATCTTCTTCTGATGTACAATGCACCCCAAAAGACACACAGATGGCTATTACGAAACTTTACGCCTCGTCCATCAACTCCCTCGTATCAAGTAGAGCATCCACCTCCCCATCTCGCACGTCGCCTTCCAGCTCCGTATCTAAATGACCCAGCTTAGATCCACCAACAACCTTCCTGGCAACAAGGACACAAAATATAACCGCCTGCATCCCCGCAAAAACCAGGCCATTCGTAAAGAACCACCCAACATTCTTATACCACTCGAGGAACGTGACCGCGTCAGCATCGTCATAATCATCATCATCATCAGGTTTCTCCGTCCAGGAGTCCGGCACGACAATGCGACCCTGCCATGAAACCGCGACGAGCGCAGATACTACGGCCTAGATGGCTAGGCCGAATAAAGATAGCCCCGGGAATGGATTCTTGGACACTGCGCAGAGATGGAAGGTGATAGAGAAAACGGTGAGAATGAGCACAGTCGGGTGAACGCCAAACATGTGGACGCCCATGAAGATGTCGTGTGCGAGGACAGCCGCCTCTGTGTGGGATTCATTGAAATTGGATGTTGTCAGGTCGAGGAATATCGGGAGGAGGGAGAGTGTGAAGTATAGTGAGTATAGGATAATTGAGGCGCGCTTGAAGGCTGGCTTTGTGGTTTTGGCGTACTTGATGGTTACAGTGAATCTGCTGGAAGTTAGAGATTTGGCGTCTATTACCAGCAAATGTCTAAGGAATCCATACAGGACAAGAAACAAAAGCCAGACCAGCCCGAGCTGGACGATGTTCAGGTAGTCGCCGGTCGTCAGCGGGTCATTGACGTAGACTCCCTCATACTCGGGAAAGGCTGGAATGGCAAAGATTAGAAAGATTGTAAACTGTTCTGTGGCGACGATCAGATTTAGCAACGTATAGATGACCGAGACGCCGGTGCTTTCGCGTTTGGACCAAATGCGGTACAGCTGAGGAGCGAAGGACAGTGCAGTGAACAGGTTCAAGATGCTGAACAGTGTTGTTAGAGGCCGGGTAAGTGATGCGACAACAAGGACATGGAACTTACATTCGGAGCGAGTCCAGGGTATCGAAGGAGCTCATAGTGGGCCCTACACATACACATTGTACAACGTCGGAGTGGGACGTGCCTGTTTTTTTTTTTTCGGCGGTTGTGACGGCGGGATCGCTTTCAGTCTTTTTTTAGCACCCACCGTCTTCCGCCGAGTATCACCCCTTTCTATCTAGTGATGACAGTACCCTCCCACGCACCGCAATCCTCGTCATTCTCGGCCTCGCAACCTTCACAGTCTACATATGGCTCAAAAATGTACCACAAAGCCACAGCGGCCCTCTTCCACCTGGCCCACCAACTATCCCAATACTGGGCAACTTGCACCAAATGTCTCGCTCCCAACCCTGGAAGCGGCTACGAGACTACCATGCAGAGTACGGTCCCGTAATGACAATAAAGCTCGGCTCGCGAACAATCATCCTCTTGGAAACTCGCGCAGCCGTCCGCGACCTTTTGGAAAAAAGAGCAAAAGTCTATAGCAGCCGTCCGCGCCTGATAACAATCAGCGAGCACTTTAACAGGTCTCTTCTGCCGATTCTGATGCCGTATAATCACGAGTAGAGACGCCTACATGATATTCGAGCAACAGTGATGAATCAGCGTGTTGCGAAGAGTGCTACATGTATCCAGCAGTCGGCGTCACGGTGCCTCGCGTTTAACCTGCTGAAGACTGGCGGAATGATCATCGGCGACGTATTCTGTGTATACGCCTGTAACTCCATTGCAATCCTCATCTGCGGCGACGATATTGGCCCTATCTCCGTATCTGAAGCGCGGAAGTTGGATGATATTGTCCAGACGTTCATCAAGAGTCTGGGGAATGAGAAGGTCATCCTCGACCTCTTCCCTTTTTTAGACCAGATTCCCGGCGTCTCGTGGCTCTCAAAGCAGCGCGCCACCCCGTCCTTCTACACTATCCACGCCTACTTTGATAGTAAGCTAAAACCCGCCATCTCGCGGCCCTCGTGGAACATGTCCCACACACTCGCCGAGAAGTTCGTGCCCGGCGACAATGAAGACGACAATAAGCAACTCATCTTCCTAGCCGGAGAAATCTACATGGCGGGTGTTGGGACAACGCCACTGGCCCTAGGCGCCCTCGCAACAATGGCAACCATGCACCCCCAGCAGAGATCGGAATCCTACGTGCGCAGCTCGATATCCTCGTCGGACCCGACAGACTACCCACATTCGCCGACACGGTGAAAATCCCGTACCTGAACGCCTTCATCAACGAGTCCCTACGCCTGCGGACAATCCTCCCCTTCGCGGTCCCGCACGCTGACCTCCCACCCGACAACCAGACATACAACGGCTACCGGATCCCCTCGGACGCGTTCATCACCCCGTTCCAGTGAGCGATCAACCGGGACCCGCACACCTTCAGCCCGCAGCGTTGGATCGACGACGCGGCTATCGATCACAGGGCGAGAAATACGCTCCCGCTACTCGCGCCTGCGCTCTTCGGGTTTGGGAAACGGATGTGTCCGGGGCAGGCTTTTGCGGGGAATGCGTTGGCGATTGCGATGGCGGTGCTTGTGTGGGGGTTTACCTTTGAGGGCTCCCTGGGTTCAGGGCGGGGATGATGTGTATGGGTATGTGTATTTCCTACCGTGTGATAGGATTCGGATGCGGGTGAGGAGTGAGAAGCATAGGGAGGTCATGGAGCGGAAGTGGACGGGGACGGAGAAAGGGGTGTTACGGGCGTTAGATGAGGTTGGGAGGGAGGTTTGCTTGGTTTAGTTTTTCGAGCTGTTGCCGATGGGAGGAGTAGGGAAGAAAGGATAGAATTACTTTGGCTTGGAACAGTTATTGGGAATTGGAGCAATCTGGTAAATCGCGCGGCCGGTTGATACTACGTTGTTGTACACCACCTCGCCCTTATCGTTGCTGTAGCTTTCCCAGCATTTGTCCCAATTCTCCTATCCACAAGTATCCACAAGCGCCACGTTCGAGGGCAAAAACTAACCCAGCAGAGATTGGGGAGCAAGAAAAGCAGAGGATGGACCATCGAAGGTTCGCAGGTAGCCCCATGGGGTCTATAACGTCGGGGAATTGAACCCACGTGGAAGAGTTGAGCCATGCCAAGGGAACCTATCTTTTGATTGATCCACGCGGTTAATCCCTATCTTAATTCGCGTGTAGATGCAGACCTTGTAATCTATAGTTGGAGTAGCAAAGATAAGCAGCGCCATTGCAGGCTTCCCCGCACAAGAGCCGAACGCCCCTCCAAAGCAACATCTTCCTTCACCCTCAACACAATATCATCTCCATCACAATGTCCAAGTTCACCATCCCAGTGATCGACATTTCCGGCTACTTAGAAAATGACAAATTGAAAACAAAAGAAATAGTCAACTCCCTGCACTCTGCCTTCCAAAACCCAGGCTTCCTCCAGATAACCGGCCACGCCATCCCCACGCAGCTCCGGAATGCCATCCTCTCTGCCCTCTCCACCTTCTTCTCTCTACCCCTCGAGACAAAACTCTCCGTACACCGTAACAAATCCCCCTGCCTGCGCGGCTACGAAGTCGTCGGCGAACAAACCCTCGAAGCCGCCGTGGGGGGCGACCAGAAGGAGGGGTTTAAGATTGGCCCTGAACTACCGGAGCAGGGGCGGTTCCTGCAAGGGCCGAATCAGTGGGTTGGCGAGGATGTTTGTCCGGGTTTCCAGGAGACGTTTATAGAGTATTTCGCCGCAGTGCATGAGCTCAGTGTAAAGGTTTTCAGGCTTGTTGCGCGCAGTCTTGGGCTGGAGGAGGGGTATTTTGATGAGTTTGTTGGGAGTAGGGATTGTAGGTATTCGCCTTGCGCAGATGCTAGGAGTGGGTATGCTGATGGTGTGGCACGTTTAGCTATCGCGATGTGCCGAGCGCATCGATACCCGCCGACGACCAAGGAGATGGCGGCCAAGACGAGGGGAATCGGCGCGCATACGGACTTCGGCGCTCTGACGCTTCTCTTACAGGACGAAGGTGAGACTAAATTACTTACTGTGGTTAAAACATCCCTCAAACTAACAGAGACAGTCGGTGGACTGGAGGTATACTATGAGCCCGAGGATAGATGGTACCCCGTGCCATACGTCGCCGATGCCTTTGTCGTGAATATCGGCGATATGCTTGGTATGTAACCACAGATTAGGCTGCAATTCGCTCGGCTGCTGGTAGATACAACCTAATTACTATCTACTACAGAACGGTGGACTAATAACCGGTATAAATCCACGCGCCATCGAGTCATCTCACCGGTTTCGGACAAGGACCGGTATAGTATCGCTTTCTTTAATGAGGGCCTGTTAGATCAGGTTATCACATGTATTCCAACGTGCGTAGAGGAAGGGGAACAGCCGCTGCACGAACCGATCACGGCAGAGCAGCATTTAAGGAATCGGTATGGGGGAACGTACTGATTCCTGACGGCAAGGGTAGAAAGTACGCTCAGAGATTCGATATCAACTCGAATAAGATTGCTAGTATTGTTACATATGTCGACAGCTATTTACGAGATGCGATGAGGCGCCAAAATAGATAGCGAGCCATATCCAGCAGAAACATTCCCACAGTTCGTGTACGCATGCGTTGGGAAATATGAAGAAAAGGGAAGGAGGGAGAAGAAAGGAAACAAGAAACCCCTATCTCCAAACCTGCAAGATCTCAGCAAACACCCGTAGTAATCAGAAAGACTTCCAAACCTGTCCATCGATCGCAACAAGCCGGTTGAACAACTCATCGCGCTTGCTCATTGCTGTAAGCTGGTACGACTCGTTGAGCCCCTTGCCTGAGACAATAATGCCATCAACGACCTCTTTGCCGCCAACAGCCCAGCCAGTAACAAGTTTCCCCTTCCACCCCATCCCGCCGATCTTCCGCATCTCCTGAATGTTAGTCACAGGCATGGTAAAGCGTACCGTGCCATTCTTGCGGTTCTCCACACTGTAATCGCCGAGATGGACGGTAGAATCAGTTGTGAAGTAGAGTACAGGCGGTTCCTGAGACGAGTCGATAACAACCCTCCCACGATGCCCCTTATACCGCGCATCAAACTGAACAGGTCCGGACGGGCGAATATCAAGACCCTTTATCTGCAGCACACCCTTCTGGTTCTTCGCATGGATCGAACCAACATGAGCACGGGCCCGGGAAACAGCAAGCTTACTCTCGATCCCTGCGGCTGTCGTGCCCTTGAAGAAATTGAGAACGCGCGAGCCGAATGTCTTCTTAGGCTTCTGCGCCTCGGCTTCGGCTTCTTTGGCCACGTCGCTCTTGAGCTGCTGCTGTGAGGGCGCGGCGGCGTGGTCGATTTCTTCTTCCGTTGCGCCCAGTGTAAGTTGTTCATGGTCGATTGACGCGGCGCGCGAGGGGGCTTTGTCCAGCGAGCCGCTAAGGGGTGGTGGGAGCGGTGCGGCGTTGGCTTCGCCGATTCGCAGAAGAGTTAGGGCCAGTTGGGCATTTGTGGGGACGCCTTTCAGGAGGGAGCTATAGAAGCTGTGTTAGCTTAAATTTCGAGGGAGATGGAGGGGTGGTCGTACTTTTGCAGTTGTGAGAGTTCCTTCCAGTGCGGGTATCTGCGGTCGAGGTAGTGGATGCCCTGCATGATGATCGGGTCTCCGAAAAAGCCGAGGCCGGTGAAGAGGGTCGTCATCTTCATGAATAGGTAGCTTGGGGTTACAAATGAGAGCAGAAGCCCGGATGCCAGGACGGCCACCAAACGCAGGCGTGGCGTCATCACCGAGAATGGAGGAGTAGGGGCGAGCGCACTGTAAATCAGCATCTAGGTCAACTCAGGGGTATTGTCGCGACTTACTTTCCAAACCTCTCCCAGGTGTCGATGACATCAGCCATAATCCGCATCCCTTGGTCTGCACCATTAAGTACAGTGTCTCGCATCGGCTGTCGAGTCTTATCATGCGAGTCCGATGGAACTTCGCCAGCTGCGTTCGATTGAGCATCGGCCGTCTTAGAGACAATATCCATTGCATCCGGCACCTGCTCTTCCATCGGAGCACTTTCCGGAGTTCCCTGATCATGCTTCCCAGCTGCGCTGCCAACGGCGACAGTGGCGACACTCGAGATCAGGTTACTGGCTTCTTGTTCCGCAGCTTCACCCTTGAACTTCTCTGGAGCACCGGTTACACTATCATGAGAACCGAGCACACCAGCCTTGGGTTTCTGTACGCCGCCCGTGGACGTGTCCACCAAGGCGATGGGTGCTGGTGGGAACAGCAATTTGCGAGATGCTGGAGAGAGAATTAGGACAATCAGTGTTGTAATTAGCGTTGGTGAAATGAGGTCTAGAATCCAAGCTGAGAAATAGACCTAGGCGAGTTAGCTTTGTTATTGTAGTTCGTTCGTCCGAATGGTCCTCACTGCGCAGAAAGCGGAGGTCCGCCGAGGCTCTTTCCACGATCGCAACCGGGCAATGTGTTTGACGAAGGCCGTCAATCCAATGACAATCGTAGTGTAGAAGCGCTCGAGAGTTGCACGCAACTTATCCGGCGAGAAGCGGTCATCTTCTGCGCGGTTGAGATCCAATCGTTGTAGTGGCGCTTCCGGAACAGCTTTGACATTGTAGATTTGCTGCTTGAGATCAGCTTCGCAAGCCCCACAATTATAATCAAACGTACCTTGTTGAACCTTCGAATCAACAAGAACAAATCCTCATTCGAAAGCCCAGGCACAATCCTCTCTTCGATAATATCCGACTTCCCCCACCCAATGTCGGAGACTTCCTCGGTCTCACCAGCCTCATGAGCTAACCCCTTGGCCTCGTCATCGGGGCTAAACTTAGAAAGCGCATGGCTGTCCGTCGGGCCCTCGATGCCATTCGCATCCTTTTTGCCGGCGAAAGCTCGCTCGATCTCTGCTTGTTTTCGGTTGTTTGGAAGGAGGGCGTCAGGTACGTCGGACATGGTGTGTACGTGTGTGGTGTTGTTGTGGAATCGAAGAGCCACAGGGGCGATCGAGGAACATATAGGTACGATGGAGCGTTTACATCATTGCTGCGCGTTCTTTGGATCTGTGTTGCTGTTGTGGCTTCAGATCGATCCGCTGTTGCGTCAGACGTCATCACTGCGATCTGTGGGGGTGCATAACAATGATTAGTCACCTGCATATTCTCCGTCATAAATTGCATAATACTTCTTATCCTTCACTTCCTTCTGAGAACTGCTCGAACTAACCTCAACTTAACTTGTTTCGCACTTGTAACTGTTGCACCCAGTGCATACAATAGCGCGTAATGCTTTTGGCTTGGATTTAATTCTTGTATCGAACGTGCAGGCTAGACGCTGTCGAAGTGGGCAGCAGCTGAAATGAGACTGTCTCAACACGACGTTAGACAAGTACATATGCGCTTGTCGAAGCCCAGGGTTACCAAGCTTGAATTTCAAAAGGAAGCTATTCAAATAGCGTTAAGTAATTTGGTCATCCTGGCCGTTTCAATCCCCATCCGGCAGATCTGCCTTTTCAGGTATTGGCCAAAGAGAGCAATGCAACATGCTTGGATGCTGTTCACTTGTAGGATGAGAGAAATATCTGTTAGCGCATTTCCTTCAGGGCAAACACAACGCGCGCCTAGACTTCGCTTTACTACAACTACAATCAATCATTTTATCCTCTAATCGTGCTTGGCTTTCTTTCTTTTCTCAGTCAGTCTTTGCGGTTCTGGATTACACCCTGCTCCCCCCGGCAGTTCATTGAAAGATGGCACCCCCAATGCCCGGATTCGGTGAGTTTGCTGAAGCGATGGCCGGAGGAAGGCGTGTACAATTACTCACGACTCAAACCAACGCAACACCCCCTACTCCGCCCCCTCCTAAGCCGTCGAAAAAGTCGCTTTTAGCCGAGTCGATGAAGAGGCTACTCTTACATGGAGAGTACTCTGACATGAAAGTGGTCTGTGAGGGATTCGTCTTTCACGTGCACCGCGCCATCCTCTGCTCCCAGTTCCTTTCTTCAAGGCTGCAATGAATGGGAATTTTAAGATAGGATCGTCACTTAACAATACATGATTCTGTCGCTGACTGGGGCCAAATAGGAGGCTACGACCAAGACCATTGACCTGCCCGAAGATCAAGGCAGCTTCTGATAGCCAAAACAAGACTATACCAGTATTAGAAGGAGGTAGTCATTTCCATATTTACGTCGCGGCTGATAAATTCGGGATTGATGAGTTAAAAGCGCTCGCTGCCAATCGATTTACCGCTTGGTGCGAAAAGAACTAGGAATCCGCAGCCTTCGAGGCAGTTCTTGAGAAAGGCCTAGAGCTGCAACCGACCCTTGATCGTCGAATTCGCAACATCCTCGCCATAGTCATTGCCAAACACTACGTGGATTTCACTAAGAAAACGAACAATCTTCCGCGTATTTTCGCGATCAATGCTGAGCTTAGTGGGACCGTTATATGGTATTTGGCTCAGAAGGCGAAGGGCGTGCAGTGAGCAACCTAGAATACTTCCTTGAAATTCGTAGTCTAGTCTCCATGGTCAATCCTACTTTTATTTGCAGATACGTTCTCTATATGATGCATATCCAGCTGGGAATGTGCGAGTGCCTGAAGACATTTACTGTATATGTGTTAGTTGTGATACACAACACTTTCTAAATCTTTTTCTGTACCTATCTCACGATTAACAAGCTATTTAAGTGCTGAGGAAATCGCGACGAATTGCATCCTCGAGTTCAGTCACCTAAGACCTTTCCCATGAGTGGCCGGGGTCATAACTGTTACTTTAATTGACTCGCCAATACAATCCCCCATCCTCAAGGTTTGTAGGATTACAAAGGTCCCATTGGATCCTGAGATTCAAAGTGGGATCATGCCCAGTGGGAACCGCCAGTGTAAGTTTACTGGAGCATTCAACTACACAAACGAACCCTTCCACAAAGCATGTGTCCATGGAGAGAGCACTAGGCTGAACGGATCAGCTTTGGAATAACTGCCCCTAGATACGAAAACACCACAGTCCGAGATCGAGAGGGAATGTTTCGAAAACGAGATCCCAAGGCCCAAAAAAAGTAAATAAATGAGTATCGGATCAAAGGAATCAAACACTGTCTGTCGCTCCAAGCGAATCGAATGTCCCAATGGTCCTCTTTGACCGCGGGACGCAGACCCCTACGCCATCTCTTGATTTGCTGCTCATGCGGCCTACGAACCAGCTGCGGCGCGGAAGCGCTTCCATTGACATAGAGGCAGACAAATATCAATGAATACGCAGAGGTTGACCTTCGTGTCCTACGCCATAATCAACACCACTTTTCCTTATTAGCCACACTATCTGGAATCGGTTGGCTGCTGCCCAGTGCGAAATATGATTTTAGATAACCACATCGTCATTTTAAGCTATCATGACAGAAACCAACAAGTTACAACAAGAGGTGGATGTTCTTTTCTCTCAAGGCGCTAATCCACATGCGGTTAGCGTCATGTGGCCGGCCTCTTTCCCCCCAAACTCGCAAACTTGGATAGACCAACACTGCAGGCAAAATGCCTATTATACCCCCGAAAACAAAAGTCGCGTGTAAATCCTGCAATCTGCGCCGTGTCAGGTGCGACCGCACCGATCAGACACCTTGCTCTCGTTGTCGCACAGCCGGGCAAGAGTGCGAGCCCATCGTTTCAAAGCGCGGAAAGTACGGCTTCGTCTCTCATCCCCACGCGGGGACCTTGAATTATAGCCCTGGAAGTATCATACTAATGGCTCACAGACATAAACGCGGCCGGATTGAACGTTTCGGATTCCGGAATTCCTCCGCACAGGAACCCGCTACTCCCGCGGCCAGTACAGGGTCGCCCGCATCGTCGTCCCAGGTTCAAGCCGATACCCGAACACCAATTATCGCCGAACCTGAAAGCAATAGCGCACGGGGCTTCGAAGCCTTTTTGGCGCAATCTAAGGAATCTCTAACTGATACCACTGAACCTCGGAGCAGTCGCACCATCTACTATGGCGATCATTTCAACCTCGAATATACTCGCCAGGCGCTCGATGACAGCCATGAAGACTACATTCCTCGCATGAGCGTCACTCACTTTTTACAAGTTGACCGACTCGGATCCCCGACCAGGAAGCTAGTCGATGATCAAGCCCGAAAGGAACGTGCATGGTTAGACGAGCTTGGCGCGTTCAACGTCCTTGACAGCAAAATCAGCGAATGCCTGATTCACACTTTCTTCACTTTGGAATACCCAGTCGCTTCAATTATCGACCGAAAGGAATTTTACCTCAAGTTGAAATCTGGCCGTGTCTCGCCACTCCTCCTTCAAGCCATGTACCTTGCAGCCGTCTCACACTGTGATCAGTCGCTCCTCACGGAAGCTGGGTTCGATAACCGGTATATGGCGATGTTTACGTTCTACCAGAATGCGAAGGCCCTATATGATGCAGGGTACGAACCAGATGCCATTGTGGTACTCCAGTCGCTATACTACCTATCATTCTGGTGGGAGAGTCCGACCCAACAGAAGGACATGTGGTACTGGACCGGGATAATCGTGAACCTTGCGCAGTCTTTGGGAATGCATCAGGAGTATGGTGACCTCGCTCAGGTAGTTTTCTTTGCTGACACAGCACAGAAAGACGTACACGCGCCTCGACGAACCGACAAGAAAATTGTGGCGGCGGATTTGGTGGAGCGTTTATGTAGGTTACTTTGGCCGCACAACTACCTAAATGGTCGCTAACATGATCGGTAGAGTCATGATATTCTCCTTGCATTGCAGCTAGGACGCATTCCACATGTCAATAACGCATATTGTTCCACAAAGGTTCTATCTGAGCAAGATTTTGAAGAGGGAGATCTCCCTGAGGGTTTCAATCTTCCTGGTCAACCGACCAAGGAGATAAGATTTTATATGATGTACTTCGCTGATTTATGTTCACGGGGTACGTCTTTCCTTCTCTGTATCCACATCGTACTAACCGCCGAAGTAAGCAAGGACCATCTATTGGTATCCAAACCGGACGTCGATCCATCCATCGCTCTCAGACCCCTTGACCATATCACGACATGGAAGTCCTCTCTTCCTGCAGAGCTTAAATGCCGAAACACTACCTTCACTATTGATGAGGGATTCTTAGCGTCTACCCTGAACTTATGTTTCTAGTAAGCGTATCCCGGGCCCTTGAACTTTTTCATAATCTAACCAGTTCTCAGTACCTGCGACTTATTATTACGCCGGAATTTCTTCCAAGATCCTCGAATAATGGCAGCTGGAACCCCAGCCTTTGAGACAGCGACAGAGATCGTCAGGATCCTTGAAAACTTCTTGTCATCCGGGCTCTTGACCGTGTGCCCACTCAGGGTGTACGTCAAGAACTCCTTCCGCTTTCCCCTCTTTTTTTTTCTCTCTAGTTTATTGACCATTGCAGACTTCCCGGTACCTTCGCAGCCTTGTCCGTTTTCATCACGAACATACGTAAACCTCCGTCACAAATCAGCGACATTTCAGCGCATCGGGCGCGGTTATGCATGCTGGTCCTTAGTAAACTCATTGACTACTGGCCGCCGCTTCTGTTGTATTATCCGCTCTTTGCACGAATATTAGCTACGCGAGGGTGCCATGTACCTGACGAAGGTGTAGCTTTGCCGGCGCAAATCCAACCGGAGGAGACGCAGCACAATGTTGCCGCATCTACATCAGGGACAGACCCAGCGACAACTAGCGGTCTCCTTATGAGTGACGCTTTTCTCAACGACGCCGACATGTTCGGAATAAACTCCATGTTCCCGTTCTCTGCATTCCTCAACGAAGAGCTGCTTGACAGTGATCTAAACCCGATGCTACCGGGCGAATGAGCCCTGATGTTCTATGAATACATGTCAGCTCCGACCCATAATACACCTCTCCGACCGACCGACGAGAACACTCCCTTCACTTCCGATACCACATCCGCGTCACCTTCGTCCTTCGAATCTTCCTCTGCAATTCAAAGATTCCCTGTAACAACGCCTCAGGAGTCGGCGGACACCCCGGGACATATATATCGACCGGAACAATGCGATCCACACCCCTGACGACATTATAACTATAGTGATAGTACCCGCCGCCATTCGCACAGCTGCCCATGCTGATCACCCACTTCGGATCCGGCATCTGGTCGTACAGCTGCCGCAGCGCGGGCGCCATCTTATTCGCTACTGTCCCCGCGACGATCATTACGTCGGATTGCCGAGGCGAGGCGCGGAAGATTATACCCAGACGGTCCTGGTCGTAGCGCGGCATGGAGACGTGCATCATTTCGATCCCGCAGCAGGCGAGCGCGAAGGTTAGAGGCCAGATGGAACCGTTGCGGGCCCAGGCTATGAGGGAGTCGGCTTTTGTCCTGTTGAGGCGGAGGAGGGAGGAGGGTCAGCTTGTGCGAGGGGAAAGAAATGGCTGGGAGAGCGAGGGGTTATTGAAGAGATTGTACATGACGTGGTCGAGTTTGCCTGTTTTGCGCTCTGTGCTCAGGGCTTTTGGAAGTGTAGGTGTGGTGTGTTCCTTCCAGGTCGAGGAGTGCCTGTTCTGTATAGACGTGTACGCGGGGATCGTTCTTCGACAGGCGTAGGTAAAAGCCTGCGTGAGGAGACGGCTTGGTGGCCGAATGGGATTCATCTTCGTTAGCTGAGGAGGCGTATTGCTACCAAAGAAGAATAGAACAATGGAGCACTTGTATTCTGTCGTAGCTTTTAGAGAGAAAGAAGAAGAGAATATCTTTTTGCGTCTCGTAGAACTGGGGGTACACAAACCCCCTGCATATCGGCGATATCTCTGTCTTGGCGCCAAGATTTCTGTCGGCGATATAAACTTGCCTTCTTTGGACTTTTTGGTTCGGGACCGCAGAACGAGGTGGCTAATAATGACTCCAAACTGTACAATGCAGCAGTATGCATAAAGAGTCTTAAAATGTGTTACTTACGCTGAAGAGTGTCATTCTCTTATTTCACAGATTCCTGTTTCCAAACTTTTCAATTTTATGTTGATATATATTTTGTCGCATTCGATTCCCTTGCTATGCGTTAGGCAAATGGTCCGTCTGTATCGCTTGTTGTGTCGTGGTATCTAGAATGGGACGTCGCCAACCTTACCAGTCTTTATATAGATTCTTCAAATGTCACTCCAGTAAAAGAAGACGCGTGAATGAAGACAGCACATGTAATTGCCGTAGCCTTGTGGCTGTCTCTACGATGAGCTCCCGCTATTAGGGTAGGACAGCCTCCCAGCGGGCTGAATTCCGTGGTTTAGTGGAAGACTTCTGCACGACAGGAAGTGGTTCTGTGGAATCGACCTTCTTTGCGCTAAAGAGAAAGAAACTTGTACATCTCTAGCATAGTTGCCATGCATCAAAGATGGATATCCTTCGAGTGGTAGAAGATCCCCGCCTGGTCAATGATTCTGTGAAGAACAGCAACAATATATCTATAGTTGAGGTCTTGCTTATTCGCGAACTTGACGAGATCCGAGTGTCGAACTGTCAGCCCTTGTGAAGGACGGCCCGGCCATGTGGCTGAAGACTTATCAACAGTCTACAGTAATTTTAGTTTCACTCCCCACAAGCTCAAAGGATCCCACAACAATTTCTTACAATAATCGAGTACAGACGGAGCCAAGACGGGCCATAGATCGTTGGCTCCAGCTCATAGAAACAGTGGATCTTGGCGGCATTCTTCTCGTCTCTGACAAAGGGCACATTGAGGAAGCTGCAATCGAGCTCGGACAGCGCGTCAGATCCCAGCTCGAGAACGGATCGGATGTCGCTCGAGGCGCCGAGCCACCACCACCTAGAGACATTGGCTAGTCTCGTGCCCCTATGCGGAGTACCGAGGAAGACCAAGCCCACGATCGAGTTGTAGGCGCGAGAGTATTGCGGATCCGTTGAGGCAATCACGACGGCCTTGAAGTATAATCAGCAAATTCCTCTGTCCGTACAATAGTAGCAGGGTCAAAATACTTAAAGTACCTTTTTGATCACAAGGCCACCAAAGCTATGCCCAAGGAGGATGGTAGGCATGGTAGGGTTATCCTAAATAATCCAATGAGCGGCTCAAGTAAAATCGAGCTGAGGCGGCTTCTCACCCTCTTTTCCAATT
Organism: Penicillium sp. S1316; assembly: GCA_023627405.1. Lineage (NCBI taxonomy): Eukaryota > Fungi > Ascomycota > Eurotiomycetes > Eurotiales > Aspergillaceae > Penicillium > Penicillium sp. S1316. The sequence continues at coordinate 238,522 of JAMAHF010000034.1, read as the reverse complement.
CTGCCAAGAGCATAATTGCCTGACTCTGTATCTCAGTCACTGGGGTGGTGTAGAGTTGGACCAGGTACTTCCAGAGGTAAAGAATGCCACGCAGGATACAGGCACCGAATAGAAGGGCCAGTGATAGGACGCGGATAGATGGCATGCGTATAGCCAACAGAGAAAGAGACACAGACACGAAAAGCCAGGTTCTACTCCGAAACATGAAGAGCCTCAAGGGGTAGTCACCGCGACGAAATGCGGGGCCAAATGAATCGATACTTGCGTACGGAAGCTCGCATGGTAGGAGATCTGAGAGCCACGAAACATTGCTTTTGACCCAGGTATACTTTGGATGGGCCCAGAGACCTTGCACCGCAACGAGACTCGGAAAGGAGATTAGCTATTTTGTGACTAATTTGGGGAAATAAGGGGAGGGATTACTGTATGGCCGGATTCTCCGGGGCGAAGGATGTATCTAGGCGATGGGAGCTCATGTGGAGTTTGGTGTAAGTGGTTTTTAGAATTGTGGAAGGGGAGGAGGGAGGTTGAATTACACCACTCGGCGGTTCGAATACGCGTGCAGGTGTGCGTGATTGGCCACGCACCTGCATGTCAGATCATGTGCCTAGTTAGGTCGTTGGGCGTCAGCACTGCAAGAGCCCCTAATCTCACCTTCTGGCCCTGCTGCGGCTGAATCCACCGCATACGAGACATCCCGCCCAACCAAGAAAACCACCAGGTATTCTATATCTCGATGTTCTACAATAGATATCCTGAGGCTGATTGTTGGTAGTGCTCATCGACTCGAACGGTCTCTGAGAGACCAGGACTGTTTGTTGATGGCGCAAGATGACATAGAAGCGTCTGTGCCAGACTCACTATCGAGGCAGCCAAACCTCGATACCAAGCTTTTTAGGAAGCTTAAAACCATCGAAAAATATTTTAGTCTCGCAGGGTTCCGCGGAAACTACCACACGCTATCGCAGCTTGCAACCTACCGCAGAGATATCATCCGCGTTGACGAGCTCGGGCTCCATCTTGTCTGGAAACAGAGCCCTACCCCAATCCAATTCATCATGCCCTTGCCCGCAGCATACGCACAAAGCGACGGCTCCCCGACGTGGAAATGGGAATATCTGACCCTGCACTCGCGTGCACTGCTCTTCTCCTACACAAGACTGATACAGAGTCAGCTGGACTTTGCCTTGGCCAAGGAACACTCTCTGCTGCCTGAGCCCTTTCTTGCGGACAAGGGCTGGGAGAAATGGCGGACATTTCTGTCGAACTTGTTTCCTGCCTGGCACACGAAAACACTGGGACTGGGTTCGTCGTCGTCGTCGTCGTCGTCCTCCTCCTCCTCTCTAGGAATCTCAACCACCAATGTGTCCACAAGCATGGTCAACAGCATCGACAGCCGGTTCGAGTACGGTGACTTGCGCCTCGGCCGCCTGAACATGATCTTCTGGCTTACCGGTTACGGAGACCATTACTACCACACACGCGACCCCGTGCTTTCTTTCTGGCAGGGCTACGGCAAATGGGTCATCATTATCTTCGCATACACATCGACAATGTTTGCTGCAATGCAAGTTGCGCTCTCGGCAAGTACAGCTCCTGAGTGGCTAACAATGGCTTTCAAATGGGTTTCCTACACGGTGATATGTCTCATTTTTCTACAGGTTCCCTTGATTGCCTTCTTTTATTCCTGTTATGGATTGTTCATGTTGATTGGTTGGGTCAGGAAAAAATAGTTTCTTGTAGTCTGCTTGTTTTGTTTCATACTAGGATCATATAAAGCGTGCGCTTATATTTGGATATATGGGTTCCATTGATTATATCCTGAAGCTAAGACTTGGATCGAGATAATAATACCCGTTATACAAGAACAAACGCAAGCAGGTTGACTAGCAACACAAACCACGCATCGAGATATAGGCACACGCCTCGGGCGCGTTGTCCCGCAACTCCTTCTCGATTACAGAACATGAATTAGAGTTAATGGAGTTAGATGTAGAGTTCGATCCGGCGCTTCTGTAGTCGACCTTGCGTGCTTGGCGGGTAAGACCGTCGATGCGACTCTGAGTGATGACCTCGGGGCAGGACCCCGTCGCAGCACGCGAGTCAAACTGCTCAGAGGAGCCGTCAATTTTCGAGTGGTCGAGGTGGCGGGTCGGAGAGTCGTGAAAGAGGACTGCGCAGCCGGATAGCGCGGCCGTGTCGAGATTAGAGGGAGTGCCTAGATAGTAGACAGAAATGTAAGACGAGTTTTGTCGGTGCCGTGCAAGGTGTCGGTATCTCCAGAAGAAGAGATATTGACGCCCTTGATTAGGGAGAGGCCGTTGAGTGCAGCGGGGGGGTTGGCGATGCGGACCAGGGTCTGCTACCTGCCAATAGCATCTGCCCGGGACTGCGCCCCAAGTCTGTTCAAGGGCTGATCTTGGTTTGTAGCTCACGCAGAATGTGCAGATCTTCCCTTTGTTTTACTTAAAAATAGAGATTATAGTACTGTGACTTTCATGCACATTTCTTTGGTATTTGATAGCTACAACCCTTCATTTAGTGTTTGCGCAAAATTCACAATAGAACACAATCCCCTGATTAAGAAATACGACAAGAAGTTTCCGTGCAGAATTAACGGGATGCCACTACTGATCCCTTCACATGGTATTTTGACCCCCAATGTGCTTCTACAAGCTACTCCACAGGGCCCTGCTAATGCCCTGCTGGTGCCCTACTTTTTGATTGGACCACCCCCATGTTGCCTCTCCAGGAATAGGAGACGATGATGCTATTCACAATCGTTAGCCAAAACGCAGCGCAAGTCACAGCAAGTGTCTCAGGAGAATCAGGCCAGACTCCAACACCTAAGTTTGTCAACCGCTCGGATTTGATGTACACACGACGGGCCAGATGCTGATTTCGTCCGGACCGTCGATCTATAAAGACTCTCTTGAGACCCCAGCGTTGATTGATCATCCAGACAGCTCGATCATCCTCAGCTTCCAAGTCTACCAGTCCACCTTCGTCTTATTCTCGTTCTTCTCGTATCACAAATCTAAAGGTCATCGCGATGTGTAACGGCGCCGACGTAATTGGAATCGTGTCCGGTATCCTCACCATAATCTCCTTCGGCCAGTCCAACTTTGCCATTGAAGACCCTCCTCGATCATCAAGATCCCCATCGCTCTCGACAACGAGGCCAGGGGCGCCACCAACGCCGGCGGTGATCTTCCCAACGTGTAAGCCACTATCCCCCTTTATTTCTTCTGTTGGTATGCAGGAAAAAAAAAGGTTAACCAGAGCAGCCGCGTCTGGAACGACTTTGGAGAGTTCATCGGCAAGACCGTCGGCCCCGGTTATGTCTCCGGCGGCACAGTCGGCACCATCAAAGTCGACCACGCGCAGCAGGACACCTACTCGCTCTTCTCAGCCAACGACGACGCAATTTGCATCGCATGAGCGACAATCATATGGCCCGAATCCGCGGGAGGTAACCAGTTCGCTGTGTGGGGCGAGTACGGAGTCGAGTGCGGCGCGACCTGGTACGAGAGCCACATGTGGACCAACACGAACCAGTCGTCGTACCAGCCGCGGTGCTTCTGTATCGATGCGAACGGCGACCAGCCTCAGACGGGGCTCCAGGCGCGCTGGCCGGCCTTCAACTCCGGTGAGTACAATGAGACTGACCGATACCCGGCCAAGTACTGTAACGGCGTCGACATTGGGCTCCGCAGGGAATCCGACCCCCCAGATATCGGTTTCTGGCCCTCGGCCAAGCCTGAGCGCTGCGAGAGGAACGAGCGCCGTGTTAAGGCTCGTCGTGGTGGTGGCCGGCGCGTTGCCTGGACTGCCAAGCAGCTGGTTATCTCAGACTCTGTCCACCACTCTCCTAGCCGGCTGCGTGGCTCGGAGACTTCAATGGGTCCTGACTTTGTGCACATGACTGAGAAGCGCTTTTGTGACATGGGCATTAAGATCCTCTACCCGCTTTGCGAGACTGGTAGCAACACCACTGCTACGGGATGCTTTGAGCTGGAGAACCAGAAGTTGATCACCGGCAGTGGCCTTGAGAGCCGTGATGCTGCTAGTCCCTACACCAAGGTCCGTGACTGGCGTGCGACTGCCTAAGTTGGAACTGGGCTGAGGCTTCAGTTGGACCGGACTTATTCCTGGGGGCCTGTATACGATCAACGTTGACAATTTGCTGCACCGCCTGCAGTAACCCTCTAACTACTACTACTTTGTATCTGTTTGTTGTACGTATTGCATAGTTGCCTTTTCGTGTCTAATAAATTGTTGGGATCCCATTTGTTCTTCCAATGTTGCTAGCGACGCAATGAACCGGAATGAATCGTATCTCTCTGATCAGAAATCCACCACCACCTTCCCAAAGTGACTTCCCTTCTGAAAGTACTCAAACGCCTCCTTCAAGTCGTCAAAATGAAAGGACTGATTATCAATCTGCGGTCTCAGTTTGCCGACTTCAATGGCGACGTTCATATCCTCCTGAAGCTGCCTGTTTCCCACTACAATTCTCCGAACCGTCGCTAGCATTGAGCCATGAGACGTGCCTCTCTCTCCCCCATCCGAGCCTCCTCTCCGCCCAATCGTCGTAATACAGCCGTCGACAGCAACAGCCTGAGCAGATTGCTCTATCGTGTTCGCGATCTCAACCACAAAGTCCGCCCCTCGCTGCCGATGCGATAAACGTTTCGCCGTCCGACCCCAATCACTATCCTCGGCATAGTTAACGATAAAATCTGCACCCAGCTCTCGTAGCCTCTCCCCTTTCTGCGCACTACTAGTCGTCGCAATCACCTGCGCACCACCGAGCTTCGCGAACTGCAGCGCGAAGATACTCACACCACCGCTTCCCTGCGTGAGGACAATGTCACCAGGCTTCAGCGTTCTGGGACCACCGTAGAGCGCATTCCAGGCCGTGAGCGCCGCACAGGGAAGCGTCGCGGCCTCGCGGTAGCTGAGGTTCGATGGGATTTCCACGCACGCGTTCTCGTTGAACACGGCGTATTCGCGAAACACGCCATCGCGCGTCCCGCCTAATCCGTTCTGAATGTCTGCATGCTTCACGGGGCCGTAGAGGTGTGTTGAGTGGAAAATCGGTGAGACTCGTTGGCCAGGCACGAAGCGGGTCACGTTGGGGCCGGTCCTGATGATTTCTCCGGCGCCGTCGGATCTTGAGCCACACCAAATAAGTTAGTAAGTAAGTAAGCGTCTGATCCATTTGAGATACTGGATTCTGCCTACCCTGGAACCACTCCGTCCTTTGTTTGCATATAGTATTGCCCCTGCAAAGTCGAGTGTTATCGAAGGCGATCCACATACTAGCCTGTAAGGAACGAGGCAGGCAATCTCACAGTCGCAATCATAACATCCCTAAAGTTGAGCGACGCCGCATGGAATTTGACTAGTACTTCGTAGTCGCTCGGTTCAGGGATTGGAACGTCGTGGAGCCGCAGCGATTCGGCCCCGCGAGCGCCAGCAAAAACCCATTGCTTCATTTTGGCCGACTGGTTTGAAGGCGAACGCAGCGGATACCTGCTAGGTTTTAAAGGCCGTCTGGAATGTCAAATGTACCTTGATAAGTGTATCACAGGTTGGATTGGTAATCCACTCAGTGTGCGCACGTCATCCTCTGGCTTATTCGATTGCAGGCTGCAGGATTCACGGAAATATTGCCGCAACATCCGCGCGCGCCATAGGCGTGCGGTAGGTATGGCCTGGGGTCCGTATTCTGGACTGCACCTCACTTCGCCCGAGAACCGGCAAAAAAATTGGGAGCAATTTTACTGCTGTAGTCCACTCGGTCGACAACGCCGGGGTAGAGAAGTAGCGAGGGACGCGGACGCAATAGGCACTCGTCATGGATGAAGCAATCAGGCCTCGCCTCCGATGACTGGTTCTGTGCGCACGTGCATCATTGCGGCTCGCAATCCTATCGTCGCGGAGACAGTTATACGTGAGTTTGGCGCTTGTCAGCGAGCGCGTAGTCTCTTCGGCGGAAGCCGGTACAGATGGGTCCATTGAAGGGCTGCTTGCTGGGTATGGGTTGTCGGGCCGTACCAAGTAGTCAGTCGGAACTGTCTTGGGAGCTGTGGCCAAATCTGGGCTAGGGAAGTCGCTTTGGCGCAGTGTATCGGCACTTCTGGTCAACTCAGGCCAATGTCCAGAGAAGGGCTCGGCGCTCGATCCTGCGCTTATGTAGGACCCATAGTGAGCATCACTGCGCAGGAGAGAAACAGGCACAGAGAAGAGCTTTTCCAGGTGTATTCGCAAAGCGCTGTATAGTGCATACAGCGACTCGCAGATTATCAGTCCACGTTTGTGATCAAATCTGGCAGGGCACGATACCACGTTATGCCGCACTTCTCTGCAGAAGAGTATCAGCTGTTCCAGGACTTTACGCAGCTGAATGACTGGTTGACCTCTCTTTATTTTTGATGCGCTGCTTATGTGCTTTCCCATCGGTTTTGCATTCCGCGGACCTGGGCAAGGCGTTCTGGCTTGGGATGAAACATACCCATACTTTTTTTTGCCGAGCGGCGACTATGGGGGCATAATTATTATAAGGTTAACAATGGAGATGACACTGAGTATTCGCGGTATTTTTAGACGGCGAAACTGATTTCTCGGGTGGAATCGCCGGGTGTCAATTTGGAGAGAGATTTGCATGATTTAGGCTATTCTTGGGTTTGCTAGGAATGCTCAGTTGTGGACGTTTCCGGCGTAGCTTCAGTAGCTCTTCAAGCTTTTCCAGACTTTAAACTGAGTAGAATGATTGATTCATACCAACCCAGTTTTAGGATGGTTGTACAAAGTACATAATGTTGGTGAAATGGGTCAATTGTTGTGAAGGACTGATGTATGTCTTGTAACTTCGCTTGACTACTGAATGCACATGCAACCTCACATTAAAAGACAATTTGGGATTGATTATTCTTTCCGGGTGAAATCTTTGTCACTGACTGTCAGAAATACCCCGCGCGTACGGACCAAGTCCGAGGCCAGATTACTTGACATTAAGAGCATCCTTTATGCTTATCTTGCAACATGTCTCATGACCTGCTTGCATACTTTTGACAAGCAACCCACAAGGTCTAGACCCGATTTTCTCTGTCCACACCCCTGGAAACAGCCCCGGATCAACTCCGTCTCCCCCACACCCAAAGCATCGGAAAATCGGCCGAACCATCAGGGTTAGCTTGTAACATTAACTAGCTTTAATTATTGCTTGATAAGGAGCGGCTTACTTCTGAATTTGGGCAAGCCGGACGACCCTCTTGACCGCGTGTCGGCCGACTCCCGTTCTGGTGTTGAACGCCCTCCGACTGGACGCGTGACGGAGCCAACAAAGTCACGGGCCGGTCACGAGGCCATTCACAACAGCCTAATTCAGCCATTCCGTAACACTCACAACTGAAATAGTCAACAACCCCTTGAGCTGCCCAGAGGGAGCTTCAGCCGATCGAATTTCTTTCTTCCTTTTCCCAGTGTCATTCATTGTACGTATCGCACCACAGTACAATGTCCGACAAGCACTTCTTCAACGACCCCACGGGCCTCGTCGAGCGTGCCCTCCGCTCGTACGTCACTCGCACCCCTCACCTCCAGCTCGACGAGCCTCACCGAGTCGTCTCATCGAAAACACACACACCCGACAAGGTTGCCATCATCTCGGGCGGCGGAAGCGGCCATGAGCCCGCATGGACCGGCTATGTCGGCGACGGCATGCTCAGCGCGTCCGTCGCTGGCGGGATCTTCGCCAGTCCGTCGACAAAGCAGGTGATGGCGGCGATTAACAGTGTTCCCTCTGATGCGGGGACCATTCTCTGCATCACAAACTACACCGGCGACAGGTTGCATTTCGGACTTGCGAGGGAGAAGGTTAATGCGAGTGGACGGAAGATCGCGCAAATTGCCATGTCGGACGATGTTTCGCTGCCACGGAGCAAAGTGCAGAATCTCGGGAGGAGAGGACTGGCTGGGCATGTTATTAGTGAGTTCACCGTTCTTCCTTTCTCGTCGTGACAGTGTTGACAAGTGTTCGACAGTTTTGAAACTCCTCGGAGCGGCGTCTCAGCTGGGCTGGAGTTTCGAAGAGTGTCTCCAACTCGGAGAAGAGACAAACGCAAACATTGCATCGATAGGAACTAGTCTTGACCTCTGCCATGTCATGGGCCGAGCACCTGATGATCGCGTCGCGCAAGCCGCTTGTGTGTTGGGAATGGGAGTGCACAACGAGCCGGTAAGCGATCTTGATGACTGTTAGGCTTACGAACGTCCCTCTGACATCGGAATTTATAGGGTCTCCGTACCATATCACCAATTCCTCCCCCAAGCCAGCTCATCCAAACCATGCTGGACTATGCCCTCGACCCCAAAGACCCGGAGCGCAACTTTGTGACATTCAATCCCGGTGACGACGTGTGCTTGCTGGTCAACAATCTCGGAGGCCTGTCAACGCTCGAGATTGAGGGCCTTACACAGGTCATCCTGGAAGAACTCGCGAATGGGTACGACATGAAGCCGTCACGTATCTACGTCGGCCCCTTTGAGACCTCCCTCAACGGACCGGGCTTCTCCCTCTCACTCTGCAACCTCTCCACCATCTCCAAAGCGACCTGCCGCCCGCTAGACACGATCAAGGGCTTGCTCGATGCCCCCACCGCAGCAGTCGCCTGGCCTCACTCGTCATACTCCACCCGCGCACAGCCGCCCAAGGCAGCCGATGTGCAACGCGAGCAGGAATCCTCCGGCAACGGCATCGTCTTCATCCAAGATATCACCACCAGCCCACCAGCGCCGCGCTCTCTCCTTCCAGCGCTCAAGGCAGCCTGCAACGCAGCTATAGCCGCCGAACCCGACATCACGCGCTTTGACATGATGATGGGCGACGGCGACTGCGGCGAAGCCGTGAAAAAAGCATGCCAGGCGCTGCTCACACGATTCGAGAGCACACCGTTCACACAAGACCCGCTCCCTCTGTATCCCGCCCTCGACGCCATCAACGAGACGCTCGAGGATATCGGCGGCTCGCTCTTCGCTATCCTCTCCATCCTCTCTACAGCCTTTGTCGCCGGTCTCAACAATGCAGATGACGTGACAGCTACCGCCGTCGGCAAAGCAGCTGGCAGCGCGATCAATTCGCTACTCAGATACACGGGTGCTCGCGTCGGTGATCGCACCTGTATGGATGTTCTCATCCCGCTATGCGAGGCACTCGAGTCTGGAGCTGGTCTCGGGACTACAGTGCGCGTGGCGGAGGAGGCTGCAGGTTCGACCGCGAATATGAAACCCAAGTTTGGCCGCGCGACGTATGTGGGTGAACAGCATGGGACTTCCGAAGATATGCCTCCTGATCCCGGTGCGTATGCGGTTGCCAAGTGGCTCGCGGGTTTTTCCGAGGGATGGAATGCTTAATGGCTTTAATGATTCATGGGGTGATTCCCAGTAGTAGTTGCGAGACCAGTAATGAGAACAAAAGGCCCAAGTTGTGACGACAAGATGCCACAACATTAATAGTTGTTACGAGATGATTTGACAAGTGCAAAGCTAATTGTGGCCGGATTAGTATCTACGTCTTCAAAAACGAAAAAAAAAAAAAAAAAATGGTGCAGAAGTCAAATCTGATTATCCTCTGTGTTAATCCAAAGGGTATATCCCCGATGCTAATGCATAATGTTTCTATTCTATCTACACCTCCAACGGGGCTTCCCTTTCCTCAGGGACAGGATTGTTAAACGTACTTACATCAGTTGGCTTAGACTTCCTGATGAATAGACAATGCCACGGCGGTTACAAGTTACAGTACACCCTCCTGTTACTTTCCGGTCAAGATGTCCTCCTTCAACAACCCATATATCAACACATCAAGAATAGCACCGTCTTTCTCAACAGCCCCCCTCCGTTTCCCCTCGAACACGAATCCAACCCTCTCAAGCACCTTACAACTCCCCTTGTTCCCTTCAAACACCTCCGCTTCCAACCTGCCCACATGCTTGAACTCCTCACTCCCAAACACCCACCGCGCAAACACCTCCACCGCCTCACTCGCAATGCCCCTCCCCCAGTACTCCTCACCAATCCAGTACCCAATCTCCATCGTCCGCCGATAGACATCATCTTTAGTTTTCAGGCCGATAGCGCCGATTACGACGCTCGTGGTCGTTGTGCTCCCATTACTATCATTATCGCCGCTTGCGTCTGTGGTCGTGCAGATGGCGAAGTCGAGCGTGGGCGACTGCGTCTCGGTAAATGCGATCCAGCTCTTCGCACTCTCGATTGTGTACGGGCTTGGAAAGGCGTTGCGCATCCATTTTGCGATGAGCGGGTTGTTGGCATGGTGCGACATCGAGGGGGCTTCGGTGGGGTTGGCATGGCTGAGGGGCCGGATGTGGCAACCGGTTTTGGGGAGCTCGAGGTGGAGAGCGGGTTGTTTTGGGCTTTCTGTAGCCATTTCGCGATGGTTGGTTTTCCTTTTTAGAGGTACGTTTTATAGTTGGTTTATCTCTGGGATTTCCCTTTTTTTTTTTTTATTGATCTAGCAAAGCCTTGGGTCTCGATCAAACAAGCATCCCGCGCTGCGTGGTCTACAGGAAGATTTCGTGGATGAGAAAGGAGAGAGGAAGGGAGAAGGAAGGCACGATATTTATAGTTGAAAAATGTCGTGCATTGCAGGGATAACCTGAGTCATACTTACTCTGGCCCAGCTGCCCCGCGCTGCGGCCTATCCCCGAATCTAATTAGGCTAATGAACCGATGTAACGGTCCTCGTCAAGTGCTTACGGGGAGGTCATCGGGATGGGCTGAATGGTTCATCTCAAGCGCCCCACCCTACAATGCCTTACCAGGCTCCATACGCGAACCTTGAATATCCGAGCAGATACGACTTCAGATTGCGTCAATCTTCTTTACAACTACAAATTCTCCACCGATAGTTCTCCTGATGAGGCTTTTCTAGGGTATGGTGAGAAAATCTTAACCAGTATTTCTTACTGAGCAAATAAAAGATCACTCTGCATAGGTTCTGGACAGATGAGCCATCCATGTCGATGAGTAACTCCTCTATCAAATCACCCAGAAGACCTCTTTCCCGCTCCAGGCGATAAATCTTTGGAAGCAACTAAAACCCCCAATCACATCAAAATTCTTACGCTTGGCGTCATTGGCGCTTAGACGGATCAGGTACCGCAAATTCTGGAACAAACCTACCGGCCTACTTGCACCACATGTGTAAAGAGCAATAAGAAGTGCAAAAAAAAAACATACAACAGTAGGGATTCGCATGTGGTCATCCACCATACTACTAACCTACCGGCGTGTGGCTTAAGCGTGGCCAGAAGTCGGGTGGCTGCCGCCTGGGTGAGCTTAGGGTGAGGCCGCTTTATGGTCGCGCGACTTGGGTGAGACGCGGGTGAGCTGGGTGAGTGCGCAATACACAGGGGTGAGCTTCTCACCCTGTGTTTGAAGCCGGCGTTGCCGTCGACGCGCAGCTGGACATTGAGATCACACCCGAAGCCAGCATCGGTATCAAGATCGGCGGTGGCAAGCTGGTTGGCGGAACGACGATCATGGATGCCCAGCTGCACGGGTATTACAGCACGTCCACGAACGAGGTACGGTACTCGTTCGGGGCCTACATCAAATACAACATCGGATACACGGCCACGGCGCAGATCCTCGGTTTGTTCGACTGGGCTCTTGCCCCCCGGGTGGCCTATCCATCCAATAAATCCATCGAGCTTTACTACAAGGAGGGATCAATACCGCTCTCCGCTGAGCAAGGCACCAGCTCACAGGCAATTGGACAGCGCAGCTTCATACCTCCACCCCCAGACGAGGCGCCTGAGGATCGCATAGGGAGCAACACGTCGTTGTGGTTGAATCCGCCTCGCATCTCCATCCACGAGCGGACGGCGATCAAAGTGGCAGATCCCCTCAGTTCTCGCAGCCTTTGACATGCCCTGCCGGGAGTAGTGAAGATGTACAAGTGCCAGAGCTTCGCTTAGGGTTTTTTTTTTTTTTTTTTTTTTTTTTTTTTTGCCCCCGCTACCTGCTGCCAAATTCCCACAGAGCTTCAACTAATTGCCCCACACAGAGATAACTGCTACCATCTATGGGACATCTCAGAAGCCAACAAGGACCAAACCGCAGTCGTGGGCGTCCCGGGGCTCTGCAGGAGCATCGTGAACCTACCAGACAACAAACGCCAAACACGCTTCACGTTCTCGAAAAGCCCACTGGTCGGTAAGCGACGCGAAGTCCAGTGCCCAAAGCAGCCCAGGTACTGCGCGCCGGCGGAGGCCGCTCTCAACCGCCAGTTGGGGCGCAGCGGCAAGGGCATCCTGTCATTGCAGTGCGATGAGTTTCCCTGGGCGTCCTTGGAACAAGGGGGCGCGTATCTGGCTTTCGACAGGCGCACTGCGACGTGTGTCCCCGCGTACCAGAATAACTGGCACGGCCAGTGCATTCAGAGTAAGCGTTTCTCACCCCAAGGACGGAAGCAACTGCAACCCGGGGTTCTAACAGTGACTAGAGATCATAGGGCAGATGGTGTCCAACTGGGCCAAGCTCGAGCCCGACGGATCGGATGGCGATGACAGGGAGGATTACTGGGTGGGTTGGCAAAGCATAGGAAGTAAGTAGTGCGCACGGAAGACGCGGCCGCGGGCTTTCACTGACAACTATTCTTCTCAGGATGGACGGCCGCAGGGGAATATGGCGAGGGGGGATTACAAGTATAGACAACGCCTGATTCAGTACGCAGAGGATCAGCCGTTTCCAGACGGGATTTCGTCCGAGGATAAGAGGGTAAGTGCCCCCTCTCCACAGATGATGGGTACATCAAGGATCTTTCTAATCTAACACCCGTGGCAACGTCTCAGAACAACGACAAGAAACAGTCCTGGGCGTTCAAGAGAGATTACGACGTCTCTTGGTTGAACAAACAGATTGTCATATCCAAAAACGACTGGTGGGAAACAACAAGTCAAGCCTTCATCGATGCAGGCTATGGCACAGTGGGCGCGCCCGATGATATTTTCTGTGCCGTCAACCATTTCGGGCAGGATGATGTCTACAGGATCCCAGTCAGCAAGAGCGGCCACACATTCAACGCAATGTGCTTCAGACCACCGGATAAGAGAGAAGACAAGACCAACGAGTGACCGGGACGTGGAAACATCCACCGCTACATTGTAGAGTTCCAGCAACCAGATACTGGTGGGGGCGCCGCAGGCGATTCCTCGAAAAGAGAGTGGACGGTCAATCGTGAGTTTCCAGACGGAACCATGCCCTCCTGCCGTGATGACATTCGGTGATTTGCTGACTAATGGCATCGACATGTAGGTGTTATAGTATTGGACGATGATGATGATGATGATGAGGCGGGGTTTGAGAAGGATACGTGGATGGGTGATGTTTACTGATTCACAACAACAATATTGCTTTGAGCATATATCCCGCCAGGGCAGATGAGAAGGATAGCCCAAGATTAAAGTGGGGGGAATGAAAGATGATACGCTGGACTTGTTCATTACCCCTGTGTGTAGAAACAACTGAGCTCTCTTGGGGCATGCGTTGGTTAGAACCAGGCACCCAGGCCAGCAATTGTCAGATTCTCTAAGCTGGGGATACCAAATGCCTAGATGCTAGCCCGGGAAATATCATAAAGCACAATGGATCTAAGGTACTGCGTAACACTGTATAGAAGGTAGGCAACATGACTGGGTACTTTGTATATGACAAGCCCCAGCGAAACGGACCAGAGAGGCCCAACAGAAACCCAAGGAAAGACTGAGAGGAAAGCTAACCACACCAATCCTTCTACTTAGACATCCATGCGTGAGAGACCGTCTGCGGCCCTCGAAACATCCGAGGTTGGATCATCCTCCAGATCCTGCTTTGTCCACTGGTACAGCCGCTTGCCGGGGCTCACCATCAACTAGATATCCTTCGCCAACTGTTCCTTCCTGGAAGACCTCAATCGGCTGCTCGCCTTGTCCCCAGTCAACAGCAAGCTGGTCGATTCTCTCTTCTGTAATGTCAATGCGACCCTGCATGGTGATATTCTGCTTCGCATCCAGGAAAACCAGCAGGAGCTGGTTAGTTGCGAAGGCCTCTTTATCAGCGATCAGGACCTGGGTGGTAGATATAACATGCAACAAGGAGATGGCAGCATCGTTCTTGGTAATCAGGAGATCAGGCTCGTCTCTCCAACCCGGGTGCTTGCGCTTGACGTAATCCAGCATGTCTTTGAAGTTGGTCCGGAACTCGCCGAACCGCTCCCAGTCCACGAGACGAGAGTACCGCTCAAACGGCTTCGAAATCTCGGGTAGGATATCGAATATTCGCAGCCACGCCGGCTTTTGCTCCTCGGGGCCGCCATCTGCAGAGGCCTCGAAATCGAAGAGCTGCGGGTTGTCCAAAAGCGACCACTCGGATACTGCCTCGTAATCCTCGCAGAGGGTGGTCCAGCCTCGCACGCGCTCATCGTCCTTCGGGTCGTAGTACGTGCGGAGCAGGACGGGGTTCCTATCGTCGACGTCGTCCCGCCAGAGGTTCCACGCAGTCCAGCGCAGCCGGTCGGGCCGCCATGGCCGCAGGATCGTTGCGATCTCCTCCCCCGTCGGAGTGCGAGTGTGTGGCCCAGGCTTCCAGGCGTGGATTCCGAAGAATGTGGGGTCGAGCTCTTCCGGGGTCTGGTCGAGATGCAGGAATTCTTGGATCAGGCGGACCCGCTGCTGGGCGGGGGATTCGGCGGATGCGGGGTTCCAGTGCCTCTGGTGGGAAATCGTTAGCGATCTTGCACATCCATGAAGGTCGATGCCCCTGCAATCAGGTATTGCTCCGCCGGGAGCTGTCCCCAGGCGGGGAGGTCATCGTAAACAGTGGGTTCCATGATTCGGTGGCGTGCAAGGTGGGGTGGGGGATGGGACAAGTTGTGGGGTTGTTCCTCTCACTTCCACGTGACAGGGCTAGTCAGCTGACCCGATAGATAGGTGGATTTGCATGCCAGTTCCTCGCTTTGAAAAAAATCTTATGAAGCGTGCTATATATTTTGTCATATTCCGCCTCTCGACTGTTAGCAATGAACTACCTCCATTGGAGACTATGGATACTGCATCCAATCAGGCATTGTCAAGCACCATCAATGATTTTGATGACAAACCTAGACGTTAATAGAGCATTGCGTCGCAATCCACTTCATCACAGGGCAGTCACATGAGGATTGGAGGCATCTCTGAGCGCCGGCCAAACAGCCAAGATGGTTACGGCCTCGCTTCAGCGTTAATACTTTTGAGGACCTCGCCTCATCGAGCTCCCGAGCCGAAGGTTCCCCCAGACCCGCGATCATTAGAGCAACAGAAGCTTGGGCTGTCTTACTTGGAACTTGGCAAGACGAGAAGCGGCGGATTGGGGTCTGGTGCGCGCGTTTTGCGGCCCCGGCCAACAGTCTCGGGGGAATCTCCGACTCTACGCCCGGCGAGACATTCTCCGGGGGAATCGCGTTGCATAGTCACCCCGTGTGTCAACAGGGTCCGCGTGCGGGCTTGCAAACAAGGGAACGATCGACTTGTGTTCGAGTCAGGGGGGAGACAGAAAGCGGAGGTGGCGCGGGTATGCTCTTACGCGGAGTTCCTGGAGTCCGTCCGGAGACTGACACGAGGGCTGGACCTCTAGAGTCCTCCAGAAAAGAGTTTCGCTGGTCTATCTCATCCTTTTGGATAATCCGCGAGATGTCAGACTGGTCTAGCGATGAAATACAGAGCAAAACAATCTCGTCGGGCCAGCTGAAGAAGTGGTGCATTGCTAAGGTGTTGGAGAGGTAAGCGAAAGATAAGCGAGCACACGGAAGGGAGCTGAAAACGGGGATATCTGAGCGAGGAAGCCTAAAGATGAGTGATACGAGCACATGCTGCCTATCCCACTTTTAGCCTAGGTCAGAAGTACTGTTTATTTCGGGATGCAGTGCTGGGCTTCCCATATAAAATTATAGTAGGCAAGTTCGCGGCAGGCAATCCCAAATAACCTCTGCATTTGAGTAGCTTGCCGCGTTGGCTGACAGACCGATAGAATTCCGTCGACGTGGATTCTACGCAGGGCCTAATTGGTTAATTTAGCCACTTTTTCTAGGACCTCAACTTTGAGTTTCTCTGAGCTTGGCTGCAATGGGAGGGCAGCAAACCCACAAAGAGGGGGGCCTCTGCTCGCTGGAGGACTACAGGGCGTGCATAACCTTTCCATTCCGGATAAGCGAGAAAGGGGCACAGCAGACCTCCGACAAATGGACGAATCAGAGCAGGATGATGTTTCTGCAAAGAATACCGAGATCGCAAGTACCTCTGGCAGTATGTCACCATGTACAATCTCCTCACGTTCAACCTCTTTAACTGGAGGCTATAGATGTTCATTCGCTTTGGCCTGTCTAGGTGATCAACGGGAAGAAAAGTCAATGCCATTTGGAATTTGCATCTTAGTCTAGGCACTAGGGGTTCGCGACAGAGGTCTTAATAAAGTGACTATGAGTTGTAAGGCTGCCTTTATTTTACACGAACCTTTCAGTAACTGACATGCTATCCCATAGTTGCTCAAACACAGTAACCTTTTGTGTGTGCCAATTCATTTGGAGACGCACTGGTTTTTGGGTTCCTCTTAGGTCCGTGATAGAGATAGGAAGGCTCCTCATCTTCAGACACGGTCGGTTTCCTAACATCGCACTGGTAGTATAACCCAGCGCCCGCTGCGCTGGGCCTCTTAATCGTCCTATCCGTAGGGCCGAAATAACTCCTTGAGCATCTATAGACTCAGCAGGGAATTTTTCAAGGTTATAATAGGATATCTTAGCTTGCATAAGCAGTGTCCTGCAGTTATTAAAGATGCAAGGCTCACTAGTGCTTATAGTTGAACGCTCCCACTACTCCAAAAGCATCAGATGACATGTTGCACCATATGCCGATGTAAAAGATGGTAATCCAGGCCGCGGAAAACGTCAAGAACCTGAAGGTTGTGAAATAAAGGATGGAAAGGGCTCGGATCACTCATAAACGTTTTATGCTTATCATTCTGTGCCAGCCACAGAACACACATCATCGATTTGTTCGGTAACTTCGGCGATCATAGGTTAGAGGTATTTCCAGCATCCCTCCGCAGAGCCTGCAGCGCCAATTTCTTAAGGTATACTTGTTCACTAGATTCTTGGCACGGAGGATATGGCGATGATATGCCCCACTCTGCTCGGAGCAGAGCTTTCAGGCTGATTGACAGCTTATCGCCACCGTGGAGGAGGCGGATGTGTCGCCCATTAGTGACCGCTAGTGATCGCTTCAACCCCGAACTGACCGTTAGTCAGAGCCCGCTCGGTCATTGCCGGTCTTTGCCTTGTATCGTTTCTACTTCCTATTTCAGTTAATCAGATTACCCCTATTCCTCCTGTATTTAGTGCAGTATCGCTGCTAGATTCAAGGGATCAGACCTTCATATTCTTGCGGTTGTGGACCGAATATTACGTGCGCCGCGAGCCCCGACAGCATGTATTTATGTAGCCTCCTGGGTCATAGTTGATCCGGGCGCACCCCCGCCTGCCTCCACCCCGAACAGTCAGCGCCTGTGAGTCGAGGTCTAGGCACAGCTCGCGGGGCAGAATATCATCAAATGATGGGCTGTCACAGCTAATATCTCATTCAGCATAAAGGTGTACCGTTGATGCTATTTAGAAACGTGCTTCTTCCAGCACGACCTCTCTCTTTGACAGACGGTCAATTGCGCCGCTTATCGCACATGTCTAGGCTGCATGGGAGATGGAGGCCCAGCGCAAGAGACTGGCGTACGAAGACTACCATGTTGGGGTGGTGTGTGCTCTAACCTTCGAGTTGAGCGCCGTGCGGTACATGCTCGATCTCGAACATGAGCGATTACCAGCAAAACAGGGTGACTCGAATATTTATATCCCTGGCGAACTATCCGGCCATAATGTCGTGCTTACGTGCCTTCCCGGAAACCAAGGGAAAAGTGCCGCTGCAACAGTTGCAACCAACATGTCAAGATCGTTTCCACTGATCAAATATCATCTTCTTGTAGGAATTGGTGGGGGAGTACCTAATGCAGCGCACGATATCCGCCTCGGTGACGTGGTTATTAGCATGCCGGATGGTCAGTATGGGGGAGTCGTGCAGTATGATCTTGGGAGTGATTTGGAGAATGACTTCAGAGTCAAGGGGTTTCTACACCCGCCTCCGACGGTCTTGAGGAGTGCTGTACAGATCATGCGGTCCGATCATTTAACAAGACCGAGTACGGTGGGGAAGCATCTGTCGGACTTCTTGCAAAGGGACCCCGGTCTTGATATCTATAAGAGACCTCCTCCAGCTTTAGATATTCTCTTCAACTCAGATTATCCTCATGATACTTCTCAGTCTACATGCAATGGCTGCAAGAAGGATCGGGTCGTTATACGAAGACCGCGAGACACCGTGCACCCTAGGATCCACTATGGCCTGATCGCATCGGGGGATAGGGTCATGAAGAGTGCTGCCAAGCGATCTGCGCTCGTTAGGCAGGTCGGCGACATCCTCTGCTTCGAGATGGAAGCTGCAGGCCTACTTACGGAGCTTCCATGCATTGTGATTCGGGGAATCTCCGACTACGCGGACTCTCACAAGAACGATAGATGGCAGCATTACTCTGCAGCTGCAGCGGCAGGTTGTGCCAAGGAACTGCTTTCATACGTGGATATCGAGTCTGTTCCGTTCCCATATCTAGGGAACCCCATGTTTCCAATTGTGACCCATCGAACTTCATTTTGTGCTATCGGGCTTGGGAGGGCTGGTCTGAACGGTCCACCCGGTGGCTCTTGCTCAATCTCTGGTATGATATACAGCGTACCGTGTTTGCTTATATCTACTAATGTGCTAACTAGGACATTCCCATGACCAGAACTCAAGAAGACAAGAGGTGTTGCGTGAAGACCTGAAGCGCATGGCCGGCCAGATAAATGATCCGCTCGTGCGGTCAGGGTTTGAAATGGCAAGGAGAATAGCACTGGAGTCGCCCGAGCGTTTGCCACGTCTCAGAGAATATATGTCTCGAAATCTTCAACCGACGCTAATGGATCTCACATCTGACACCGGCCTCGCGATTGAAGGTGCTGTGAATCGAGAAAGATATGATTGCGCTGAGACAATACCTCAAGGCTCCTCCTGGTTAGGGATGCAGAGCCTCAACGGAAAGCGCAACGCTGGCCGGCTGTCTTTCGAAGCGGAGGGCATACTAGGGAAACTCTCCACTTACTGCAGGGTCTTTACGAGCGACAAGAGAGCAGCAGCAGTCAACTCCCACGAGAGCGAAACATCATACACTCTCTATCCCGCGGAATGGGTTTTGAGACTGGGAATACGGCTGGGGATCCGGCTGATTGTCTCTCAATCATTATCCGGCTGGAAATGTAGCCTGGAGCCAATTCGGATGGTTCCTAATGACTCGCTGGTAATGACGTTTTGTAAGCAGGGGAATCTTGATGCTATCCGGACTCTCTTTGAGCGCGGGGAGGCTTCGCCCAACGATACCATAACTTTCGGGTGGTCCCTTCTCCATGTACGTTACATCAGGTTTCACGATATCTCTTGCTAACTACAGTCTCATAGATTGCATCGTTCTACGCCCAATCTAATATCATCGAGTTCCTCCTCGATGCCGGAGCAGATCCACTGGCGATGACTTGCGAATCGGGCTGGACAGCAGTGTAACTACTATCCGTAGAAAACCTCCTTTCCCCGAATCTGTGCTAACAGTGGCCAGGCCACCAGCACTGGTACCAGTCCTGTCCCGCATCTCGCCGCTAGACGGCGACTATAACCAGTATCCGCTAGATCTGCAACTAATGCGTCGCACCCCGAGAGAGGAATTCGACTTTGAACAATCAGGGCTAGGGATATTTCTCGTCAAAGGCGTTCTCGAGCGTTACGATAGCTTTCCCGACCCGGCTGTGCTGCGATGGTTGCTTAGGGAATTTTTCGAAGATATGCGTTTGTTCTGCCCCACTATTGAAATTGCTGCGGCGGTCGCCCGTGGGCTGGACTGTGAGGAGCATCATCCGGATATGGAACTGCTCCTTCGAATCCTTGAGGAGCGTGGTATTAAGGGAGCGACGGACTGGGATGCCGATGATTGCTGGGACTATTGGTGTGCGAACAGGACGACAGACGACGAGGATGAAGGCGACGACGGGGACGATGAGGATGGAGAGGAAGAAGAAGTAGATGCAAACGGCAAAGACGATGAACAAAACTGAGCATTGATTCTTCCCCCCTCTTACGAGCCCGATACGGGACTCCCCGAGGATGCTCGTGCCTTTTCAACGCAATCTTTAGACGGTAAGTGCAACTAGCTAGAGATTCAACAGCTCTCATCATACCAGTCTACCTTCCCTGGGCCATGCCTCTGACTAGTTTATGCTTATTCAATAGTCATTTTCGTTCTGATCACCAAGTTTACAATGTCTATATCTTTAATCGCGTCGCGAGTTGTCCGCAAAGATGTTCTTGAGATTGAAAGTTTGAATTGAAAGCCGGATATCAGGGTAGCCATTGATGAATGTCTGTAAGAGGCTACATTGATCCACATTACACAATCCCGTGGTAGCACGGTCTTGCAGCTTGGATAAGATCAATACCCGTTCACGTTGTGCATCGCTGCTGGACAGCTCCGTGGAGCGACGAGAAAACTCCGAATCGGCGCACACTAAGGTCTCTGGAATGAGGAAGGTAGAGTATGCTGCGATTCCACGTGGCTTCCATTGGGCCTCTTCCTGCCCTCAGGTGTCATCTAACCGAGAATTGTCTCCGTCTCGAGACGATGTCGCTTCTCAGCCTTTTTAGTGTCGGCAAATTGCCGACGAGATAACAACTAACTCTGATTGGTCACGAGCCATGCCAGTCCGCCAGATCGGAGGCATCACGTGATTGTGTTATCTGGGGGAAGGAGCCGGGGAAATGGAAGGAACTTGCTGCAAGTGAAGGCTTCACCTCCGATGAAAATTGCTCAAGATGTCGTCTGATCTCATGACTACAGCTGCCATACGCGGGCTAAGATCTCGGAGGGTCCCTGACGATAAGCGGAAAAGAGCTGCTCAGGCGTAAGATTTCCTAATTCTCCGTCGTGCCTTGCTGATCCTAACACGCTTTTAGATGCGACCGTTGTAAATCGCGGAAGAGCAAATGTGTCGGGTTGGGAAGTGGCAGATGCCAGAGGTGCTCTCGAGATGGGCGGGTTTGCAAGCCTACCAAGTATGCGAACAATACTCCAAACGCCAGGGTTAAGCTGACAATGTTACAGGGAATCGACTCCTCCTACGCCAGCAAGGCCCCCAATACCCCATCTTACAGATGCTGCAACTGGTTTGAAGCCTGCCGAGAGCGTGGACAGCAATGGTAGGAAGTGTCGATCCTGTGTAGCGATCGAGCGTGGCTAATTCTATGGCTAGCCATGAAGATAACTTGGCCCAAATTCCTTCTCCAGCTTCGAGAAGCCCTGGCACTGGACTCGCACACGGAGCTGAAGGAGCGAGATATGATGGACATGCAGACTGTACGGCTATCTGTTCCGAATATGATTTACCAAACTCATCAACGCAGCAATTCCACCAGCCAATGATCCCTCAGCCGAGCGAAATACACCGCATCCAGAAAGCTTCTCGCGCTCTTCCGCCCAAACCAGTTGCTGACTTTCTGATATCGGTATGCTTAACGCACGCGCACGTTGTGTTCTTCTATGTCGACCAGGCACAGCTCTTAGCCAACGTCGATCAACTCTACACTGACCCATCGTCCTCTATACGTCTGGATAGCGGATTTGTGTGTTTGACTCTGTCAATATTAGCATTGGGAAGCCAGTGGACCGAGCTTGAAAGACCATCAAGCTTTCCTGCTCATCTCCGACCGAACGGCGGTGATCCTGGTCGAGTATTCTACGAAGAAGCCCGGACTCTTATCCCGGACCTCATTGACCGAACATCTTTGACCTCAATTCAAGCACCGTTCATCCTGGGAATATATTCTCTTCCAGACCGAGCTCTTGGGTCAGCTTACGCTTATATGGGCCTAGCTCTACGAAAAGCCGTTGCTCTTGAGCTTCATCAACAGACCGATGCTTCGGCATTGGACCATGAGAAGCAAATTCGATGCCGCTTGTGGTGGTCCGTCTATTCCTTAGAACGGTTGGTACGGTATCCTAGGGAGAGAGATATCACTAACCATTATAGCACAACCGCCATCAAGTTGAATCGTCCCAGGTCAATCGACCCCGACGTAATATCCACACCACTACCTAAGCCGCTGCCATCCATTGATGGCATGCAGAAAGTCGACAACATTCAGCAACAGATAGCTTATGCCAGCCTGACCAAAGCTACCGACCGTATTGCTGAGTTCGGGTACGTGGAACTAAAAGCTGACAGTTACTAACTCGCTCACCTGGAATAGTAGCCGCCACTCCCCAGGCATTGACACTCTGCAGCAGGAGCTCGAGACTTGGAGATCAGACCTTCCTGCCAATTTGAAGATTGAGAACGTTGGTCCTAAAGACGTGACCTATCGTGCTGTCTTCCACTTACATCTAAACTATCTCTATGCCTGGATTCTCCTGGGGAAAGGGTCCTTGCTGAACACTATCCAATCCCACGTCCGAGGGCAAGGCACCCGCGCTGAATCATCTGACACCCCTTTTGACGACCTGGCGCGCTCTTGCGTCAAGGCGAGCAAAGGGGTCTTACATCTCTGCGAGACGCTTTCCCGCAACCAACTAATCTTCCGGTTCTTATTCACGGACTTTCAAGGCTGCAGCATTGCAACAATAGTCGCTATACTGGCTGGCATAATTGAACGCGATCCAGAGTACGACTCCCGGGTAGCCTTCGGATTGAATCATCTACGGACCATGGCGATGGGGAATCTACCGGCAGAGATTGGCGTGCGCTTTGTGGAAGACCTGCAAACGATTGCCAACGAAGCGTACACCAAACTAGGAAGTACATGGCCAGCAGATGGGCATGATTCATTATCTGCCGAAGCTCGACAAGAAGCCCGGCAGACAGCAGGATACGGGCAATGGGCACAATGGGTTTCATCGAACCCGAATTCTTGTTCTGGCCAGCAGCGCAATTTCCAGTTTGAGGTTCCACCTCTTGCCCACGCAAATGTGCCTACGTTTGGGGACATATCAAGGACAGCAACATCACATCAGAGCATCCCAGCAATGGTTTTACGGGACTACCACAGTTCTCTCAGAATACTACCTACACCACAGAAAGAGCCATTCAGCTGGATACAGATCCACAAATGATATGGAGTCATGATGATCAATTTGCGCTCATGGGGTTTACGGGCTTAGATCTCCTCGAATTCGAAGCCTTTCCAACGCAGATCGGTCAATTCGAGCCAATTGGTGTCTCCGACGGTTCAGTGTCCTGATTAAATTGGACGTTCCCGTGACGAAAACAAGCTCTCATTTCGACGGACCCAGTCTTACTGGTGTCTCTCCGTCTTCCTTTAGACCGTCCCAACGGCTCTTATACACCCGGCCCTCTTTCATCACCCCCAAAACACATTCCTCTGGTCGGTCAAAGATAGTTACATCGTCTAAAGGATTACTGTTGAGGAAGAGCAAATCTGCCCAGAATCCCTCCTTGACTTGTCCAATTGAGTGTTCTTGACCCATCATCTTGGCTGGGTTGATGGTGGCACTTTGCAGGACAGCCAGGGAAGGCAGAACCTGCGCCCTCAGAGCAAACTCATGAGTCTGTGCTAGGCCAAGAGGGCCGAGAAGGTCGCTTCCATAGCAAATGGTAACGCCCGCATCGTAAGCGATCTTCAAACTTTGCAGACCGGCTTTGAGGACTTCGGTGTTCTTTGCCTGTCCGCTTGCGGGAAGGTAACCCCTCCAGCGCTCTGAATCCATCTCGGCGTATGAAATGAGAGTTGGTGTTAGGTAAATTGCTTTCGAGGCCATCAGTTTCGCGACTTCTTCCGTGACGAAATTGCCGTGTTCGATACCCTTCACGCCATTTTCAATCGCATGTAAGATGGCTTTCGGTGTGTAAGCGTGTGCGGTAACATAGGTTCCCGCGTTAGAGGCACATTCAACAATTGCTTGGATTTCAGCCTTGGTGAATTGCAGCTGCTCGAGATGGTCGGTTGGTGTTGACACGCCACCAGAGCCCATGATCTTTATGAAATCAGCGCCAGAGCGAATCTCTTCGCGGACGGCTGTCATACATGCTGGGACACCGTCGCAGATCCGGCCAAGTCCATTTGTGTGACCTGAGCAGCATTGGACATGATCGTGCGAGCTGCGAATGTCGCCGTGACCACCTGACTGAGAGAGAGCATGGCCGGCGATGAACAGTCTTGGTCCAGGGAAAATACCCTCTTCAATGGCCTGTTTGAGTGCGAGCTGGGCGCCCCCGCAGTCTCGAACGTTGGTGAACCCGCGATGCAGCATCTGGGTCGCAACGTACGGCTGCCGGAGTAAAGATACATCATTGAAGTTGCCAAATGCCATGGATAAATTGTCGAAGCCGGGAACAGCGACGAAATGGACATGGGCATCGAATAGCCCAGGGCTCACGTATTTGCCCTCACAATCAACGGCAACATAGTCCTGTGGGAGATTGTCGGGCATTGAGGAAGAGATCGAGGCAATTTTGGTATTTTGAATGAGAATAAACTGGTTTTCCTTGATCGCGCCTGCGACGACATCAACGATGTTGGCGTTTGAGAGGAGATAAGGTCGTGGCCGTGGCCGTAACCATGGCCTGATGTCTGAAGCGGATGCCATGTTGATGAAGGGTGGAATGATG
This sequence comes from Penicillium sp. S1316, assembly GCA_023627405.1. NCBI lineage: Eukaryota > Fungi > Ascomycota > Eurotiomycetes > Eurotiales > Aspergillaceae > Penicillium > Penicillium sp. S1316. Next base: position 213,672 of record JAMAHF010000034.1, on the reverse strand, counting down.
ATTAATGATATAAGAAATTTGACGACTTGCTGGGCGACTGGCGAAATTAATATGATAAGCGCTGCTCTGCAGAACAGCTGGCAGTTTGGGCAGAAATCGGTAGTCTGCAACCGATCGTCGGGAATCTGCATACCGACTCCCCACCCTTTACCCCAACCCGCATACCAACCGGCAATCTGCTAAGCCAATCAGAGGCGCATATCGTGGTTTTGGAGATACTTATCAGCGGGAATCCGCTCGTCCCATTCCAGGAGACGGGAAGCTAGGGAGTACTGCTGCTCCAGAGTATACCCGTGCCGTGTCTTGGTTAAAACCCCTACCCTTTCTCCTGACCACCTTATTGTGCAACACCGTCTTACTCTACGTCTCTATCAATATGGATACTACCTCCGATATGGAGAAGACGCGCCTGAGCGATGAAAAACGACGGCCGAGCCAGGTTTTGCCTGGAGACCTCGTCGACATTACCGGAAGCTATACCCTAGAGGAGGAGAAGGCCCTCGTGCGCAAGATCGACAAAGTCATTTTGCCTTTTGTGAGTACTCGCTGTTTTTCAAGGCCTTGCTAGGAAATGACTAACAGTTCAGATGTGCCTTGTCTTCTTCCTGCAGTATCTCGATAAGCAAAGTCTGAGCTACGCCGGTGTCTTCGGTCTCATTGACGACCTCAATCTCACCAACTCGCAATACTCGTGGTGCAGCTCAATCTTCTATATTGGTCAACTTGTATCTGAGTACCCGTTCATATACTTGATGAGTCGTCTTCCGTTGACCAAGTTTGTTGGTATTACAGTGTGAGTACAAGGCTATTCTACTACACCATTGGAACTAATTAATGAACAGCATTCTCTGGGGCATCACCTGCACCTGTCTTGCGGCACCACAAAACTACGCCGGTTTCGCTGCTGTTCGATTCCTCCTCGGCTTCACCGAAGGCGCTGTCTCGCCGGCATTTGTCACGATTACCTCGATTTGGTGGCGTCGGGAGGAGCATGCCTTCAGAACCGCACTCTGGGTCAGTATGAACGGTATCGCCCAGGTCCTTGGATGTCTCCTCATGTACGGCATCGGAAAGAATACATCCCTGGGACTTGAGCCCTGGAGAACCCTGTTTCTTATCTGCGGTGCCCTCACCATCGCGTCGGGGGTCGGCTTTTTCGTCCTCATGCCCAAGGGCCCTACAGACGCGTGGTTCTTGAACGAACGCGAGAAACAAGTCCTTTTACTGCGGATGGCGAAGGACAGAGAAGGTGGAGACAAGACGTCGTTTTCCATGTCGCAGTTCAAGGAGACGATGCTCGATCCCAAGGCATGGTGTGTCTTCTGGTTCGGCGTTCTCGTCACCATGCAGTCTCCAGTCTTGACATTCGCAACCCTCGTCATCAAGTCGATCGGCTACTCCCAGCTCCAAACTATGCTCTACACTGCGCCCTCCGGTGCTGTTCAGGTCGCCTTACTTTGGGTCGGCGTGTTCCTTTGCTACCTCTTCCCGCGCCAACGGACCTTAGTAGTCATCATCCTATGCATCCCACCAATTGTAGGAAACATCCTCATGTTGATCCTCCCCTTGAGCTCCGGGTGGGCGCTAATAGGATCTGCCCGGCTGGTATGTCAATATCACCGCTTCCCGCTACTCTTACCTCCATCATTCCCCTTATACTAATACCAAACAGGCCTCCTGTATAACAGCCTCCGTGTCCGTCCTCCTCTCCCTCGTCGCCTCAAACGTCAAAGGAAACACCAAGCGCGCCATAGTCAACGCCATGTTCTTCATCGGCTACTGCGCCGGCTGCATCGCCTCGCCGCAGCTGTGGACAAACCGCCCCAAGTACCTCGAGGGATTGATTACGGCGCTTGTGACGTGGGGTCTGCTTATCGTGACGACGGCCATATATCGGTTCTTGTGCATGGCGGATAATCGGCAGAGGGATAGAGATGTGCAGACGGGACTAGGCCTAGAGAATGGTGGTTCTGGTCCTGGTTCTGATGATGCGAGTGATGCGCCGCTTGCGGATTTGACAGATAAGAGAGATCGGTCATTCCGATATGTTTGGTAGAGACGCGGTGTACGTAGGAGAAATCATCAAACCGGGTCATGCAGCGTTGATCAGGCTTACATTTGAGCCAGAAAAAATCACCCCGACCGCCGCTTCCTGAATTTAAAATCATTTTCCTCTGCATACCTTTCTCTTTTCATCTCGTTGTCCATATACTACTCTGGCAGCTGCTAGTCTCTGGCCACGTTAACTGCAACGGGCATATTCCGCCATATCCTCGGATGTCCTTCCCCGCAGTTCACATCCACGTGGAGTGGGAACAGCTTCCCAAAGAGAGGACGAGGAGAAAGCCGAGCTGACAGGCAAGAGTCGCTCTTCGATAGGCCGCATCCGGCGGAAATACGGATATAAACTAACAGTTTTGGCGAATCACTGAGCGACACTCTCCATAAACGCCCTCGGAACCAACCCTTGAAAGTGTGGGTATGCGGGGCATCTGGGGCAGCTCAGATAAGGCGCAGTAGACGATCTCGCGGAGAGATTCCGCTATCGCTGTATTTAATTTGGCTGCATGCTATTCCTGCTGTCGCTGCTGCCTTCGTGATTCTATAGCTACGAGGCACCACTATGGCCGCTACTAAGTCTTTTACAATCCCAACGCACTGCAAAGCCGGCGTCGTCGAGAATGAAGGCCCGGACTTCCGAGTCCGCGTCGAGGACGTGCCTGTCCCCGAACCAGGTAGGCATCATTTTACTCACCACTCCAATGCAACACCACCATCTAACTGCATCGATCTCTCCATCTAGGCCTCGACGAAATCCTCATCCGTCTACACGCAACGGGCATCTGCTCCTCGGACATCCACACAATGCAGGGCGACCTGGGCATGCCACCAATGTCGACCTTTGGCGTGCGCTCCCCGGGCCACGAGGGCGTCGGCGTCGTGGTCAAAACGGGTGCCAACGTGAATAATTTCGCCGTCGGCGATCGCGCGGGTGTGAAGCCGTTGCTGGACACGTGTGGATCGTGCGACATGTGCTGTGGGGAGAGGGAGATGCATTGTGCGAGCGGGGTGCATACGGGTCTTATGCGCGCTGGTATGTGAAAGCATCTTCGCTGCTGATTATTGAGATACTGAAAATGGCTAATGGGCTGGGCAGGCACGTACCAGCAATACATCGTCTCGCCCGCGCGCTATGCGTCTCCAGTACCAGACGGGATCCCCGACGAAGTCGCGGCGCCGATCATGTGCAGCGCTGCAACCATGTACCGCTCACTCGCACAGTCCGGTCTGCGAGCTGGAAACTGGGCTGTGTTCCCCGGCGGAGGTGGTGGGGTCGGGATCCAGGGGGTACAGCTCGCGAAAGCGATGGGGATCAGGCCGATTGTCATCGACACGGGCGCCACGAAGAGGGAACTCTCTCTCGAGATGGGCGCGGAGGCATTTGTGGATTTCAAAGAGACGCCCGATACAGCTGCAGCCGTTATCGCTATCGCTGATGAAATTGGCGCGCACGGTGTCTTCGTTACTGCGCCTGCCGCTTACAAGACGGCCCTCTCGTATATTGGCTCCCGTGTCGGTGCGGTGGTTATGTGTGTGGGATTGGCTCCGCGAGGGTCTATGACCGTTGGTGGGGATCCGAATGAGTTTATCTTCAAGAATATCACGATCAAGGGGACGCTTGTGGGGAGTCGGAGAGATGTGGCTGCTGCGCTGGATTTTGCAAAGAGAGGGTTGCTGAAGCAGATTTGTGAGGTCTATCCCATTGAGAGGCTGCCCGAGGCTGTGGAGCGATTGAGGACAGGGCAGGTGGCGGGGAGGATGGTTGTCAAGTTTGATACTGATTAGAGGTTGGAATGTTAAGAAGCAAGTAACCTGAATGGTTCAAACGAATAACATTTACTTGGGCTATCTTGTCGACGCATAGTCCAGGACATGTCAGCCTTGCTCCATTAGGGGTGGGATTCTTAACAGACAATCCCAGACTACCGCATATCCTTGTCGGACTTTCACCACTCTATTTCGGGCCAGCCATTATCACTGTCCCTGTTCCAATCTTGCCTTCGTCGGCTACACGCGGCAAATATTTAGATTCCATATCTTTGTAACCTTTTTCACGGGACCATTACATGGGTATCTGTGAGGGCAGTCACGGCCAGGGTCCGGTAGACTGCCAATTGTTCCCTCTCTTACTCATTAAATTTACGATCGTTTGCCAGCGACTCGGTCCAAGTCTCCCTGGGAGTAGGTGGCGGGGTATTGGATGAGGATGATGGAGGGGGCGGTCTCACATGCGCAATCCCTCGGCTGGAGTCTTATACCACAACCCAAAGCTACGATGGATTAGGAGGCGGCTTGAATAATCTTGATGTTACAAGGACACTGGATTATAAATTAAAGAAAAACACAGTTCTCCAATAACCCGGTTAACAATGCTAAGGTAGGCGAATATGTGCATGATCGGCCTCGGCAGTGCCCTTGCCTCCGTGACATGACCCATCGGGATATTTCTCGATGTTAAGCTTCGCAGGCCTCGTAATCTTTATTGGTCTGATTCCTCCTGCAAGCAATAAACTCAACGCTAGTGTGCCGTGTCGTTGGGAATCGCGGGGTCTTCAAACCAGGCACCTGTCTGAGAGAGATGCCGATCCCAAGTACGTCGGTAACAGCAATATTTTCGAGGTCTGGGTTTACCCCTGAGACGTAATAAGGCATTTTGTAGACTATGCACCGTTATGCCAAACACCAACACCGAGGACAGTCAAAGCAGAGCATTGGGCGGTTCCATCAAACACGCCGTTGTCTCAGGTTTCAAGCCCTCCCGGCCCTCGTCCTGTCGAGCCACCATTCTTCCAAAGCACGGTCGAACTTGTGTGGCTCGAACCGGTTTTTATGGGTCACAATTAATGGCACATGGAGATGGGTTGAGAATGGTATGCTTCTATTTGTCGATCAACCCCCGCCTGGTAAAGCCAATTCATTATCCCATGCGCATATTCTGGGCTACATTCTGTCTACTAGGTCTGGGCCCTGTCAGCCGCATCTGCAGAACCTGAAATTTCACAAGAGCCGTGGCATAGCCTGGGGAAGTGGAGGTACAGCCACTTTCCATTCGCTCGCTTCAGGTGGAAGAAAATAAGATCCCTGCTTCTTCATGCGGGAATTAAATCACCTAAGGCTCAAGACTTATCAGGGCTACTATACATGCGGTATTCCAGGCACAACTAAGGTATCGCTTCAAGTTTCCGGCACTGCTCTCCCTCCCGCTTTAATTCCGGTAGTTTATGCTAACGACAACCTGCTTTGGGCTTCATAAAGTGGCGCTTTCAGGGAGGCATTTGTATCTACCGAGGGGGCATGTGCAGAGATGTAAGTCCCCGCGAGACTGCTCTTCTGTAATCGAAAGTTTTTCTATATAAGCAACGCTGATCTTCTCCTGTCGATGTGTCATACACTGCTGATCACCACTGCTTCCCTGCAGCTACCCTAACCATCCCGGCTGTTTCGTTTCAAGATGAAGTTGCTTTCCATCCTTGCCCTCCTCCCCCTCGGAGCTCTTTCCGTGCCTACCCTGGTGGAGCGGGCTCCCTCTCCCGTTGAGCGTGATATAGCTACCTTCCAAAGCATTCTCGCCAGCGTCAACACCCAAGTCAACGCCCTTGACTCCTCCATCCAGGCCACTCCCATCGACCCGGATACTATTATCGCGCAGTCCAACACCCTCATCGAAAGCATCAACAACGGTGTGACTGTCGTCCAGGCCCAGCCTGCCCTCAGTCAACTTGACGCCCTTGGTCTCGTTACACCGACCCAGGACCTCTCCGCCGATACCAACACCACTGTTCAGCATCTCATTGCTATAAAGGATACTCTTGTCTCTGGTGGCTACGGCTGTATCACCCTTGAGGCGCTCGAGAACCAGCATGTTGGTGCAGTCGCACTGGCTGCGGCAATCACTGCCAAGGTCCCGGCTGCCCTCCAGGATCTCGCCAGCGAACTGTCCGCTGGGATTGCGAATGCCATCCAGCTCGGTGTTGATGCGTATTCGGATGCTTGCACAGCGACGACCACTACCACAACTACTACTACTACTACTGAGGAGCCGACAACTACCACTACTACCACCACGACTACTGAGGAACCAACTACGACAACCACCACGACTGAGGAACCGACGACTACAACGACAACCACTACTACTGAGGAACCTACCACCACCACAACGCCCCCAATAACCTGTCCCGGCCCCTCCACCACAACCGTGACCAGCACGACAACTACCACTGCCCCAGGCACAACCGTCACCCTTCCAGGAACCACAATCACTCTTCCTGGTGGCACCACCACGCTCCCTGGCTCCACTGTGACAATCACTCAGCCTCCATCTACGACGACTATCACCACTACCATCCCGGGCACCATCACCAGCTGTCCCTCCGGTGGAACTGTGACGGTCACAAAGACCAAGACGACAACTACAACCAAGACTAAGACCGTGTTTCCTCTGCCGACTTGGTGGCCTTGGGGGCACTGATTGAGAGAGTGTTGTCAGTGGGGCATGGGGGAGACTGAAACTTATCGTAGTCTGAAGCGGGTGTTTTGGGTCTATTGCCTTCTTGAGGGGATTGTTTGGTATTTCCCCGTATAGCACTCCTATTCACATTACTTCAGGGGGATTAATAGCATCGAGTACATTACACAGTCAGTCTCGTAATCATCGAGGTTTCAACCTCCATTCGTCGGCTTCTTATTCTTTCCATCACCAGTATCGTAAAAGGTCCCCCATACCCTTCGAATAAACCCAGTCATTATGCCTGTCAAAGCAGCCACCACTCCGCCATGATCATCCGCCCACTGCAATGCGGTGCGACCGTCTCGCGTTCTTGCGGCCATGTCCGCTCCATGTTCTCTAAGAATCCGGACCACTCCTTCCTTGCCGAGTCCAGCGGCTATGTGCAAGGCCGTGCCTCGGGCCTGCATCTCTTCGTTGATTTTGGCGCCGGACCTCAAGGTCGCCGTGCCACCGGCTTGAATTCTTTCGTTGACCTTGGCCCCGCGGTCTAGCAGGAGGGCTGCCACTTCTTCGTGCCCAGTCCAGGCTGCCAGATGCAGCGGCGTCAGACGCACGTTAAAATCCGCGCGAAAGCAGTCCGGATTGTCGGCCTCTACATAGACCAGGCAGACCATGTCCGGGTCGGCCTCTCCGTGTTCCAGAAGAAGCTTGACGATTTTGATGTCACCCAAGAGCACCGCCAGGTGCAACGCGGTCAGGTCAGCCCTTATGCGCCCTCGGATGCTGTCAACGTCCTTGAGTACCTGGCCGACTCGCTTGTCTCCCAGCATGACTGAAATATTCCGAACTGCCGTTGTGCTGTCAATAGTCCGTTCGATTTTCGCCTGGCCGACTTGCGAGACCGTAGCGCCCTTTTCGAGCAACAACCGAGCCGTACCATCATGCCTCCACGTTGCTGCGAGCATCAATGGGGTGAAGTTTGCTTCGAGACCTCCCTTGGCTCGCATATGACAAGGCGCATCGATATGCGCGCCCTTGCTGAGTAGCAATCGGGCCACCGCCGTATTCCCCAGTACGGTGGCCAGATGAAATACAGATATATCGGTCTCGATATCTAGCTCAATTGCGCTGTCATGTGCCGCTGCCGCTGCCGCGGAGTAACCATCGAAGGCTGGGGCTGCGTCGACCACAGCCTGGATTTTCACGGTTAGGTGTTGGTCCACATCGTCTGCTCTCTCTAGAAGTAGTCTCAACCCCGATTCCCACCCCAGCGCGGTCGCCAGATATAGGGCGAGGTTCATCCCCGCGCTGTCTTGGGTGTAGACCTGATCCTCCATTTCATGTTCATGCTCCACGAGGGGCTCCATCACATCGCGAGTACCGAACACGGTGATCACATCCGCAATCTTGAGCTCAAATTGGAGGGTCATATTGATGCTGGCCCAGCACTTGGCGTGGATGTCGTCGAGCTGCCCCTCAAGGAAGCTTAGGAGCCCATCCTCGCCAGAAAGAGTGCTCAAGTGCAGCGCGGAAATTTCAGCTTGAAACTGTTTGCGGACTGCCACGGTGTAGGGGGCACTGAGATCGACCCCCTCTGCGATAAGCCGTTTCACCAGTGACCCCCGCTTGAGTAATAATGCTACATGTAGAGCAGATAGCTGCGTGGCCAGGCTATCAACGGTGAGTCGGAGGGCCGTGTCTTCACTGCCTCCTCCCACGGCAAGGAAGATGTTGACCATTGCATCGGATCCCCGGGCAATGGCCAAATGCAGTCCATGTAGCTCGGCGTCCAAGTTGAAGAGGCGCAGTTTGAGTTTATCATGAATCCGGGCTCCATTTTTGAGAAGGAGCTCTGCAACGGTTGGTTCCTCATGCAGGGCTGCTGCCCAGTGTATCGCGGTCCATGAAATGCACCACCCATCGCCGGTAATCTGAGCGTAGGCGTGTGGGTCGGCCTTGTACTTGAGAAGCACCCTGGCCAATTTGCGGGTTTTCAGCCGCGTGGCTATGTGCAGAGGCGGCAGCTGCATGGAGCAATGGCCAACACGTATCTTCAGGACTTGATGGACGTCCGCTCCATGTTTCAGGAGGTAGACCAGCCTGTCTTGCTGCCCTAGGAGTGCTGCCAGTGTGAGAGGCGTGAACTGTACTTCCACATTTCGAATTTGTATAGCTGAAGTAGCGTTGACATCTGCACCACTCCGCACCAAGAGCTTGGTCAGGCTGAGATCTCGACTAACGGCAGCTAAGGCAAGCACAGATAGCACAATGCGAGACTTCTCAGTCCTGATCCGGAGATCATCAAGGACGCTTGCTCCATGTTCGACTAACATCCTGACGGTCCCCGCATTCCAGAAAAAGTAGATAGTGTGGAAATAGAACATGAGTAGGGCTACGTGCAGAGGGGAGACAGTATTCTGTGCATTTGTAGAATCCAGCGGCTTGCCAGGTAGGTGAGCTGTGGCTCCTTTCTGTATGAGACGCTCGAGAAGACCTGCATTTTGATTAAACGCAGCCAAATGTGATAAGGTGATCTTTGCCACCGACCAACTGCCGAACGTCAAACAGCATGGGTCATCTGGGTCAGCTCCGTTCTTGATCAAGTTTCTAACCAGACTGTCCCAACCCCACAAGGCAGCAAAATGTAGTGCGGAAAACTTCAAGTGCATGTTGAAGATGGTCACACTGCCCTGGGTAGCAGCATTGGCGCCCCTTTTGAGGAGCCGCCTCACTGCGCTCCAATCACCAGCCATAGCGGCTAAATGCAAGGCAGATAGCTTGCAGCGCAGCTGTGGGGAGAAGTCAACTTGAAACGGGGCTGAGGCATCCGCGCCGTTGTCGAGAAATAGCCTCATGGTTGAGTGAGAAATACCCTCCCGCCCCATGAATAAGAGGAGATGAAGCGGAGTAATGCAGCAATCGCCATCCATATTCTCAACCTGAACTTGGCGATTAACATCAGCGCCATTAACTAGCAAGGTGTCTAGCAGGGACCTGCGCTTCAATGCCGCGGCGAGATGCAGAGGCGTCATGCCGATGCTTGCCGATGGTAATCTGATGCCGCACTGCATATCAACGCTAGAACCCTGCAAGAGTAGCATATTTGTGACTGCTGGGTCGCCACTGATGGCGGCGAGATGTATGGGGAACAGTTCCACGCGTGCATTGGCAATACACAGCAAAGCCTGTATGTTCGCAGCGCCACGAGTAATCAGCTCTGTGGCAACAGCTGGATCGCCCACGAGAGCGGCGAGATGGAGGGGGAACATCTCCAGATGGAACAAGCCACCAACAACGATTCGAAACTTTGTGTCCACACCGGCCCCGGCGTCCAGCAGGCGTAGCGCAGTGTTCGTACATTGCCAGATTATCGCCAGGTGAAGCGGTGTCGCTTCCAGGATTAGATCGTTTGCTTGTACGGTGCACGTTCTGTTGGGATCGGCACCGCAGTCGAGAAGCGCCTCGACTTTCTTCTCATCCTTGGAAAGCGCAGCCAGATCGAGTGCTTGAAGCTCAAAGGTAGCCCTTCGCTCCGGTTCCCGGTCTCGCCCTCGGGGTTCGTCTGTGTTAGAAGCCTGTCGGGATGATGGTACAAGTTCTTCTCCTAGCAGAGCAGCGAACATTCTTGCTGCCTGTTCAATAATGGCTTCCGCCGTAAGTGGAACGCATATGGCAACCTGCCCCTGCAGCTTGATATCGACTTCTGCGCCTGCTTCGATTAGTTTCCGGATTACCGCCGCATCACCTTGCAAGGCCGCGCAATGCAACACAGTCCACTCTACCTGTGCATACTTTCCAGAAACTAGCCGACCTTTTGCATGGACGTTGGCGCCTTGGCCGAGTAGCTTGCTTACGACATCTGCAGATTTGCAGAGTGTCGCCAGCTGTAACGCGCTTACGCGGAGACGGGTAATGCCGCCAACATCGAGCGCAGCTTTGGCGTTAGCAGATGCACCGTAAGTATGAAGCATATCAATCGCGTCGAGCTGTCCCAGCAGGGTGACTACATGCAGAGCACCAAGCCTGAAGTTGAAACTGTCAAAGCTGCCCTGGAGCAGGGCTTCGCAGTCCGCCTTCTGTTTTACAATCTCTCGTAGCATGGCCTTGTTACCCAAAATGGAGGTCAGGTGGATTACCGGCACCTCGAGGTCTGTGTCTGGCGCAAAACTGAGCTCGGCATATGGCATCCTTTGCGTTCTGGCGCTGTTGTCCACATTGATGTAGCACGGTATAGCAGCGTCCGCCCCATGGTTCAGCAACAGCTTTGCCACTCCGACATGCCCCCAGATTATGGCGAGATGAAGCGCCGTGATCCTGGCCTTGAGGTTCTTGAGCGCAACATGGCAGATTGCGTTGGCATCGGAGCCCTTGTCTAAGAACACTCGCACGGCACTCTCGCTCCCTGAAATGACTGCACAGTGTAACGCCGTCAGTTTTGCACCCAGCCAATCTTCGCCGATTCCCAATTCGCACAGGGACTCAATCTCCGCGTCGCCATCCAGAAGGAGTCGGGCCATGGGCTCATGTCCAGACAGGCCTGCCATGTGCAACGCTGTTGGCCTGGCGCTCATCTTCAGCTGGAACTTGCTGGCGACCACTGCCTGGCATTTTGCGTCAATGGCTGCCCCGTTCTCGAGCAGCAGCTCCGCCACGGCCCTGTGCCCACACTGCACGAGACACTGCAATGCCCCGAGCTCGTCTTGGACGGCTAGAATCAGGCGCACGTCGGCGATCTGATCTTCCTCCTCTTGCTTGGGCAGCAACCACGGAGGAACCAACCGATCTACCCGAGTGGAGAAATAGAGCATGGCGAGCGTGCCCCGGTTGTTCGTGTTGAGATCCAGCGCGAGGCCATCCGCCGCGTATGCTAGGTCGTCCTGCCAGTTGTGGTGGTGGTCTGGCCGGGCAGCACGCTTGCCCATCATGGCGAGCTTCTTCGGAAGGTTGAACGTGTCCCGGAGCAGGCCGGTCACCTTGGTTACCGTTTTAAGCTGCTCCCCCCAGGAGGTAGACTTCTCTTTGAATTCCAGCCGCCGCAGCTTCGCCAAATCATGTCGCTTTTTGGACGCCCAGTGCAGCGCTGTCCATCCGTAGGAGTCTACTATATTGACGTTGGCTCCGCGGGCAATCAACAGTTCCGCGACGGCGCGTTGGCCCTGGCCGGCTGCGCAATGCAGCGCGGTCACCCCGTCCTTCCCCCGCGCATGGACGTCCATTCCTTCCAGCAGCACTTCCACGACGTCTTTCTTCCCGGTCCAGGCCGCGACATGCAAAGCGGTCCAGCCCTCGTCATCGCGTAACGTCGCACAGGCTCCATGGTGGAGGAGCGCTTCGACGACACCCGCGTGGCCGTTCAAGGCTGCTAGGTGCATCGCGGTGTGGCGATGTTTCGTTTTCCGAATGTCAATTCTGACGGCGTCATGGCGCAGGAGGAGTAGTACGACGTCGACATGGCCATTTTCCGCTGCGCGGTGCAGCGCCGTTCCTCCGTCCCCATCCGTCGCAGCGATATCAGCACCGCCAGCAAGAAGGCGGCGGACAACGCCGCATAGGCCGAACGACGCAGCAAGCTGCAGTCCATTGGCTTCCCGGATGAAATGCTGGCTGTACCCGGGATACCCGTAAGCGGGCATATGCAGTACTTGATGCGCCGACCAGACATTCGACTCCTCCCGCAGAAACTGCACAGCCAGCTCTTCGGCTTGACTATTACTGCGTGTCGGAGGCGCCATCGTCTCCCCGTCACTCTCGCGCAGATGGTTGCCCCATTGCTGCGCCGCATAATCAAGGAAAGGGAAGTCCTGCAAGCGGGCGCTGAGCGCTTCATCGCTGGGACAGGGCCCCGCCGAGAATGCGGAGAACGAAAGATATGTCACGCAGGCGGCGGCGATCGTGCTGCCTGCGTGGGATATCCAGTCGAGCTGAGTGGCAGTGGCCTTGAAATAGTTTCGGGCAGTGTGGTGCATCAGCTGCACGGTGTCGCTCTCATGGTTGATCACCACCAGGCCGGCACAAAGCCCGACTGCGTCCTCGAGATTCCCAGCAAAATAGTCCTTGTCGAAGTCTTCGCCAACGCGCACGCTCAGCGCGTGTTGAAACTCGCGGCAAGAAAGTGGTCGTTTGGCGAGCAGAACCCAGGCCAGGATGCGGTGGGCCATTTGCTGGTCTTTGACAGGATGATCGTCGATTCTCCTCAGGGTGCGTTCGTAGACCATTGCAATTTTGTCGGGGCTCTCTAGAAGGCCTCTCAGGGCATCGTTGATGTCGCCCACCGTTCGCTCGCTCCGCAACGAGTAAAGAAACGGTTCGACCAGGATGAACCTGGGTCCTAATTAGCAAAAGTCACCTTGGATAGTGAGGAAACTGGGGGTCAAACTTGCATGCCGTCAACTGCTTCAGCTATTGAGTCCTTGATCTTCTCCTGCAGGCGCTTGTCTTCTCTTACCAACTTGGGCAACTTTATCATCAGGCTGTCCAGCACAGCTTTCACATCGAGCTCCGGGGCTCGGATCTCCAATGATTCGTACTCGTCGAAGAACTCCCCGAGGTCGATAGTAGGCCGCGAGGTGGCCAGGAGCTTCAACCCAGTGCTCTGCTGGAGTTCTCGCAGGTTGGAGAGCAGATCGCGGGCGGCGTCATCGGGGCATTCATCCAACGCGTCAACGACAAGGTACACATCAGGAAATGTGCGCATTGCATCAGCGACTACAGAGCATATCTCCTCGAGAGGCGGTTGGCTTTGGTTTGCTACCAGGGTAGCATGTAGCTCGTTCACTGAGCTCGGAGGCTCCGGGCATTGTTGGAGCAGCTGTCGCAGAACGGCTGCCAGCAACGCCTGCAGGGACTGCTCCTGTATCCGCTCATACTCGAGATACAAGCATAGAACCGCTGCCTTTTGATCTAGATCACTGTCTTTGCGAGCAGCGTGCAGTCTGTCGAGCACGAGAGATGAAAAGATCGTCTTCCCCGAGCCCGCTATTCCACGGCACCAAAGCGTCCGAGTTCGATTGCTGGTCCAGTTCAGGAAGGGCAGCGACTCTAGAAATACCGCCCCGGTGCCTCGGTGCCATTTCTTGCGTGAGTCTGCCCATTTCCTGCTGTGCGTGTCCGGTCCCAGCCACTCCAGGAGTTCAGTGTGTTTTGGTTTCTGTTCCTTGCGCGGATCATCCTCGGCGCGATCCAAACGCGGCGGCTCGATCGGCTTCACCCTCGGTATAGTCCCCAGAAGCTCCTTACCATACGCTGCTGCGGTTGCCGCGGCATACCGCTGCCAGAGCTTATTCTTATGCGTGTCCGAGTAGTCGCAGATTCCGCGGATGACCAGGCAGGGGAATACATTCATCAGCCCGGCGGCCTCCATCTCGAAACAGAGGATGCCATATTTCTTGCGCAGCTTCTCTCGTGTTGCACCGTGTCTCATCACCATGTCCGCAGAGGCAATTGGGCCATAGTGGATAACGGGATCCTTTCTCCTTCGAGGGCGCCGTGGCACTAGACACTCGTCGTCACAATGAGGGCACGGGAATTCATTCTCATCATCTTCTTCTTCACCATCTTCTTTCTCGCCGTCTCGCACCGGCCGGCCAACAATATTGGTTGCATTGCCGGCCGAGCCAACATGTTCGTAGCCCGCTTCGAACAACTGGTCGTATTCCGCGCCAGGGTGCTGGTACCTCTTCAACGAGGCCAGGTTCGCGCCGTCGGCGCTATGTTTCTTCTGGATCATGTCCGTGACACTGCGCGAGATGGCATTCATCAGAGTCTCATGCCTTCCCTGCAAAACACTCACTGCTGTAGTCAGCACAGAGGGGGGAACGTTCAAAATGCCCGTATGCTGAAACTCTCCGCCGGCCACGACCTTGCCGCGATCATACTTGATGACAGCTCCTGCAGATAAAAACCATAAGCAAGCCAAGAAACCCTAAAGCAACCTGCTAGCTGAAGAAGAAAAATGAGAGGGGGAAGAACCTACCCATCTCCCCACTCGGGATGCTAACCACGACATCGCCCAGGCGAATATCCTCATCGGGGCGCACACTGGGATTTGGATCCGGTGCCCCGCCACCAATGCCCACCATCAAGCCAAACCGAATGCGCGGGAAACTGTGCATCATGTCCACGGCGACCGTTGTCGCCGAGGTCTGGCCCATGCTGCCAGTCGGGAGACATGCCATGACCACATTGTGTCCGCCGATCTCGCCGAGAATATAGCTGTTCTGGTCGCCCTCGCTGAGAGAGAGTGACGAGCCCGCATCGTGGATTCTATCCAGCATCCCTTCTGATGCCGCGAGCTCGAGTGGGAGGGCACAGATCCAGCCCACCGTATAGTCGGCGGCCGTCAGCTTCCTGTTGCGCTATCATCATCACGAGCTGCACAGACAGAAACAACGCGCCCGGGTCATTTTTTCCATACCTGGCCGGCTTGGCTGCCATTGCGATGAGGGTGCAGCCGGTATTTCGCGATATGATCACGTCACTACCCGGCGTGACGAGGTTTATCCTGGTCAAGCATCTTGGAGTGGGGTTGAAATCCGGGATGAAAATTTCTGAAAGGGGAAAAATGCCAGCCAGCCACGATGAGATGATTACACTGCGCGGGGCAAAAGCGAACTCCAAACAGCAAATGGGAGGAGGAGGCTGATTGCCCAAGTTCGCTGCGGGGTAACTGACTTGCCAAGCGCTGACACGTACAAAAGTCCCATCACCCATTGTAGCCATCAGCAGATTTCTAGACAATAATAATGTCCCCAGAGAATCGAGCTCCGCACACTCCAGAGGTCGAAACCGGTCATCAAGCGATCGTGTTACGAGCGAAGACAAATGTACGTACACGCCCATCGCCGTTCGACTATTGAACCCCGGTGAAGATTCTCACTGGCATGCAGCAGCAGCAGCAGAATGGCCCGAAGCAACCGCATCAATACCGTCACCTCCTCAAGGAGATGGCAGTTGCCGCTGTCCTATCTGGCGGAGCGGAGTATGTAGCGTCGTGGCTTGCAGCAGAGCGCGACAAGCACGGCTGGTTCTTCACAGCGCGAGTTCCCAAGCACGCGATCTTCGGCTCACTGGTGTATATCCCTCTCAACCATTGGCTGCTCAAAGCCAGTCGACTTCTGTTCCGTGGCCGCCTAGATTCTGCTTCGAGGTTCTTCAGTATCCTTTTTGGCCTGTTGGTGGTATGTGTCTTCCGCCTCCATCTCCATCTCCACACATACAATGAATGAAGGCAGCCAGCCCATGGTCATGCACAGCGTATATCGTTTGCGGAAAGAACGGCACATGTTTAGTACCCAGCTATCTACTTACTGCATCATACGCTGACTCAATCGTTCTCGCAGGTGGCTCCTGTCCAGAAAATAATCTTCTTCGCGGCAGGGGCATTGATCGCTGGCGCAAGAACCCTGCACCAGGTTCGCGCCACTATAAGAGCAGGGTTGCGGCCGGTCATGAAGGTTCTGCTACTTGCGTATCCGATTGCCGTCGCCGCTGCCTCGAGTTTCCTGCCCGAGACAGCCTGGTCCCAGTTTTTCCGCATGGTAACTTGGGCAGTCGCTACTTACGGTCATATGCATATCAAGAAGAGACGGCTTGAGGCCCTCAGGAGAAAGTATTGGGGAAAAGGAGGAGGAGGAGGAGAAGAAGCAAAAGACGAAGCGAATGTTGCGGTAGAAGAGCAAAACACACCAGACGTCCCATCACCGCTCGACGACGACCTAGGTACCTTTCGTGCTACACCGGCTGCTGATGCAATGTCTGACTCGGATGATGTTGCTCGATCCCGTCGGCCATCGTCTTCGCCGCACCAGACCCCTTCAGCAAGCTCTTCCAGCAATACAGACTCAGACGCGGGAGAAACCGACGGGGAGGGCAGTCCAACGAGAATATTATATCGCGGTTTATCGAGCTATCGGCGGCGCCACGCACCCAGAGATCGTTACGACAGTCCACGGTCGGAGAATGATAGCACTGATTCGGACACGGGCGATGATTCATCTGGCGTAGAAGATTCTTCCGACGATGGCCGTGTACAACCACTTGATTCAACAGATTCGCCAGATGCCAGTATCTGGATGTTTTCGAAAACGAGTTCGAGTGTTACGGACAGTCTCGACGACGCGCTGGGTTCGGAGATAGATTCCGATACCAGCTCAGAACTGCCCCCCACTCCATGGTGGAGGATGCAGCGAGCTAGGCCTTTACCCTATAGAATAACATAGGCAACTGATTTTTTTTACCATTGACCACGAAATTGTGGAAGGAAATTGGTTGATAGTACAGGTAAGTCAGGCCTAAGGGTCTTTTGATAGGTTACCCTGTGAATAGTTAAAGGATAATACATAACTAATACCTTGTGTGATCGCAACTCACCATTTATACATACGCGAGTATTCGTGGCCCTCCTTGTTCAGCATATAGGGTTTTGCTACCCTGTGGCTTGAGATCCAAA
The DNA here is from genome assembly GCA_023627405.1 of Penicillium sp. S1316. Lineage (NCBI taxonomy): Eukaryota > Fungi > Ascomycota > Eurotiomycetes > Eurotiales > Aspergillaceae > Penicillium > Penicillium sp. S1316. Next base: position 196,714 of record JAMAHF010000034.1, on the reverse strand, counting down.
CCATTGCTAACATGGAATTTCTCACACTGTGTCGCTTTAGAAGAACACTTCCAAAATTTGGTAGCGAGCTGGGTGAGCTTGACAGCGAGGCAGTCAGCGCGTCCCTTGGCGTTGGCACAGAAAGCGCAATATGTTTTGTCATGGATTGGATGCATTAAGCCGATGCGGGACGCGGTTTAGAAAAAGATTATCGCCTTGTCTTCCTTTCCACATTCCCCCAGGACTGAACTCTAGAACTTAACATCAACTCTCTCAATCAATCCCTTATCCCCATCGGCCTGCGGAACCTCCCTCTCAACCGCTCTAACAAGCCCCTCAGCAACCTCACTCCTCGGCTTAATACTCAGCTTAAACGGCACAGGGTGACTGATAACACCCGGCAGAAACTCCTTACGCACACTGCCCCCCTCGCCACCACCATCAGGCCGGATATCAAAGACAGCAAGCGATTTCGCAATCGTCATGAAGACGGTCGAGTCAGCGAGTAAGCGGCCGGGACAGATGCGGCGCCCGAAGCCGAAGGATAGAGTATGCGGGTCGAGTTCGGGTGGTGCGGACAGGAAGCGCGAGGGATTGAATGTTTCTGGGTTCGTGTAGATTGTGGGGTCGTGTGTGAAGGTCCTAGATTTTAGTTAGTGGTGGAGGAGAGTTCTTGGGGTTTTTTTTTGGAGAGGGAAAGGGCACCATATATTCGGCATTATCAGTGAGCCCTTTGGGATCCGGTATCCTTTGTAGATGTCATCTTCTGTACACATGTGTGGGATACCCATTGGGGCGACGGGATGCCATCGAAGGGATTCTTTGACGATGGCATCAATGTACGGGAGGTTAGGGCGGTCTTCGAAGGTCGGGAGCCTGTTTGGACCCAGGGCACGGTCTAGTTCCTCTTGTGCCTTCTTCTGGACATCTGGGCGTATTGCCATGGCCAGGAAGAAGCAGGAGAGGGTTGAGACGGTCTAAGCTCTGTTAATACTTGGTTGGTTTAGTGTAAGGAGGGGTTTCCGTACCGTGTCTGCGCCGCCGGTGTACAGCGATCCTGCAGTCCATTTGCTCACCTGTTCCTCTTCTGCTGTGAGAGCGCGACCTCGAGCCTCTTCGAGCAGGCTTGACAGGTAGGAATCTGGGTACTTTCCTTCCTTCATTTGTTGGAGGACGAGCCTGTAGGGCTTTTCGATGGTTGTGAGCAGAGTCTTCCTCCACGCGTCTGCTGTTCGTTTGAATCCGGCGCCGGGGAACCAGCTAGGTAGATATCTCACTGCACACTATTAGAACGTGACAAGGAAAAGGGATCAGTTGGAATCGCGCTCACGAATTGGGATGGTATCAACCATCCAGACCCCGGGAGTCGCAGCGGCAGAGAAGTTCTCGAGGGCCTTGTTGGCGAGCGCGACGAGCGGGTCTCGACCGTGTGGATCGATGTTGTATCCATATGCAATTTTCAGAATGACAGCGCCGGTTACGCTACCTCGTCAGAAAGCTGTGTCGACAAGTCGGCGGCCAGACTCACGTTCTGATGTGCTCAATCAAATCCCCCGGCTTGTCCAGCACGCGTAAGAGGAACCTCCGAACCTCGACGTCTTGCAAATCATTGAACTGCGAAATGACATTATTCGTCCCCATTACGCGATGTATCGCCTTGCGGTAGGCGCGGAAGGTATCAGAGTACGTCTGCATTGCGAGAATATCTTTCCATCCGACCCTGTCTCGCGTTAATATCCTATATCACAATCTAAAACTAGAGAAGGATTACATTTCACTCGCGAATATCATCTTCGGTCGCGAGGAGTATATGTTTGACCGTTTCTCCAGGAGGTCGAAGGCGATGCGCGAGTCATTGAGGATGACTATGGTCTGGCCGAATATCGTGATCGAACTGATTGGGCCGTATAGATCTTTGAACTTGGCCCAGTGTACCCAGTCCTGCTGTCCTGGCGCAGGGAGGCCGCCCAGGTTGCCGATGATGGGTTTCGGTTTCGGACCTGGGGGGAGGGGGAGACTGGAGTCTTTGGAGAAGAACCGATAGAGGGCATACAAGACGAGCACTGGCAGCCCGAGCGGAATGCCCAGAGAGGAGAATGAATTGCCCATGCTTAGGAAGCAGTTTACATATGACGACGATATTGAAATGAGTTCCAAAGAGAGGGGTATCCCCTCCAAAGTCTGGGGTAGAAGATGAAGTTAGTAAGACATATGAAGGCGCAACATGCAACCCCACTTGGACGTTGGAGAAATGCACTGCCAGCCCGTCTTTTACTTGATCTGATTGGGCACCGTCAATATAAGATCTTCAGTTAATCTTCAACGCGGGACAATTGCGATTGTTGCGTTCATGATTGGTTGGTTGATCTGTGGGGCAGATGTGCACATGTCAAGAATGTTACAACGCGTCGCAATCGCAATGCACTTCAAAATCATGAGTCTTCTATTCCTGTAGTATTGAGCTCTTGACCTTATAGCGATTGCCTCGATCACCAATGCAGATGATGTGAGACATTGCTCAGGGTTATGCTCAAACAACTTCTATACACAACAAAGAAAGTTGATTAGTTTGATCATTGTCAAAGGCGGCGTCGATGGTTTAGGACGGGAATGGCCATCATAATACTTCATGCTAGCCTTAACCGTACAGGTACACTTTATGTACTTGCCAACGGGCTAGAATCGGGCTTCGCACTCGAATCGAAGACTGGAATGGATTCGAGTCATCTCCATGCTGGGTCAAGGTGAGCTAGCTAAGGTTCGGGATTGAAGAAGCCCACGTGGTAACCCTCAGGACTGTATTCGGAGCTTGTGAATCACAGCAGTTTCCCGGCACGAAGTTGCTACCCTCGGACGTGCGGCTTGCATATTTCACCCGGAGTCTTCTATTTTCCTGTTGACCTCCGAGATTCCGGTCTTCCCTTTCGGAGCCGGAGTCGGACGACTGCACGACCGAAGACGCGGAGATCTTCCGTCCGGAATTGGAGGTGCTTCCTCCGACGTGGGCACCAACCTCCAATGCCAATGTCTTTCATCCGAAGCTCGACTTGCTACCAGCTCGGACATATCTTCATGTGCCCAGTTTGCCAATCAACAAAGAGAAATCAGTCAGGTAATGGATCCAGGTTGGTTCACGAGCCATGCGGTCTGGGCGCACAAAACAAGCATCAGAATCCGAAATGCTTCAGGCCCAAGCTGACCGAGTGATGGCTCTTCTGGTTCTCATTTCCAAATCGTCTACTTAGGACGAAACAGTACTAGCATCGCATAAACTGCAGTATGTAAGGAGAAAGGTCAATGATGTCACCTGATCGTGAGTACGTCACAGACTCTCACCCTGCATGCCATTTCCTCATAGCTCTGGGTTAAATATTCTTCTGGAATCATTGTTGCACTCTCGCAGTCGTCAACTCACCTCATCCAATTGAGCTTAATCTGACCCCAGAAAAAAAAAAGCTTCGAAATGAACAAGTTCCCCACGGGCATCCGCGTCGCCCAGGCCGTCGGCTTAACCGGCGCTGGTTGGTTAGCTGGTGCGTTACACAACCCCATTCCTTTTCCCACCAGGATCACCCTTGCAGGGCCAAAAAAGCGTTGGAAAGCTGACAAAATGGTACAGGCAACATCGCTGGCTACAGCCTGTTCTCGGTCCCGGCCCTGATAACCTCCTACCACGAGCACAACGCGCCACTCCCGCTAATCGTCAAGCAATGGCGCGACATGTACAGCATAGGCAAAGCGCAAAACCCGCCGATCGCGGTGATTACCGCGGCGGCATTCGCATACCTCGCGTGGAGCGTGCGCGAGTCGACAACCCCGCTCGCCGTGCTGGCGCCGAAGAATGCGACCGCGCTGTACAGTGCGGCGGCGGCACTGACGGTCGCCATTGTCCCCTGGACGCTGGCGGCGATGGCGGGGACGAATCGGCAGCTGCTTGATCGCGCGGGCGCGAAGGGGTGGGTTCCGACTGAGGAGGGTGCGGAGGAGACGGAGGATCTGCTGTACAAGTGGACGTTTTTGAATGCTGTTCGCGGGGTGTTTCCCCTTGTTGGTGCGGTTGTTGGGTATCTTGCTTTTTAGCTTGGGAATATGTAAAAGGGCTTTGTATGATATTGATGAATTTTGTATAGTTTTGGGAAGTTAGCGAGAGAATTTGAGTTGGATGAGTCACGGAGCAAACGGCGCAAACAGCCTGCAGGTGCTTCTGCTTTATGAAACACAAGTCGATCGTAGGAGTCTCTTTCACCTCTCAACTCACTGGCAGTCAAAATGGTAAGTGATACTTGCGGGTTGAAGCATTCCAGAACTAATATGTCATCTTGCTAGCTACGCCTCATCCCCCGCATCTCCGCCCTGCGGCTCCCGCTCCGCCAGCGGATCCCACCCACGCGTCGCCTCCAAACAACACCTCCACCAGTAACAACACCGGTCGGCCCCTTCACCGTGACGGTCCAGGGACCCCACGTCGACAGCGAAGACGCACCCGAACACACAGAGCCGCTCCTCGAACAGCTGAAAGCCATCCCCAAAGACACTACGGTCCTCATCATCGGCGAAGACCCGCCGTCGGACACGGAATGGGGCATCCTCGGCAAACACTTTACCGGCGTCAGCGACCTGACCATCGATACAGGGTTCAACGAGGATCTCAATGATCGGCTGATGCCGACGCACTGGCCGCTTGACAAGTTGAAGCTCTCGGGGCCCTGCGGCGAAATCACCAAGAGCCCGCATATCCTGCAGGGCACAGTCGCGCATCTGATTCTCAACTTCGCGTCGGAGCTACGGTTCGAAGGGCCTACGTCTACTGAACTGTCCCGTGCGTATGACGAAGCCATCAAACGCGGAGAGAAGCAGAAGCAGTACATCGGCGACAGCGGGATCCAGCTGATCATGATGAGCTCGCTGGCGCTCGAGTGGCTGGCGAACAAGTACCCGCATAGCACAAGCATTTCTGGCTCCGATCGCCCAGAGCTTGAGCCGGAGAACCGCCCCGTCGAGGGACAAGAGATCCGGCTGCGCACGCTGGAGATAATCGAGAACGACGCGATCGATACATTCCAGCGCATGTCGCTTGCCCTCCCACATATTGTCGACAACCTCACCTCCCTCAACATCCGCTCAACCTCAAACCCGCCAGACCCTCAATGGATACAGGAGAGCTTCTTCCTCGGCGTCCTCAAGGAAATGGCGAACCTCGAGACCCTCCGTCTCAGCATCGGCGAAACCTTCCACGAGGAAGCCTCCCTCCCGGGCCTCGTCACCTCACTCCCGCCGAATCTCACGACGCTGCATTTCCGCGGCCCCGCGTCGCTCGCAAAGTCCGAGCGGTGGGAGGAGTGGGTGACGGCGTTCGGGTCGGAGGATTTCCTCCCCAAGCTGCAGCGTCTCGCATTTGTGCTGGACCTCCACTACAAGGAGAACGAGTATGGGCGCAAGGAGCTGGAGGATGCGCCTGGGGAACTTCTCCGCGAGGCCCGGGCCGCCTGTGACCAGCTCTGCGATGCTGCGAGGCGGCGCGGAGTTAAGGTCGAGCCCTTGACGGACGAGTGGGCGGGCGGACACGTGTGCTTACGGCCGGTAGACGAGCGGTGGGATGGAGATAACGAGAGAGAAAGAGAGAGGGAGGAGCGCCCGTCAGCCACGCAGCAATCTTCTAAGGAAACTTAGATCCGGCAATCAGCAATCAATCTGCGAAGATCGCTGGATGGCTATGTTCAGCCATGCAGACGAACTAAATATTCGTCCCATGGGTGACCCATCATCCTGTCAGACTCTAGTTGCGTTTCAGTGCTGACCGGCATACAGCCCCTGATGAGGAAGTCGCGTTGCTCGATTTTGTTGTATTTTTATTTTTGGTTCTTACTACTGTGTTCTCAGCCGTTCTTTTTTCGTTGAAGATACCCACTCCGCTCTTGGTGTTGGCTTTGGTTCAGCCTCAGGCGACGATCCAACCCATCACATCACAATCACAATCCCAATTTCCACTTTTTTATTTGCCAGACACTTCCTTCTTGGCCTCCTGAGACCCTCTCTTCTAATTCTGGATCCAAGTAGGCTGGAGCCAAAAAAAAAAAAAAAAAAAAAAAAATTCACTGTTTCACACCAAGACATCACGGGACGCATTGTTTGGTTTTGGATTTCGTTTGGTCGGATCGTACTCGTATCCCCGTGTGTGTGCGACCCTGCAGGTTCAAACCACCCCAGGGCCCAGGCAACAAGAAAAGAAAAGAAAAAAAACCTTCCGCCAGCTCTCCCACCTGCAGAAGCGAAAACGAGTATCCATCCGAAAGCGAGGCGCCGCCTTCACCAGGACAAGCTTGACAAACACCTGACGAGCCAGCCAATAATAATTCACCGACCGTCGTTTTCTCACAGCCAACACGAATACGAGTACCCCGTGACCTTCGTATAGCGCTAACCGCAAAAATTGGTCTTGTCGCGGGCCAACCTTTTCGCAGTTAGCACGTCGTGAGGCCCGCGAGCCTACGAGACGCCTTCCCTTTCCAACACCCCTGCCATGTCCGCTGACACATCTATCGCAGTTCGGATCGTCATGATTGCCTTCTCCGTAAGGAATAATTCGATGGAGTGGGTGCCAGTGGAGTTCGGGGCCGGATTCTGGCGTTTGCCCGACCGCCGGTCACCGTTCACCGTTGGAGACTGCTACTGGATGGGAGTCGATGGAGCCTTCCTGCAGTGCAGGCTGCATAAGGGTGCCTGGCCTGGGTTGGGGCCAGGAGGGAAAAAATCAATGGACAAGGACTCGGACTCGGATCGCATACTCGTTTTGTCGCGTTCGTTCGTTCCTTCGTAACAGCCTAGCCTTGTCGGTCGGTGGTGAAGAACCCTGTAGGCTTCCATTTTTTTTTTCGACCCTTCTTCATGCTGTCGGTCGCATACATAAATAAAGATGCGATGCGCCCAGACCGCAACTAGTATATTCGATTCTCTTCCGAGCATTGAGCATTAAGCAAGTCCGACGCGACCCATCCCCGAAATCCTAAACCAATTGGCTCGCCCGTAAGGCTGAATTTTGGCGTCCGCCCGGGGGCAGAGTTCCACTAACTAGTCCGAAGTACTTACTGGACTTGTGACTGCGATTTGTGCTGCGCCTTGTCGCTGCTGAACCGGAGCTAACGCTGGCCGGCATCCGGTTGTACGAGGGCTACAGATCGGGGCTAGCATTTCTTGTCTTGCGTATATAGCTTGCTGACCGTCCCCTCCTGCTGGCGCGATGAATTTCGTTCGATATTTCCGGGGCGATCCTACGAGTGTTGTCGATCCCAAACAGGAACAACACAATAGTCCCGCTACCGCGATTGAGCCGCCGACGAGACTCGTTTCCGAACATCCAGACCCAACAACACAAACACTACCACGACCACAATCACAATCAACAACCATGAGCCGCACGAAACGAGCAGGTTCGGGCTCGGACTCGGGCGGGTCAACGTATTCAAATAATAGGTTCGTCTCTCCATCTATCTATCTACTGTATCCCCTCTCCCATTGAAGCATAAATAAATAAATAAAACTAACACAAATCTATAGAAGTAGCCCCCCAGCAATCCCCCCACAAACCTTCCCGCTCGCACACCCTCCGCCGAAATCCAAATCCAAATCCAAGTCCCAGCGCCCGCGCGGCCTCCGTCTCTCCTCACGCCTCCTCCTCCAGATCCAGCAGCTCCACTACTCCTCATCAAGTCCACAGAATGCGGCGGCGGCGGCGGCCCGCCCAATCCCGATCCTCGAGCTCTACCAGCCCTCGACGTTTGGGAAGTCCGTCGGCGCGCGCAAGGCGCATTCGCGCGATATGTACCTCGTGCAGAGCGAGCCGTTTGTGCATTTGAGGAATAGGAAGGGCGGGAAGGGAGTGTCTGGGCAGCGGAATGGGGGGAGAGCTGCTCTTGGCAATGGGGACGGGAATGGGGCTACGAAAGGGACAAAGCCGCGATCGGAGTCTGGGGCCAGTCGGCGGAAGAGCAAGTCGTCACAGGAGCAGGAGCATGAGAGCTCGGGCGAAGAGAATGAGGATCGCAAGATTCGATGCATGAAACGAGCAAAGGATAAAGATACAGAGAAAGCGAAAACCGATGTGGAGGAGGAGGAGGAGGACGTGGTCGCCGTCATTCATACTTCCCCGAAACCGAAATCCAAGGGCACGACAGACAGTCCTCCTGAAGCTGAACTCTACTTCCCCCTCTCGGGCTCCGTCTGGGACGCGACTTCGCCATCGCCAGGCCACTACCGCTTCATGCAGGATCTCGAAGGGAACGGGTTAGCCGGCGACGATGGGGTAGGCTTCGTCTTCTCGTGGGAGAACCGGCCACCCAGCGCATCGAGCAGCACAGCCACGGAGCAGAGCGACGAGGGCGACCGGTTCGTGCTCAGCGTTTCTTCTGGAAGAACGACGTCATCGCGCAGGCCGTGGTTGGCGCAGTTGACCCGGCGGGGGTTGCACGTTGGGGGCATGGATGCGTGGCAAAGGGAGCTCCGGGCGCTGATGATCGACGATGGGGCCGACGGCGCGGGGCTGTACACGCTGATTGTCACCATGGGCGTCTGGGTTGCCCGGAAGGAGGGGTGGGTTGGTTAGTTAGTCGTTCGGTTAGTTGATCAACCGGCCAACTGGGGGCTGGAGTTTTGATTATGCGGTGGAGTTGGTATAGATTGTCTCTGCTCTGGGCGATAGATTTGTTAGACTTGAAATGATACCATGTTGCTTGCCTCTGCTATGCTATGACGTTGAATTTCTTTTTTTTTTTTAGTACAACAAGAAGAAGGCATTGTCAGATGTCCCTGTCACTTGTGCAGTCCCTGCTCAATGCCGAGGATTTGCAGCGCCAGGAGCCGCGAGAAGTACCGACACAGCGCCAGATTTCCGCCCATGAACCAGAAGCCAGGGTGCCCGGTCCTCTGCCACATCGTGCGGAACTCGCCCTCCTCGTCCAGACCCCACACGCTCGCTACGCGGTCCGCGACCTCGTCCCCGAAGATCTGTCTCGTCTGCGTGTGCATGTTCTGGTACCCCGTCGCAAAGACAATCTCGTCGGCGTGCAGTTCAGATCCATCGCCGAATCGCACGCCGGTCGCCGTGATCTCTGCGATCTCCTGGCCCTGTTTCACCTTGATCTTGCCCTCGGCAATGAGCCTTCCAGCGCCGACTTCAATCGTATAGCCTCCTCCCCGCTGCCAGTACTTCATCAGTAGCCCCGCATTGTCAGGGCCACGGTCCACCTTGAATCCCGCCTTCTCAAGCCCCTCCAAGAGCTCTTTGTCATGCTCATTTTCCAGCGCCGTGATCCGTACCTGCTGCGCCTTGAACTGCTCGCTGGGGATACTATACAGAAACAGATCCGAGTCCTCAACAGGCGGCCCGTGCTCCTCATACAGCCCCTTGAGCCCAATGTCCACAATCGCCTTGGACGAGATAACGCAGGTCGATGACCGCTGCACCATGGTCACCTCGTACCCCTTCTCGTAGTAATCCTGCGCGATATCGTGCGCCGAGTTGCACGATCCCACCACGACAGCCTTCCTCCCCTCCCCATTCGGCTCCGCGCCATGGAACTCAGAGCTATGACACACACGACGGCCCTGGAAGCCCTCAGCCCCCTTAAACAGCGGCAGATTCTTCTCCCCGGAGTGCCCCGTCGCCTGGATAACATGTCTCGGCCTGAGGACCCGCTCCTCCACAACACTCCCACCATCCGCGCTCCGTCTAACAACCTCAAGCGTCCACCGCTTCTCCTCCTCACTCCACCGCGACGCCCTCAACCGCGTGCGCGTCCAGACATCCAGCTCCAGCAGCGCCGCATAGCACTCAAAGAACTCGGCGAGCTTATCCTTGGGTGTGAAGATGGGCCAGTTGGCCGGGAAGGGCAGGTAGGGCATGTGGTCGAACCAGACGGGGTCGTGCAGGACGAGCTGGTGGTAGCGGCGGCGCCAGTTATCGCCGATGCGGTCCTCTGCGTCGATGATGAGGGTGCGCACGCCGAGCATCTTGAGTCGCGCCGCGATGCTGAGGCCTGATTGGCCGCCGCCGAGGATTACGACTGCTGGCTCGTTGGGATCCTCGTTGGAGGTGGTGAGGTTCTGCTCTGCGGTGCGGCGGTCCTGCCAGTTGCGGCGGTCGGGGACGGTGCCGTGCGCGGCGCCGAAGGGGCGGTTGCTATAGGTCTTCTCCTCGTGGCCGGCTATCGAGGACAGCGCTGTGTAGATGGTGTAGATTTCCCATCTGCCGGGGGAGGATTCGGCGAGACGGACGACGCCGCGACCAGCCCCGATTGGCGTCGTGACTGTGGTAAAGAACTGGATGCCCATGACGTCGCCAATGGCGTCGATGGCCGTGACCTGTGGCTCGCGGAAGGCCGTGGAGCGGTCAATGTCGATGCTCTTGATCAGCGTGCCTGAATTGAGGAGGCTGGCGATGCTCTCGCGGCCCTTGGCTGTGTGGAAGTCCCATGTTAGGCACAGGTGGTCACGCCAGAAGCCCGTTTCGAGGAAGAGCGATGTGATGGCGGGGATGTCGTTCGCTGCGAGGGCGGCGTTGAGGCGGTCGACGATATCTGTGGCGACGGCGTAGGCGTCGATGTTGGTGGAGGTGCATGTTGCGGGGAAAGTGCCGATCGGGGTGTTGAAGGAGCCGGGCTCGATCTTATTCTGTGAGGCAGTGGCCATGGAGTCGTTCCTTTGCTTTACTTTTCCCCTTCTTCGGCTGTGTAGCTGGAGGGGTGGAAGGGAGGGAGGGAGGGAAGTATGCAGTGGCAGACACAGCGAGGGGGAACACACGTTGAATAAGACTGCGACCCCTCGCGGGCATGACGAATCTGTTACACACGCTACCCCGCCTGCGCCCCCCCAGGCCTGGTCCGTGGCCCAATCTCGAGCATGATCTTCCTCGCGACACGAAGCCCTGAAGAAACTCCTGGACCCTTGAAGCAGGCGCCAAGCTCAATGGAGCCAAGTGCCATGCGGGCTAGCGGCAGCTGTCGACGTTGAGTGGTGCGCGGACGCCACAAATGGCCGCTTCAGGTTAGGCGTCGCTTCATGCATGCAAAATAAAAATGGAAAAGCAATCAAGCGGGAAGTGGCAAGAGGGGATCGATCAGCTTTACTCAGCCATTGGGTGGGACAAGGATATATTGATTAGTGAGTGGAATGTGTTGTCAATCGAGTCGAGTCGCTGTGGGGAACAAAAATAAAAAGGAAAAAGAAATGCTCCCACGCGGATTTGAACCGCGGACCTCATGATTACTAGTCATGCGCTCTACCAACTGAGCCATAGGAGCTGATTGGATGTTGTCTGCTTTCAGAAGCTTTGTTCTATATTCATCACCAGAATACTCGCCACTTATTCGCAGCCAGCAATGACAATGAGGTTGTTATTGACCCTTGCAAGCTATAGCAATGGATTAAGGGCTTGTTCTAAGTATCTTATCACTATCCCTGATAATTAGAGTAAATTATAACCACTCATCACTCTCAGATCCTATTTTCTAATTTGGTCAGGTTTCACACATTTTGCGCAATTGCATATATGGGTTGTTCCACATACCCCGTCTCAATATATATATTGGCATATTACAAAAGTTACCTCGCAAACCCAACAGCTGCTCAAGGCTATTATGAATCAATGGAAGAGGAAGATTATAGAAACAGCCAGCCTTTCCATCAAAGAGCCCTGTCGTGATTATTGTTAACCTGGTGCAGTGGGCAAACGCCAAGAAACCGACTCCATCTCGCGCGGCTCACCATCAACAATCTCGGTCGCCGACGATCCGACCCAACCACGAACACGATCGATCTGCGCGCAATGCTGCGCTGCCGATCGTTTCATCTGGGTGCTCCCCACGGGCTAAGCGCATGGCGCGCTACCCGGGCCAGGATTAGCAGCTCTGTCGCCAATAAACAATCGCAGTCCCTGCTAAAGATGCCTGGCTTCAACGTGCCCCTGAATTTCGAGCCTAATGTATGGTCTACCCACTGCACCGCAAATAGACATCGGCTAATAGTATGCTGTAATGCCACAGCACAATGCTGTTGACCCCTACTCTGTCAATGGCTTTCCGAATGCGCTTGATCCGGAGCATATTGACGGTGGCTATCTCGAGTGAGTTGCTGCTGTCATTCGGGCGATCCACAGCTGTTCCTGCTCGAGGACGTCGAGATGATATTAACTAGTTGGTTAGCAAACTCGTCACTCACAGAGAAATCACCATGATGAGAATCATGAACGCCATAACCGACAAGCGCGACTGGGACAAGAAGGTCTGGGACGACAAGATCACCGCTAAATGGCGCGCAGAGCTTCTGCACCGCAGCGGACAGGACGTCTCCGAGCGGATGGTGAACTGGATCATTCAAGAGCTGCGCTGGAAAGCGAGTCGCTTCCCCAAGAACCAGTTCGTTGAGGTCTTCGACGACGGCGTCGTCAAGTCCGACACCGCCGTTTCGCAGGAGCTCCGCGCAAGCCTGCAAAGCGCCGTCGCGCCGCTGGAAGATGTCCCCGCCGAGGCAAAAGACTACCATCCCAACTCGGGCGATACGGTCGTTGACCTGGTACATCCGTCCTTGTTCCCCGTGATCTATGGCCGGACTCGTGTCCTGCCCGATCGGGTGCTCGGCCTCGATGATTGTCTGGATAGCATCGGGCAGGGGGAACTTGTTCCGACTCCGCCGCAAGACGATGTCAAACCCATCCTCTCGCCAAACTATCAAACCCAGTATTTCTCGCGGTATAGCAATCCGCCGGAATACAGCGCCAAGTTCCAATGGCTGCCGTGCGAAGTGGCGCTCTCGGAGACGAAGGAATGCCAAATTGTCTCGTATATCAACAACGCGCACCCGGTCGAGCATCGGGCGCTGTACGAAGCCGTCGAGAAAATCCTCGCGCGGACGATTCCGCTCTGGGAAAAGTCCCTGACGAGGCAGCCATCCAAGGGGGGACGGATCCAGTACAGACGGGTCGAGTACGAGCCAGACACAGAGCCAGAACCGGAGTATCCCGAAGATCCCGGGGAAGATTTTGACGAGGGCGCTCATTTCGAAGAGTACGATGCCTGGTTTTCCAGACGTCGGATCAAGCAGCCTGAGCCGCCGACACGGTTCCAGATTAAGGACTCGTGGGAAGAGGATGTCGATTTTACAAAACACTTTCCGAACCAGAATTTGCAGGTCATTGTCAAGCTGGCGAATATCGAACTTACACCAGAGAAACCGCACTATGAGGGAGGAACCTGGCATATAGAAGGTCAATTGGTGAGACTGTCATCCACTACTGGCGTCTTCCGCCATTCGGGAAATAGCCGGGCTAACGCACGCATAGAACGAACGAATCGCCGCTTCAGCAATCTACTACTACGACAACAAGAATATCACATTTAGCTCACTAGCCTTCCGGCACCGTGGCATGGACGATTTCTATGACTTTTACTACGAGCAGTCCCAGCACGAGTTCCTGCAACAAGTCTACGGCTTCCCCGACACGGTCGACGGGCACAACCAGGGACTAGTTACGCAGGAGCTCGGCAGCGTCGAGTGCAGAGAGGGCCGTCTTATCACGTTCCCCAACATGCTCCAGCACCGCGTGTCTCCATTTTCGCTTGCGGATGCTTCGAAACCTGGTCATCGGAAGATCCTTGCGCTCTTCCTCGTCGATCCGCACCGCCGGGTCATTTCCTCGGCTAATGTCCCGCCACAACGAGGAGACTGGCGAAGGAACGGGCAGAAGGATGCTCCTTCTGGACAGGAGGGGTTAATGTCAATGGAAGAAGCCAAGGGCTACAGGCTGGAACTCATGAAGGAGCGGGGGATGAAAGCCGAGCACAGCGACTATCTTTATCAGGAGGGGAATTTCGGTCTTTGCGAGCATTAAGATAGATTGTTATTGGATGATAGAGTGTACGATAAGGCAGTAGCAACTAGACGGCTTTGGTGGTTAGACTCACCAACTGATAATGAACGAAACATCTCCGAATCGCCCCCGGCTGTCCAGTTTAGGAAGGTCGTTATCAACACCTCAAACGAAGTGGTGGAGTCTAGACCCCAAAGCTAAGTTTTTCGGTGGAAACTGCCACGGTGAGATCTAGCCAATAAAGCATGTAGATAGACGAACCTTCAGGGACCAGATCCGTGGGATCGAACCCCGCATCGAACCAAGTCTCTGCGAATCTCCATGATATCACCGAGCTTCGCCGTCAAGGAGCCATAGACGGGACCAGCCAGCTCGAACCAAAAGAGGCAAGTCCGCCACTTCGCCACGAAGCTTATAAAACTTGTCGTCGCTCCCTTCCGCGCTTCTGAGCCAACCGCTAAGTACCTTCCTAAACAAAATTCCAGCTCGTCTGTGCTGCCATTTCCAGGTACCATGACCAAAGAATTGGTTCGTGCCCCCGCTCGCCCGCCCGCCCGCCACACTGCCTATCTTACCTACTATCGTCGTCGTTAACGAGTCCTAGAACTTTGATATCCGCTTCGCCTCTGTACCCGCGCACGAGGAATTCGGGGACGGGAAGAAGTTTGCTGATCGGTACTTGCAGCCTCTTCTTATCCGCCACTGCCCCTGCCCCAGGGGCTGGGATAGAACGAACTAACCTCCAGTAGAATCCGCGAGATATACAAAGGCCGCAACCTCGAGATTCCAGATGACTTTGACTCGTCGTTGACTGTGCCGCCTATTCATTACATGCAGTGAGTTATCTTATCTATCCCTACTTATCCAAACGATTCACAAATCTGGGTGTGGTGTCACCGGTAGCTGATATGTGTGTTGGTAGGGTTTTCGCGCCGGATGATGTGGATGTAGAGGAGTTGAGGAAGGTGGATGTTCCGTATGGGCTGGATATTGATATTTTGGATTTAAAGTTTTAGTTTCTCCTAGTATTATGGATGCAATTGAGCGGAGATGTCAAGTCAGTCTGATGTGGAAGTGGTGAGGTCATCCCCACCCCCGCCGAACGCAACCCCAGCAACACCTGCACCCCGGATAATCACCCGTAAAACCACCATCCCACATGTCCGCTTGAATCTCAGGGAAAAATAAGTATCTGGCAAAATGGTCAACCTCTCGCGCGTAACCCAAGAATCCGAATCGCACCGCACCCGCCGCGAAACCCGCGACGTCTCCGTGCAAGACTCGCAGTATGCGGGCGTCTACGGGACGCAGTACGCGGCCGAGGAGCTGCCGCTCTACGTGATGAACCAGCGCGGCATGCCGCCCGATGTCGCGCACCAGCTGGTCCGGGATGAGTTGAGTCTGGATGGGAATCCTTTGCTGAAGTGTGTATACCCCGAGTCCGGGAAATGCGGTAAAGTGCTAGGTGCTAATGATGATGATGATGTAGTATGGCGAGTTTTGTTACGACGTATATGGTATGTTACAACACATGCGGGGAAGAAATAGGACAGTACGAGGGTTAACGAGCCAGGACAATGAAGCGCAATCGCTCATGGCGGACGCGATCAGCAAGAACTTCATCGACTTCGAGCAGTACCCGCAGACGGCGCGGATGCAAACCCGCTGCGTGAACATGATCGCGGACCTCTTCAACGCGCCTACAAACGCCCACTCCCACACCGACACGCAGCAGCAAGACTCAAGCGAAGCCGCAATGGGCACATCGACCGTCGGCTCGTCCGAGGCAATCATGCTTGGCTTGCTCGCGATGAAGAAACGCTGGCAGAAGAAGCGCCGCGACGCCGATAAGGATACTTCGAACCCGAATATCATCATGAACAGTGCTGTGCAGGTGTGCTGGGAGAAAGCGTGTAGGTACTTTGACGTCGAGGAGAGGTATGTCTACTGCACGGAGGAGCGGTACGTGATTGATCCGCAGCAGGCGGTCGATCTGGTCGATGAGAACACGATTGGGATTTGTGCGATTCTGGGGACGACGTATACAGGGCAGTATGAAGATGTTCAGGGGGTTAATGACTTGCTTGTCCAGCGGGGAATTGACTGTCCGATTCACGTTGATGCTGCGAGTGGGGGGTTCGTCGCGCCGTTCATCTGCCCCGAGCGGGCATGGGATTTCCGACTCGAGAAGGTTATCTCGATCAATGTCTCTGGGCATAAATACGGCCTTGTACGATGAATTCTACCTTCCTTTCCGTAATAGCTAATAAAAGACCGAGACAGGTCTACCCCGGCATTGGTTGGGTCTTCTGGCGCTCCCCCGAATACCTTCCCAAGGAACTCATCTTCAACGTCAACTACCTGGGTGCCGAGCAGGCAACATTCACCTTAAACTTCTCCAAAGGCGCCGCACATGTCATCGGACAGTACTACCAACTGATCCGACTCGGCCGCGACGGCTACGCAGCCATCATGCGCAACCTCGTCACAATCTCGCAACAACTCGCGCGCGGCTTGTCAGACCTCGGATTCCAGATCCTCAGCGACAACTCGGGAAACGGCGGGGGCGGCGTCCCGCTCGTTGCATTCCGACTCCCCGACGACGGCGAGGACAGCAGGCTGTATGACGAGTTTGCGCTCTCCGCTGTCCTGCGACGGCGTGGCTGGGTTGTGCCCGCGTATACGATGGCGCCGAAGAGTAACAATATGAAACTAATGCGCGTGGTTATCCGGGAGGATTTTACGGCGCACCGATGTGGGATTCTTATCGAAGATGTGAAGATGGCGATGAAGTGGCTGGAGGATATGGACGAGGAGATGATTGGGAAGTATACCAAGTGAGCATTATTCCATTTTCTTTCTCTCTCTTCTGTCTTCTCTCAAGTTCCCCTTGCAATGTTCTTGAAAATATCAAAGCGGACGCTAAGATGTGACAGGTATCTTGCTGAGCACGGAACGAGTCTTCCGAATGCGCATTCTTTCTACGGTGGGGAGGAGCATTCGCTCCAGGGGCGCACTGGCAAGACGCACGCTGTCTGTTGAGACTGACTTGGTTCTTGACCGGTAGTTTGGCGCGTAACGGGCGACGTAACAGTTCGCATCAGGCTGCGCTTACCCACGCATTAGGTGATTTTTAATCAAGCCATTAGTTACTTAGTTCATGCAAGCTGTCTGACTTGGCCGCTGAGAGACATCCACTGGGAGTGAGCTGGATGTCTGCGTCTGGGGGCAGTGCCTGCAAGAAATCAAGAATATTGACTTCAATAGAGGAATCTGATTTTTTCTCATGAGGTTAAAGTATCCGAGTGAGTCAAGGGCGTTCGTCGTTCGGTCCAGATATAAGAAGAGTAGACGTATATGTCACATCGCATCTGACATATCACCGCAATAGTGTCTGACATCTCATTACCGCTCCTTGTCTACTCGCGAGGGGAGAAGATAATAATCATTTTGCTCCTGAATATCATTATTTACATAAAGTACTGTCTTAGACTGTCTCTCCACCAAGAGTCCAGACCACTAGTGCCTGGAAATAACAATAGAGCAGTCTTGACTCGAGCCTACTTCGTTAGGGTTTTCTCTTTCCTATCCTGACCTCCTGAGAACTGTGCTTCGACAAATTTGGTATTAGTAGTTCACTCCCCCCAAATGTGCTCTTCTCTTTCGTTTCCTCCGTTATCACGCCAAAGTCCGGTTTCCCACGATGTCTCCCAGCCAGACATCGACATGGACAAGGAGACCACCAACATGGATACGCCCACGCCTGCAGTCCCTCCCCCTGCTCGCCCTCCTTCTCTCATCTCTATTCTCTCAGTGTTCCCAGTCTAAAGCCGTCTTTGCCCATTTTATGGTATGTTACATCCGACTCTTCCCCACCTACGTCCAAAAGTAACAAAATACGCCAGGTCGCAAACACAAAAAACTACACCCTCGCCACATGGAAAACCGACATGCAGCTCGCACAAGCCTCGTCCATTGACGCCTTCGCCCTAAACGCCGGCTACGGGATGCCGCACACAGCGCACGCCCTCCGCGACGCCTTCGCCGCCGCCGAGGAACTCAACTTCAAGCTCCTCTTCTCCCTCGACTACTCCGGCGACGGCCACTGGCCGAAGGACCGCGTCGTGGATATACTGACCGAGTACACGCCGCGCGAAGCGTACTATCGACACTCCGACGGCAGCGCCCTCGTGACGACCTTTGAGGGGTTCCAGGCTGCGGGCGATTGGAGTGATATCAAGAAGACGGTGCATAATCGGACTGCGAATGCAAATGCGACTACGGATGATGGGGAGGCAGGGTGTTGTTTCTTCATCCCGGACTGGACGTCCGTGGGCCCGCGGCGCGCCGGGGGCATCGAGGCCGTCGACGGGCTGATGAGCTGGGACGCGTGGCCGGAGGGGACACACACGATGAACACGACGGAGGACGAAGAGTGGATGAGCGTGCTGAACGGCCGCCCATACATCATGCCCGTCTCACCGTGGTTCTACACGAACCTGAAGCGGTTCGACAAGAACTGGGTGTGGCGCGGGGATGACCTCTGGTATGACCGGTGGGAGCAGGTGCTCGAGCTGAACCCGGAGTACGTGGAGATCCTCACCTGGAACGACTACGGGGAGAGTCACTACATTGGACCCCTGGTGGAAGGTGCGACGGGGATCTTGGGTGATGCGGGGGCGCCGTTTGACTATGTCGGCGGGATGCCGCATGATGGGTGGCGGGTGACGCTGCCGTATCTGATTGCGCAGTACAAGGCTGGGGATAGCGCGGAGGAGAGGGAGGGGGTGGTAGGAGAGATTGAGGAGGAGGTGCTCAGTGTGTGGTATCGGCTTTCGCATGCAGATAGCTGTGCGGATGGGAAAACGACGGGGAATAGTGAGAACCAGGGCCAGACGCTGATGGAGCCTGGGGAGGTGTTGGAGGATAAGGTGTTCTACTCGGCGTTGCTGGAGGCGAGTGCAGATGTTAGGGTTAGCATTGGGGGGGATAATCGCAGTGCGGAGTGGACGGATGTGCCAAGTGGGGGGATAGGGGTGTATCATGGGTCTGTGGAGATGGGGCAGAGGACCGGGGAGGTTGTTGTCACACTGGAGAGGGATAGCGCGTTTCTGGCACAGATGAAGGGGAAGAGTATTGAGAAGGAGTGCCCAGGGAACTTGACCAACTGGAATGCCTGGGTGGGCAATGCGACGGGGGTCAAGCAGAACAGGCCCAGCGGTGGAGGGGGAGGCGGCGCCGGGGAGGAGTCTGCGTCTGTGTTGGCGGCGCAGGCCTGGACTGGAGGAGTGGTTCTAGGCCTTGGGCTTGCTCTTCTGTTCTTTACTACTTAGTGTTTAATGAGAATTCTAATTCGATGTGTTCTGGGAAGGGGATAAGGAAGCGAGAAGAATGGAGGC
The DNA here is from genome assembly GCA_023627405.1 of Penicillium sp. S1316. Lineage (NCBI taxonomy): Eukaryota > Fungi > Ascomycota > Eurotiomycetes > Eurotiales > Aspergillaceae > Penicillium > Penicillium sp. S1316. The sequence goes on along the minus strand of JAMAHF010000034.1, from coordinate 177,478 downwards.
CTGGCCACCTTACGACATAACTAACCAACGAGGCGAAATAAAACACTCAGTCACGCAGTTCTTCCAATTGATGAAGAGTGGTTCAATGACTCGAGTTCTTCATACCTTCCTTTTATGGTTATATGTGGGGGAGTGCTGTCAATTCCTCTATCCAACCTTCCTTGGACCCTCAGAAACTCTGAAACCCCTCTCAATGAGGTCAATGACGGCATATATCATTGAGATAATTACTTATCTTCATAGCTGTTATCTTATCACTCCAATAATCCAATTATTCCCCACAAAACTGGAGCTATTGCGATACAGATGTTAATGCAGGCAGTGACATCCGCAACCCCAACCTAACCCAACCCCCACGTACTTTTGTCGCCCTCCATATCCTCGAATGGGATCGATCTCCCGCCACAAGAGCTCTTATCCATGGACAGCAGCTCCCGCACGGTCCCCAGCGTAGTATCAGAGCACATAGAGGAACCACGGAACCATCGCCTCGTCGGCAAAACCCGCAAATGTGAGCCCGCCGCTCCGGCCGAAACAAAGTCTATGACACCACTACGGGGGGGCCCAGACCCCACGCCACCCCAAGCTGCGAACCAACCAGCCCACCAAACCTACCCTCGTGCGGGCTCTAAAAGCTTTCCGATAGACAGAGCCGCTGTCTGGCTAAACGGGTCTATTGTCCCCAGTCAAAGAAAGAAAATTAGAGTTTGTGTCAAACACGGTTCTCCCCCACATTGATAGACGTGGGTCGATCGTGGCGATGGCGCTTTGATAAGGGTGTGATTCGCTGGATGAAGCTTGTTAAGACCCTGCATATAAGGTTTTGGCAGGCGACAGCCGATGCCAGGTGAGATTAGCTCGGCTTGAGGGAAAAGTTAGAGGGTTGTATTTGCGAGGGGTAGTATAAAGGGAAAGCGCTGATCCCTACTCCTGCTCCCCCTGGAGACCTGTCGATTATCTTCTCTTAGTGTATATTATATTCTTCTCTACATTTTTGCCATTTGCCTCGCAGAGGCTTCCGTCCTTACCTCCTCAGCCATCCTTTTACTTACTACTCTCTCCCACCCCACCAACCTCTCCGAACAAACCACAAACCAACCTTCACAAGAACGGAAGAAGTAATATCAAAAGAATAAAAAGGAAGGGAAATGGACCCCTTCAGCCACGCCCCGAAGCCCAACACGCGCATCCCACCGATCCTCCTCGCGCGGCAGAAGAACAAAGAAGGAACAACCACAACGGCAAGCGCGCGCTGCACGAAGCTCGCCACCCTCTCGAAACAGAAGCTCTCGAAGGAGACATCCACAGGCGACCCGGATCTGCGACGATGTCTCGGCCACCACCGGCTCCTGCGCCGGTCTATACAAGAGGCGCAGGAGGATATGAAGCGGTATCTCGGCGAGGTGGTTGAGTATGAGGATGATAGTGATGATGAGTGGGAGGGGGATGACGATATCATCGGGCCTGCTAGCGACGACGAAGAGGAAGTGGAAGAAGAAGGGGGCGAGGGTCTCTTCGATGCATATGCGAAGGTGCACGAGAAGGAGGTTGTGTTCCTGGGGCCGAGAGGCCGGGCGAGAGAAGTCGATATCCCGCGCCGGGAAGCGCCACCACCGGAGACGGTTACACGGGCGCGGAGTGTGTGTGTCAGGGAGAAGATCGTCGATGCTGTGAGAGGGCTGATGAGGAGGCATCCCTCGCCTCTGCCGCTTCCTCTACATCTTCGCGCTGTCGCTGCTGGCAAACGGGATGGCGGTGGTACCTCACTCCGACATACGCTGCAGAAGAACAACAGCTGCAGCGATATCCCGATATACATCCATGTGCATGAGCATGTCGGCAAGGGGGATACCTTTGCCGCGGGGCTGGAGAAGACGCGGACGAGCGAGATGCAGACCGAGCCACGGGCGCTGCGGATGCGAGGCCGGAAATACGCTGAGCGGCTGGGGATTAGACGGAGGTGACAGATGACACAATATGACACTGGCTGTCTTACGACGTGACGAATTCTTAAGATTATAGCAAGCAAGCAAGCGAGCAAGCGAGGGATATTTTGTGGGTAGAAACAATAACTTATCGCATAAGAATCCATTACCAAAACATTACATACTGCCATGGCATCCTCCCAGTCCCAATTGTATCAAAAATTCAACTGACAAAAAAGAATGTCCAACTTAACGGCCGTAAGCAAACCCCTCCTAGACGGTACTAAAACTAAGCCCAAACCTTCATAATCGCATTCTGCAGATCACCGGGGGGCACGGCGGCCTTGAGCCTGCGCCCAAAGTCGCTCCCCGTGCGCTGCACAAGCGCCTCCTTAACCTGCTTGAGGTGCGGCGGGTTCCAGTGCAGACGCACGACCCAGTAGATGAGCCTCTTGATATCCGCCGCGCCGCCGCCGACGGGGACGATGGCGAGAAGGGTCTCAACATCGAACTTGAGCGGGTCCCTGGAGCGGGCGAGGATGGCGAGCAGGGCCTTCTCGAGGTGTCCGCTGAATTCGTCCTTGATGGTCTTCTCAAGCGAGATGTGGTACTTGGCCTCGAAGGCCTGCGCGACCGCGGCGAGTTTCGCATCCGACGCGCCGAGGAACACGGCGGCGACGCCGACTTCGTCCGTGCCGGTCTTCGCGGTCGTCGCGAGGTGCAGCTCGTGTACGTCCTTGTCGACGGCGGCCTGGTCAAAGTACGTCCCGCGCTCGGGCCGCACGGCGTTCAGCAGCATGACGAAGAACTTCTCCGTCTTGCCGGAGAGATCGCTCTTGATGTCATCGACAAGCGCCTTGGAGTACTTGCTGACGTAGCCGTACTTGATCGCGCGGAGGTCGGCGTTCGAGCGCCCGATGAGCACGTCGTTGATGGCGACCTCGTCGGTCCCGATCCCCGAGAGCGCCTCGCGCAGATACGCGATATCCTGGCCGAGGGGTCCCGCGGCCAGACTGACGAGGATGAGCTCGAGGTCGCCGGACAGCTCGCTTTTCAAGTCCTTCTCGAGGTTGCGCCCGATGCGATCCGTGTACGTGTGCCGGATCAACGCCATCTGCAGCGGGTCCGGTTTCGCGAGCACGGCGATCAGCGCCGCTTCGTCCGTGCCCCAGCCCTTCATTGCCTTGCGGAGTGCATCTGCTTCCTTGCTTGCGTCGCCGGACGCGCGCTGGTCGGGGTCGTAGCCGAGAGATGGGGGTGCAGGGACGGGTGCTGCGGGCGGGTAGCCGCCGTAGCCGCCGCCAGGAGGACCAGGGGGAGGCGCGCCCTGCGGCGGGTAGTGGCCCTGCTGCGGAGGAGGGTATTGGCCGTGCGGTGGCGGGTATTGAGCGGCGTGGGGAGGAGGAGGGGTGCCGTACTGGGCTGGAGGGGGCGGGGTGGAGCCCCAGCCGGGACCTGGAGCTTGACCGTATGGCGGCTGCTGGTACTGTTGCTGCGGCGGATACTGGCCGTAGGGGGGTTGCTGGTAGGGAGATGGATGTTGTTGTTGCGGATGCGGCGAGGGCTGCTGGGTGTGGGGAGGGTAGCCACCGGCGCTTCCTGGGGGAGCAGGGCTTGCACCTGAATGGGGAGGAGGGCCGCCGTACTGGGCAGGGTGCTGGTGCTGGGGATAGGAGGCGGGAGGGTAAGGCTGGGCGGGGTAGCCCTGCGGCGGCGGGGGCTGCGAGTAGGGGTAGCCGCTGTTGGGGTTGGGGGGCGGGTACGACATGCTGATCGGATATAAAAATAGCGATGCAGGAGGAAGGGAGGGATGAGGGAAGAAGAGGAGAGGAGGGAAGAGAAGAGAGACACGAGGTGAGGTGAGGTGAGGCTGAGGGGTAATGCGGGATCAGGCGTTAATAAAACGCGCAATTCGGCAAAGTTGCTTTTGCTCAGAGGCTCAGCTTGTGGCGCAGCTCGTGTACCCTGAGGGGTCAAACCCAATCACAGTGCTGACTGCATGTTGGAAAACACACAGACTAGCATCGACTGGGCAAAGCGTGGAAAATAGTGTTCCTGAGCCGCAGATCCACCAGTTCAGCTCCAGCAAAGCTGCATTGCCTGCGTTGATTATGGAGAGTTAAATACGACGCAGCTTGGTAGGCGTGACTGTCCTGACAATCGCGTATCTGACAGATCGGCATCGTCAAAATAAGGAGGAAGAAGATATTATTATTGAAAGATGGTAGCATCTGTTGGATATCAAGTCAGACTAACATGGCTTCAGGAGACTCGTGTTGGCCCCAGGGAACGACGTAATTTCAGCTCCCTAAGTGGGGCTGATGGGTTAGATATCGTAGAGATATCACCAAAGACAGCACGAAGCTGCTCTTCCACGCGGACCGTAATGGCGACAGTCCTGCTGGCCTGAAACTTTGTACGTCGCGCGGGTGAATCTAACAGATGGTGAATATACAACTGAGTGTATGTCATGGCCTTCATTTCATGCTGAAAATAACAAGCTAAGCAAGAATAACATGGGTATATCGTAATGCATTAGATATGATGGTCAAGAGCCATGCGATCCGTGTCGTTTCTGGATTCCATTCCAGCGCCGGATGACCGTAGCGCGTTCCTCGGGAGATGCTGCGACCATCTCCCCCAGACCCTGGCTGATGCGAGAAGCAAGAATCTCTTTGACTTTGCTTTTACCTAGGGAGTTGCGCAGGGACTTGTGGACTCCGTCGAGCGGATACCCGATCAGGCCCCAGAGACCTAGTAGGTAGCAGGTTAGCATTGATGATCTGAGGTTACTCTAGGGTGGTGATGACGGTAGTTAGTTACCTGCAGCCGGTTTGAAGAAAAGCCCCCCGACGCCTTTACCAACACCTTTAAGCATCCCCTTCGTCCCGCCATCTTCGTGCCCGTAACGGGGTTGCGTCACAAGCCCGGTAATGCCCTGGTAGAACTCCTGTGTAAACTCCTACTCGAACGATCAGCAAAGCAACCTCCCCATACGCAATAGTAAGGAAAGAACTCACCGTCCCCGCAGCTCTAAGCCCCCCTTTAACCCCCCTCACCGTCGGCGTCTCCTGCACCATGGGATCATGATACAGCTTCGGCGCATTATGGAACCCCTTTGAAAAGCTCAGCGACAGGTCGGTTGGGAGAAGCAGAATCCAGTTCAGCAGATGCTTGCCGGCGCGTGAAGCATGGTATCGGGCGTCGGCGAGGACTTCGCGCACTTCGATGGAGTTCTCGCGCGACTGCTGGCGCCGCAGCGTGTTCTCAAGACTGAGTGTCTTGAGCTCGGCGGTGAGGTCGGGGTCGTGGCTTGTTGGGGTGCGTGAGATTGCAGAGGCGATCTCGGTGAGGGGTGGGGATTGCTTTGAGGAATTTGAGGGTGAGTGGGAGTGGGAGTGGGAGTGCGACTGCGAGTGTGCGGAGGCGTAGCTTGTTGCGGAGTCTGAGTTTGAGATGGAAGACAAGTTGGTGTTGGAGTTGGATGCTGAGCTGCTGCGTCTGCTCAAAGACTCGCTTTCGCTCTCGCTTGCTTCATCACCGTCACTGCCACGCTCATCCCTTGTCGCAGTTTCCCTTCCTCGCTCATCTTTCTCCTTACTATTCCTAGACGGAGTACCCGATCCCACCACAGAATCCATCTGCCCACGCGCAAAATGGTTCTTCTTCCACTCACAGGCAGGATTCGGCCCGCGCTGGCCATGTCTGAGATGACGATGCCGGTGCCGACGCCGCGACTCCCCCGAGCGACGATGATTGCCATGCTGGCCATGCGCGCGGATCATCTCGGCAACATCAGTGGGGACCTCGGCCATGGCGCTCACAAAGTCCGTCACGACGCCGTAGAGCACCTCCGCGCCGGCGGAAATGGGACCCCTAGGGTCGCGGCTTGTGTCGTATTCTTTCGAGCGGTACCTAGCACGCCTATATTAGTGGATCGTCCGGATAGAAATAGTATAGGGAGGCCGTTCAGGAAACGCACAAAACAAGATCATGCGGCTTCAGCAACCCCGTCTCAACAAGCACCGTCGCCGCAAACGCACTCAGCTTGACCCCTTTCCCATTGGGATTCCTCGAGTGCTGCCCTTTCACCCACCACACGGCCGGCCGGCCCGGAAAAAGCTCGCACCGCAGCGCGGCCACATCCAGATGCCGATAGAAGCTACAGAGCGCATTCCGCGCCCCTTCCTCCTCACGCATCTGCACCCCCAACTCCTCCGCCTTCTCCAGCGTGCTTTCTCGAAGCGCGAACCGAATCGCATCCGCGAGCTTCTCGCTCGTCAATTGCTTATACGGCACGGGCTCCGGGCCCGCGCCCGCGCGGGCCACAATCGAGCCCCAGAACATCTGGTCGCCGAAGAAGGGGACGATGACGGTCGGTCGGCCGCGGATGAGGCCTGCAGCGGTTGTCCCCGCGCCGCCGTGGTGCACGACAGCGGAGACGCGGTGGAAGAGCCAGTCGTGGGGCACCTTGTCGAGCATGAGGATGTCGTCCGCTGCGGGCTGATCGGCGCCGATGTTGCCCCAGCCGCGCGAGACGAGAGCGCGGTGGCCCGTAGCGTGGATTGCGGTGAAGACGATGTTCGTGAGGCGGGATGGGTTGTCGACGACGATTGAGCCGAAGCCGATGTAGATTGGTGGGGGCCCCGAGGCGAGGAAGGCTGCGAGGTCGTCGGGGGGTTTGTACGAGGTTGTTTCGGGGAGGGTGGAGAAGCCCACGACGTCGATGGAGCCAGGCCAGTCGAGGGGCTTGGAGAGGAGGGCGGGGGACCTGAGGTATATACATGTACTTTAAGCATTGTGTTGAATTGGGTTAGCAGGGAGAAAGCGCACCAGAGATATGTGTATGGAATGTGAAGACGGTGCGCGATGCCCGGGGCGCGCAACGCATCAAGGGGATCGAGCCCTAGTTCGCGTTTGCGGAAGCGGTTGATCAGATCGCCGAGGCCTTCCCACAGCATGATCTCGACAATGGCGTACGAGGCAAAGTTTGCGACAGAAGGTTTGGTATTCTTCGAGTGGATGTTGGCGAGCGGGTGAGGGAACGCTTGCGTTGCAGACCAGGGCATCCTACAGATACATTAGCCACCCATCTTCTGGTACGTAGCCGCAAAGAAAAGTGTTCAGATGTATGTATACGCACGTAAACATCAAATTCAACGGAACTCCCAGCTTCTCCGCGCAACTGATATGCGCAAAACTCGGCGGGTTGGCAATAACCACATCGGCCACAAACGGCAGATGACGGTAATCGACCTCCTCACTCCAGGGGTCAGTCGCAACATGATGCTCGATCCCCGTCCCATCGCCCATCTCAAAGCACGAGCGCCAGCAACCGGAGAAGATATCGCGCATCTCGCGGCGGCGCTTGCGGATGGCGCCGCTGCGGATCGTGCGCATGTCCGGCAGCAGGCCCGGATTCTTCACCATGAACGCCATCAGCTCTGCAGGATCACCGCCGATGTTGAAGAACTCGAGGTTTGCATCCTGCACGGTTTCGCGGAAGGAGAGATGGGTGGCTAGGCGGACGCGGTGGCCGTGCGCGTGCAGGCGCTGGCCGATTGCGATGAAGGGCTGGATGTCGCCGCGCGAGCCGATGACTTGGATGACGATGTTGAGGCGTAAGGGGTACGATTCTTCTTCGTCCGGGTCGAAGGTCACGGAGGGTCTGTGGTCTATCGGTCCGCGCGGGTAGGGGTGTTCTTTGGTGTGGCGGGCGATGCGCTGCAGCCAGGGTTTGTGTTCGCTGAGTTTGATGTCGAGGCGGCCGTCTTCTATTCAATTATTCAATTCAATCCCCGTTCATATAGCAAGCTCAATTCAAACAAACTCACCCATAACCCGCACCCCCGTATCCAATCCCTCTCGCAGTGTCTGGGCCGGCCGACCGGGGGAATCGGTAACGTCGGCCCAGTCCTCGGATGAGATGCCGTCGGCGGCATGATGCGACATGCTTGATTGTTCTGTCTGTGATAGAAAGGGGGAGAGGGCAGAAACATCCGATGGTGAGATTTTCCTGGAAGTCACGCTTCTGCTTGCTGTATGGTCGTGGTGATGATGTCACAGCGAAGATCAGGGTCCCACTCGCCCAACCAAGCTTCTGGACCGCGGTGGAACTGCGAGGGGTGTTTTCTCCGATGGCTTCATTGAACTCTGGAAGGCGTTGATTGTCTCTCGTAAGGGTATCGTGTAAGTTAAGGTTGGGTTTTGGGTGTGCTCGTATTCGCGACATGCGTCCAGGTGTGCGGCGAAGGGGATAACGTTATGATGGGCTATATAGCTGCGGCTTTGGAACTCAGTGGAATTAGGCTTGGACTATCTACTCATGATCTGATTCAAAATTCGAGAACTCTCTTACCAATTTACTGATTGACAATGCCGTCTGGCTTCGCTAAAAACGGGCTGTACTGGTGCGCCGAGGCAGCTCTCCGACCTGAGCAGCCGACCATGCTCTTCATCCACGCCTCATGGATGTCCTCGTCGATGTGGGAAGAAACGACGCAAGCGCTCGCATCTGATATCCCAGACACAAATCTAGTCCGCGTGGACTTGAATGGCCACGGGAAATCAATCAATGGCCGAAAGGAGTACACCCTCTGGGACCAAGCACAAGACGTCCTCTCCCTTGTAGTACGTTACCAATCAAGAAAAGAAAGAACATCGACTGGCGATCGCTAACAGGTTACATATGCAGGACGAACTCAACCTCTCCAACATCCTCGTCGCGGCAATCTCGATGGGCACAATGGTCGCGCTACGCATGGCCCTGCTCGACCGGTCCAAGCTCTCCGGCCTGGTCCTCCTCTCCGCCAACGCCTCCGCCGCATCCGACGCCCACAAGTCCGGGTTCCCCCAGCTCCGCGATATCTGGACATCGACGCCCGCACCCAGCGAGGCGATCATGAACGGCGCCATTCTCGCCTGGGGCGGGAGCACGGATGTCACCGGCCCGCGGGCGCAGCGGATAAGGGATGACTGGGTCGAGCGACACTCGGGGAAAGAGAGCATTGATCCGACGCTGCGGTCGATGATGGAGAGGGAGGGGTTGCTCGGTCGGTTGGGCGAGATTCGCGTGCCTGTGCTGTTAGTCCATGGGGAGGACGACCGGACGTATCCGGTGCAGGATGCGGTGGATATTCAGCGGGCGCTGGTGAATGCAGCAGATGTTAGTTTAGAGGTGCTCAAGGGGGAGGGACATCTTCTGGTGTATCTGAGGGAGTCGGAGGATGTAACGGGGTTGATCAGGGGGCTTGCTGCGAGGGTTCTTTGTTAGGTTTCTATCTAGTTATCGAGCTATTCAGGGACCATCGTTTTCTTAATTCGCCGCGGTATTCCGTATCTCTCTCGTAGCCTATCAGACCATAATCCTTGTTTGGGCTGCAGCTCCGGGTGACTGCGAGCCCACATTCCTCTGGCGCCAAGCGGGGCGGAGAGACAAGATTCATTTGCGTAGATTAACGACAATTAGGGGCGATATTGGGCTTACCGCCGGTTAATATCGAGGTTTCGCAGAGGGAGCTCTGAAACGAGGGCACATATTGAGGGGCAGCAGGAGGCGCTGTGAGTGGCTGGCGCAACGAACCCATTCAGGGCCAGTCGGTGGAGCGAGTCTGGAGTAGATGAAGCTCCGCTCTTGGCAGGGCCAGTCATTAAACACTGACAAGCCCTACACATAATGTAGGTATAAAGAGCTTCTGCTTGTCGTTTTCCTGCTCGTTTTCTGGTTTGTCCATCAGTCTATCATTCACTCTTTTTTGCTTTGCTTTGCTCAGTCCTAGTGACTCACGTTCTTTTCTTTCCCACTCATTCATTCACTCATTCAACTTCAAAATGAAGGCTTTCAGCATCCTCGCTCTGGCAGCGACCGCTAAGCTCGTCAGCGCCCACGCCACCGTCATGGCCGTCTGGATCAACGATGAGGACCAGGGCCTGGGCAACGGCGCTGATGGCTACATCCGCTCTCCCCCCAACAACTCGCCCGTCACCGATGTCACCTCCACCGACATGACCTGCAACGTCAACGGAGCCACCGCGGCCGCCTCCACCCTCTCCGTCAAGGCCGGCGACAAGATCACCTTCGAGTGGCACCACAACTCCCGTGATGCCTCAGACGACATCATCGACCTCTCTCATCTCGGCCCTGTGCTGGTCTACATGGCCGAGACCGAGAAGGGCTCCGCCGGCAACGGCTGGGTCAAGATCGCCGAGGACGGCTACGAGGACGGCACCTGGGCTGTCAAGACCCTCGTCGACAACAAGGGCAAGCACTCCGTCACCGTCCCCGACGTCCCCGCCGGTGACTACCTCTTCCGCCCCGAGATCATCGCCCTCCACGAGGGTAACCGCGAGGGTGGTGCCCAGTTCTACATGGAGTGTGTCCAGGTCTCCGTCACCTCCGACGGCTCCAGCACGCTCCCCGAGGGTGTTTCCATTCCCGGCGCCTACACTGCCACCGATCCCGGTGTCCTCTTTGACCTCTACAACGGCTTCACCAGCTACCCCATCCCCGGCCCTGCCGTCTGGGATGGCGCTTCTTCCGGCTCTGGCTCTGGCTCTTCCACCACCTCTGCCGCCGCTACCACTACCTCTGCCCCTGCTGCTACTTCTTCCGAGCCTGCTGCTACTACAACTACTACTACCTCGGAGCCCGCTACCACTTCCTCCGCTGAGCGCACCACCACGACCACAAGCTCTCAGGCCGTGATCCCGACCACCTCCGAGGCTCCCTCGTCCACCACCGCCGCCCCCGAGCCCGAGGACACCAGCTGCCCCAACGACGATGACGAGGATGATGACGACGAGGAGTACACCGTGACCCCCGCCCCTACCGCGGCCCCCACCTCCACCAGCGTCGTGATCCCCACCTCGAAGCCCACTGGCTTCACCACCAGCGTGCGCCCGACTACCACTGCTGCCCCCGCCCCCACCGGCAGCAGCGGGGCCATCAAAATCTACCAGCAGTGCGGTGGAATCAACTACAAGGGTGCCACTGGCTGCGAGTCTGGTCTTACCTGCAAGCAGTGGAACCCTTACTACTACCAGTGCATCCAGGAGTAAGTAAGTAGCTTGCTACTTACTCTCTTCTTCTGAGGATAAAATGGGCAGTGTGTGCTAGGAATTGTATGTATTGTTGAAAGGTGATTGGTAGATAGGCTGTGTGTAAGTTAAGTATCCAGATTTCTGGATCTTCGTTGGGGGAAGACCGGCTATTTTTCCTAATATAGAGATTGCGGCTTCTTATTCTCTTCTTTTCTCTCCGAGTAGAACATGTTGTCTGTACCTAGAGTAGACTCAATTTAACTGAAACTAGGGTTTAGACTTCGAAGCAGCTCTGTACGAACAGGTCAGGGTCCGACATCAAGCGAGGGGTCCAGCTGTTTCATAGATCCAGTCACGGTGCGATGGATTTGGACGACTTCGTAGTGTGGCGCGTCTTGAAACAGCTGGGCTGAGCGGGGCTCTGTACAACATGGCAGCCTAGCAGGGACTCATGGGCTGACTCTGTGGGGATGAATCAGGGATGTCTCGGTTTCATATGTATCCGCTGCCGAGATGGTCGCGTTTCATCTATAGTGAGGTCGGCCCGAGTTCTCAGGGTCTCGGATTCGGGTTCGGTGCGGAGAATAAAAATGTCATTTACATGAAGTTATTGTTGCTGAACTGTCTTTTCTCCTTCAAAATGTTGATCATGTATCCTGGTGTCGTACCCTACAGAAAGGTACCAACCATGTAGTTTGAATATGGAACGTGCCCTCGATTGCTCTTTGCGTCCTGACAAGGAAAAAATACGGCAGGCACGTCGGCCGTTCCTTCCTTGTAAGACTATATACCTATCAACGTAACTAAGAAAGGCACGACCCCCTGCCCGCTCAGAGCGTACCTGCCTAACACAGAACAGAAGGCACAGGGAAGGAGCGACCCGTGGATCTATGAAATTAGGACGGCACGATGGTCGCTCCTTCTTCGCTTCCAACTTTCTCGAAAAGGGCAGGCACGCCCTGGGTCGCACCTTCCTAGAATTGAAGTTATAAATCAAGGAAGGAGCGACCATCGTGCCTCTCAGGGGAAGTCTACTTAGATGCCGTGTGAGGAAGGAGCGACCCTGGAGATGACCATCGTTCCTTCCATGTCTGGATTGGCACATGGGTCGTGCCTTCCTTTGTATATGCACTCTATATCAGGAAGGCGCGCCGGGTTGCACCTTCCCTGCTGGACCAGATATGCACACCTCTCAGCAAGGACGGAAGGACCGAGCCATCGTGCCTTCCTTAATTGAATACATACACTCTGGGTCGCTCCTTCCCTATCTCTGTTATTTTATACAGGGAAGGTACCCTAGGTCGCACCTTCCTTGTCTACCTTATGTGCATTTCTGAATATGGAAAGAACGACCAGCGCCCGGCCCACCCGCAACTTCAATCTCTGATATAAGGTGAATAGGGAAGGTACGTTCTCAGGGCCCTGGGTTGCACCTTCCAGAAGGATACACCGGGTTGTCATAGAAGGAAGGAGCGACCTCATCCATCGTGCCTTCCTAATTTGAACAGTCACTGGGTCGTTGCTTCCTTGCCTATAGGGTGTATGTTCCTGGATAAAGAAAAAACGACCGGAGTTTGTACCTTCCATTTCTGATATGAGATGAATAGGGAAGGTACATCCTCAGGGCCTTGGACGCGCCTTCCCACAATATGTAAATCGGTTATAGGACTAGAGGAAGGAGCGACCCAGTCACTGTGCTGTCCTAATTCAATACTCTTCATGGGTCGCACCTTCCCTCAAAAATTCAGCCATAAATAAGGCAGGTGCGCCTGGACCGTGCCCTCCTCTTTCTCTCTGGTGTAGATTGCTGAGAATGGAAGGAACGGCAAGTGTCCATCCGGGCCCGCACCTTCCGTATTTGATTTGCAACATAGGGACTTGTCACTGTGGATTCTCCGTTATGGTTTGATTTACAATTTTTGGGTGAGCCGCCCGATATTGTAGTCGGTCTCTATGGTAATCACCGCCCGCCAGCTCTTCTAGGTATATCAAATGTTTAAGATGAGCTTTGCTGGAGTTGGTTGGCGGCTAGTTTGCATTTCTGGAATAATGACACCTAGCTAGGTCCTTAAGCTGATGGGCACTTGGGCGATCTGGTTTTTTATGGCATATATACATAAGGACTGGGGCCATTGTAGACGGGAGTGTCTATCTCAGGCAATACTCTACATCAGATTCAGCTATGGATGTTTACTAGATACATATGCAGAGGCGTAATATTTTTTGCTAACATAATCAAAGTCTATTGTATAGACAGTGCGGCGGATAGGATCCCCGATCCCCACAATGGTATACACAAGGTCATCCTGTCAACCCTGTGAATAACTAGGTGAATCTCATCCCAAATAGCTGAGTAACGGGCGGTACAACGCTAAATAAACCAACAGGGCTGTTCTAGTTGCTGTAATATGTCCCATTAGGCCACGAGCACTGCCACCAACCAGCACAGTACGGCTCGATACCAGCCTCCTCAGGGCCCGCATCATTGAGAAGCAGCGCAGCAACACCATGCGGGGGCAGAGTGACCGTGATATTGCGGTACGCAGTCCCGTTGTGCGTGTGGCTCCACATGTCGTAGACATCGTACAGCCTGCCCGCGCGGATCGCCCAGCTCTCCGTGAGGTTGAAGCTCAGGACTTCGGTCGTGTCGAGCGTGTTCAAGACCATGAAGACCACGCCGTAGCTCGAGTTTCCGGTCCAGTACTGCGCCGGGTGCGTTTCGTTAAATGTGAAGTCCTCGTTGATGCCCCAGCGGAAGGGGCTGATGCTCGCGCCGACGTGGGGATCCTGGTTGATACGGAGGAGATCCTTGTTAGAGAGAACCTCGACGCTCTGCGCGGAGATATTGGTCAGGTTCGCGCTGATGAGCATAGGTGACTTCAGCAGCGCCCACGCGGTGAAGTGGCTCTTCTCCTCGTCGTAGGTCATGTTGCCCTGTGGGGTTCCCTGGCCAAAGTTGCCGACCTCCAGGATGTCAAAGTCATTGCGGCCGTAGAAGTCTGTCGCGGAGGAGATGAACGACGCCGTGTTGATGATGCTTGCAATCGAACTCCACCAGGGCTTGATGTCGCCGTTCACGCGCCAGCTCTGGCCCAGCTGGCGCGCCCAGATCCAGGGCTGCTGCCATCCCCACTCACACAGGGAGAACTGGAAAGGAGTGGAGTGTTTCTTCGCGGCGCGGGCGGCGATGGCATCGGACATCCGCTTGTAGCGCCCGTAGACGTTCTCCTGGGTGACGTTGTCGAAGGGGATGTAGCAGTTGTCGTACTTGAGGTAGTCGAACCCCCAGGCCTCCCAGGACTCGAGGTCTTGCGCTTCATGACCGAACGATCCAGGATAGCCGGCACAGGTCTGAACGCCGGCGTCCGAGTATGCGCTCGACGAGACCCCCAGTTTCTTTAGTTGGGAGGTAAGCTTCTTCAGCCCGTTGGGGAATTTCTCGGCGGATGCGACTAAGCGGCCCTTTGAATCGCGGGTCTTCCTGCAATCATATTATTAATGGAATGGCCCGCTTACGTATGCTACCGAGTAAAAAAAAAAAAAAAAAACACGTACTCGGTCATGCAATCGTCGAACAGAAACGAGTTGTAGCCTAGGTCGACGAGACCCAGATCCTTCATTGCCTGGGCCTGGGAGAGGACGACATCCGCGTCGTACCCGCATTCGAAGGCATTGAACGCTATGGCACAGGCTTAGCGACAGGGACTTGACTTGGCTTACGAGCAAGACAGCGCAACTTACTGTTGTATCCAAGCTTCGGAAGTTTGCCGACGCCCGAATCAAGGGCCGAAGCACGGCCCACAAGGGCAGCGATGCTACCGATGGCGATCCCTGAGATTAGCATGGTTGCGACGTTCCATGCTCCATCAAAGGTGGTGGGGGCCATCCGCAGTTTATATAGCTGAGACTGAAGTTTGTCGATCGCCGGAGATTTCTCGAACCCTCCGTTCCCCAATTGGGACAATATGCCGGCAGTTTGCCCCCGTTCAAAAGGGTTCGTGTGGAGAGTTGGTAAAACTCAACAAATAGTCGACGCGGCATTTACTAGGCAAACCCTGGGGGAGCTCTGGCGCAGTCCGAGCACGCAGTGGGGGAAGTTGTCCGCCTCGTTTGATCGTCCGGCCTGTAAAAGGCACCCAAAAGCCAAGCGCGGGGATTGCACACCACAACGCCACGCGTCCGGGTTATTTGACTGGCTGCTCCGATGCGAATCGGGAAGTACCGAGTGCGCTCCGGCATTTTGATCTTCGGCAGACTGTATGCGATAGATGACTGTGGGTTTTCACTGTGTGCCCTGGATGTAAGATTCTGGCGATCGAATGGGTATAAGAATGCTCGTGGTTACTCGTCGTGGTACAGTCCAGGGCTCTCTCTGTTTCAGCAACCATCAACTGTCTTTCGCTCGAAGACAACAATTACGAATACTCCAAAACCACTCCCGCATTTGTCCCCGCGTTCAGAATGAAGTTCTCCACCCCGCTCTTCTCCGGCGCGGCTGGATTGGGGTTGCTGCTAGTGCAGGCCGCTACTGCCGCCACGCCGGTGAACCCCAACGCTTCGCCCTCCGCACGCAAGCTCCTGAGCTTTCTGGCCAACACCTCGAGCAACGGCACCACGCTGTCCGGCCAGCAGGAGCTCGAGGATGCGGACTGGCTGGCCCAAAACGTAGGCTACTCCCCGGCGATTCTCGGAGTCGACCTGATGGACTACTCCCCTTCGAGAGTGCAGCTCGGCGCCTCCGCGAACACCATTGAGGACGCCATCGCCTACTCCAAGCGCGGCGGCATTATCACCTTCTGCTGGCACTGGGGTAAGTGACGCAGTCACCTAGCTCAAAAAAAAAAAAAAAAAGGTTACTAACATTCAGTTTCCAGGCGCTCCCGCCGGAACCAACACCTCGACCTCGGACTCGTGGTACAACAACTTCTACACCGAGGGCACCACGTTCAACCTCTCCACGGCCATCCAGCCCTCCTCGCCGGACTACAAGCTGCTGATCCGTGACATCGACGCGATCGCCAAGCAGCTCGCCCGCGTCAAGGACATCCCCATCATCTTCCGTCCTCTGCACGAGGCCGACGGCGGCTGGTTCTGGTGGGGCGCGGCGGGCCCGGAGCCCTGCAAGGCCCTCTACCACCTCCTCTTCGACCGCCTAACGAAAACCCACGGGCTAAACAACCTCCTCTGGGTGTGGAACTCCAAGGTGCCTCAGTGGTACCCCGGAAACGACGTCGTGGATATCGTCAGCGTCGACGTCTACGCGGACGACGGCGACCACTCGTCGCAGATCGCCGACTACAGGGCTCTCCAGGCTTTGACGGGTAACGCGACTAAGCCCATTGCGCTCGCTGAGGTCGGGAACATCCCTGACCCGGAGCTGACACGCAAGGACGGCGCCAAGTGGGCGTACTGGATGGCCTGGAACGGGGACTTTATTCGCGGCGAGGACAAGAACCCGGCGCAGTTCAAGAAGCGCGTTTATGCCGACAAGTCTGTTCTTACCTTGGATGAGATCTATGGTCTTACGGCATAAATAGGAAGAAACGGGGAGGAAGAAAAAGAAGAAGAAGAAGAAGAAGGCGTTCGGCCAGAGGCTGGGTGGCAGATGCATTCGGCCGCGAATGAAGGTTTTCCCCCATGTCTTTTAAAGGAGCATGGAAACAACCGGTTATTCATTTCACCAAATATCGCTTACGGGGAAGCTATACTACAAGCTTTAACCTACTAGGATATTTTTGTATAATATCAATCAACATGTTATCTTCGATTAGATTCTGCAGGTTGTAGATTACATAGAGAAGGACCCCCTGGGGGGAAGAGGAATGAAAGTCACCGATTCTATACAGAAGAAGGATATGACCATTTCAGAAGGTTACCTTCGCTTAATCGTTTCCACACTATAAAAAGACTGACAGGGATGTCGGCAATACCACGCGGCAGGCTACCCGTGCAAACGGATGGACTGTGCACCTCATCGACCCCTGACGGATTCAGAAAGGTTTAGGTACTAGTGCTTATTCCTATATATACTGGGGCAACCAACTAAAATATGTATCTGTCACACACAACGACTTAGACGCTTATCACTTGCTAGGTTAAGCTTGAATGTACTTAGAACGACGCTAGTCAGATCACAGAAGGCCTGTGCAACTTCATCCACATCTACATTTGTATGTACTGCCTTTCTGCACCAGTGGAAGGAGCCAATACCAAGATGTCCGTATGCCATTTCTCTGCCAGTACGTAATGCTAGAGCTATATAACCAAATAAATATCTCATTGCAAACAAGACGGCCTGCTGGCCCAATGGCAAGGCGCTTGACTACGAATCAAGAGATTGCAGGTTCGATCCCTGCGTAGGTCAAATTTTTTTTTTTCGCCGCTAAATTCCTCATCATCACTAGGCAAACGGGTATTTGTGGACATTGTTTGGGCCAACCCCTTCAATTACAGCTGTCACTGTAATCGCGGGTCCAACTCTTTTTTTTTTTTCTTCCTTAAATTAGCCACGGGTTTTGCGAAGTGCCCAACTAGAGCCATGTTGCTGCCGCTTGCTCGTAGCTCGCGTTCTGAAATCTTTGGTCTGCAAGAAAACTTTTTTGTCCTCGGCGCCGGAGATTAAGAATCCCAAAGCAGGGTCAATCCTGGAAGACGATTTGAATAACCAATTCTTGACGCATGTCACCGCTACGCAGACCAGGTTTGCTTTCCCTGGCTAATTAGCCGGCGATTCTTTTCCGCAGTCTTCCTGATTTTCTCCGTCTTTTTTAACCGGTGACCATCCTAGACCAAAGCTCACGAAGAACGCGATGATCCCACACGCAACTGGAAAATACTAATAACACACACTTAGTGTCAGCATACGTACCCCGTCTTATACGACAGACAAGAAATTATTTACGTGGCTTACAAACATCCTCACCAGCGCTTCACTATACGCTACAACAAGCCCGTCTAGTTGGGACGGCTCGACCATGTCGCGGATCTCGGTAGCGCCCGCGTTGACGATAGAGTCGGGATCAACAGCCGGCACATGCTCTCGTAGAAGCGGCGGCAGGCTGTTACGGAAGATAGTCTGGCCTGAGGATATCCCCACGGAGCTGCCGAGGCTTATGAGGAGGTTGACGACCACGAGTGCGGTGACGCTGTCTTTGCTGGGGGTTGGTTGTTCTTGTTAGTACTCGTAAACGAGTACGCTATGCGGCTATTAGTAGGTAGGTGTACGTACAACCTGGAACGCCATTCCGCGGCCTATGCTGGTCACGATTTGGTAGCCGACCAGCTTTGCCATAGATGTATCGGGGTTGATGGTGGATAGGAGGCCTGATCCGATCGTGCACAGCATAGATCCTACGATACCCCACGGCGGGATATAGGAGAATCTCCGAACTGCAGAATTCGTTTGTCAGTCATGTTGTGAAAGTTAGTTTATCCAGCTCAGCTGCCGAGGGTGGTGCCTACCGAGAGCTCCAAACGTGATCAACGCCAGGATGTTAGACAAGAGTGACGGAAGGATATGCACAGCGCTTTTTGTCGGTGTATCTCCTCGGAAAGCCTGGAACGGAATGGCAGGTAGGAAGAGATCGTTTGAGTGCATCCACCCTGAAGAAGCATAACGCCCCCGCCGAAAGACACGCATCTATGCTATGACGAAGGCAGCTAGGGGGAATTAGAGTTGCATCTCCACTGCGGAAGATCCAGCATGCGAATGCCACTGCGCCGCCGAATAAGCCGCACAAAAGACCGATTACGGTGGATGAGGACCACGCATAACCCGAGCCTCCGCGGGTGATCGCCAAGATAAACATCACAATTGCACCGGCAAAGACCGCAAAGCCGACGGGGTCTAAGAGATGAGGGATACCCGCCGTTGCTTTGGCGCAAGGCAGCTTTTTGGTCTGTTCAGGTATACGTATGAAGAGGGTGGCCAACATGGTTGCTCCGCCGATAGGTAAAAAGATCCAGAAGCCTACAAGCGGACTTAGGGAATTCGTGACGAAAGCCGAAGAAGGGAGAATGAATGCTTACACCACCTCCAACCAGCATGGTCGGTCAAAGCGCCGGCTATCTGAGGCCCAGTCGTAGCCCCCACAGAGATGAGCGCCATGGTAGAAGAAATTACGACTGGTCGGATACTCCTTGGACACGTCGCGTGAATAATGAGCAAAGCACCGCTCAAGAGACCGGTTGATCCTAGGCCCTTGATAGTCCTCCCAAGGATGGAAACGCCGGTAGACGGTGATAGGGCACATATCAAACTTCCAATTTGGAATATCACCGTCAAGACAAGGTTTACATATTTGTTTGAGAAGACGCTATACGCCTTTCCCGCCACAGGGATGAATACGCAGATTATCTATTCAGCATCAAGGAATGAAGAAGAGATTGGGTATAGTCAAGAACGTACACCCTGAGCACACATGCCGTTTCGTACCACGAGACATCGGAAACGGTTTGGAAGTAGTCTGTCAGCGTCGGTGTGACCTAGAGGAGATAAGTACGGATGGGGTCAATATACAGGAGGGGAGATATTCATCGCTAACAGTGTCATATCAAGACCAACGAGACAGACACCCAGCATTAGCCCCCCGATAAGCGTCCACAGTGCAAGACCATGGAGTGGAGGTGCTGACTCGGTCGCATCTGGCAGCTGGCACGTAGAGCCATCACTGGACGGCAGTGCTCCGTCCTCCAATGTCGCCTTTTCCATGCCGTGAGAAAGTAAATTTAGTTGTAATAACTTGGGGAAAAATGGAATTTCTTGAGTTGCGCGGGCACTTTCGTAGATACATAAGCAAACGGGAGCAAGTGCGCCTTGGACCGTCCAAGGAGCGAGGCTGATCCGGGCAAATTTCGTCCTGCAGCGGTTTTTTGAAAAGCCAGGCGGTGGCAAGCAAATTGTACTGGACAACAAGGCCTATGCAGTGATCCGTCCTCATCAAGCTGGACTTGGTTCCGTTTCAAATAAGGAGTACTCTAGACCTTGAAGTTGCTTTTTCTTGCTCAGGAAACATGCATCTCACTCATCCTCGCCCTCAATTCCTGCCTCTGCCACCCCAGGCGATGATGCCTGTGCCGAATCTGGCGTAGCCTGGAAGGGAGTAATGCTGAGACGTTGACAGTTTTTCTCATGCCCCCGCCACAGATTGTCATCAAAGTCATCGATGGTGCAGCTGAGCTTTCCATCGAACGCATCAAAGGAATGAGAACTGACCTATCAGACCAACGGAACTACCAACAATATTTGTGCCTGTGTAACGGTAATATCTCAACAACCAGGTTGCTGTAGGAACTTGATACAGGGACAAACTCCTATGACTGGCATAGGCTTTAGTTAAACCTGTAAACAGCCAAGGCACCGCTACTATAGTGGTATACTCCTTACCCAACTCTCTGGCAGCGGCTCATGAAATAGGCCTTGAAGTACGATGACTATAATTTGTGGGAAGAAAGCTGCCCGTGGTTGATCTTCTGCCGCGCTAATGGACTCTGAATGCATGAGGATAAAGGAGGCAGGCTGGTTCTCTCGAGACAAGCTGTGCCTTGAAGTAGGGGCCTGGGAGAGCGAAATACCTCAATGTCACCATTAAGGAGGTGGATATGTCCTGGGATTAGGCCGAGCTCCCCTAACCCTGATCCACACATCGCGTTGGCTTTAATTAACTCACCATGCCTCCTCACCGGGACGCTTGAGCGAGGAATGGCGACGGGACGGCCCCTTGCTGACCGAGGACCAATGGCGCGATGCGTTGCGGAGGAATGGATTTTCAGATCTAGAAGCAAGCTCTCCTGACATGGCTGATCCGCTGGAGGAAGTGACAAGAGTCATTATCGCCACTGTGGTCAAGCAGGGAGCGCCAGTCTTGCACGATGTCAGCAGTGTAGGGACGGAGCGCCGCCACGTGGTCATTATGCAACCAAAGGCGCTGCACTGAGGAATGCACTCGTAGGCTTTGGTATACAGACGAGCACTTGCACACTCTGTGACCTACAGTACGAGGATTTTTTGGATGGGGCCGTATGCATCAGTTTCGCCGAGTTTGACGACGCCGTTCTCGCGCATCCATCTGCAACCGAATTCATGGCCGTGCAGCATCTCACGCAGAAATCCGGTGGCATACTGTGGGTGACTCACAGGGCGACATGGGCTAAAAACAATCGACCCGAATTGTCGCTGTTCCACGGCTTAGCCCGGTCTCTGCGCGCAGAGAATGAAGGCTTACCATGTATCACATTCGTTCTCGACTCGGAGCATAAGCTGGCGGCCATCCAAGCAGCAGAATTGCCCACTCTCCACCAGCCCCTGGTTTTTTTTCGTCCTGCTCTCTTCCGTCACTGGGTTCGTTTGCAATGACGGCCAGCTCAACTATGTTTCCAGGAGTACATATCAAGCGGCGCTCGTCGCCCATCGTCATTCTTTGGGTCTTCCAGCGACAGCAATCGGTATCGGGAAAGTTGCCGGCGTGGGCTTTGTTGTAGAACATCAAGGCTCTGTCTCAGCAAAAAAACCTCGAGCGAGTCGGCATGCTCGATAACCAGGAGGGCGAATTCCTGGCAATGTTGGAGATGGCATGGCCATGTCACCGCGTGGCGAGCTGCCCCTCTCGTATGGCCATTTGGTGACAGGCTTGCATTGCACGGTAGATGTTCAAAGCACGGAAGAGACCAGAGAGCTGCCATTCCGGAGCCAAGATCCGGTCTTCTCACACCTGAGTTACCTCCATCCTCTTCGCGTGACGGGGACGGGATGCAACAGATGGCTGATCCCCAAAATCCTCTCTTAAACATTATTATAGTCGGCAAAGTCACGAGAGGAGGGAGTTTATATACGCTGAACCTCTTTTTACGCAAGCTATCACGGTCTCTGATGAAGCCGTTGGAGAAAATCGACCCGAGCGCATCGGGTGGTGCGTATGGCATCGACTCTTAGATCGAGGCAGAGCTGATGAATTGGTTCTTTCGAGAGGCCAAGGTGGAGGTTCCAGTGTTTGAGATATTGAACCCCACCAGCCCCCTGGGCTAGTCGAAAAGGCTGTTGGGGTGATTCCTGGATTGAGAGAAACCTTGCTCCAACAATCGTAGATCATGTCCACTACATACTTGATGTCCAAGTGACCAACACACGCTGGACCGCATCGATTTGTAGCATAATGGGTGTACGTTTGAGCTTTTCTTCTGAATACATCGAAATACCAATAATTGAAACCCGGACTACAGCAGCGCCTCTAATCTAGAATAGTAGGCGAAAGCAGAGATTGAAGGATCCCTGTAGGGGAGAGAACAGCTCATGGGCACTCCGCCGCGGTGTTTGTCCTTAAAGTGGTCGACGTCGCGGAGCACACAGTTTCTGAAAGATTTTCTTCTTCCAGGGCTTAAACATCTCGTCGCATCTAGCTTAAGCAGCGTCATCGTAGTCCGTGTGTGCACCGCCGCTTTGACAATGACATGTGGAGGAAGACACGGGGACGGAAGGCACAATGGGCGGCACTCAGCGGCCACTCCTCCCTCCTTCAATTCCTCGCGGATCTCAGAGTCCAAAGATTGTTGATAACGAGCTTGATACATTGAGCGACTCGAAATTTGAGTTTCAGCGAACTAGCATCATTGGTCTAGTGGTAGAATTCGTCGTTGCCATCGACGAGGCCCGTGTTCGATTCACGGATGATGCATTTTTCTTTTTTTCCATCCCTACTTCTTCAAGTACAAGAAGCAAAAAAAAAAAAAAAAGAAAAGAAAAGAATAAGCTCTTAAGATAGATCCATGACATCTCCTCATTGTCAAATGTTTTTTTTTTTCTTTCAGTTCCGTGTTTTTACTTATAATCCTCATATGTATACGATGTTATTGCATAAATTTGGGTATTCGGGTATCACCATGTATCCTATAATATATGTACAAAGCCCGAGGACAAATCAACGAGCGCCAAACCTATAGACAAAGAGCCTCCCACAAGGATAGAAAAAAAAAGAAAAAGAGCAGGAGAAGCTTGTAGCTTTAGATGGAGATGCAGAGATATCTATCACCGCCGCACCCCAATAAACCGACTCCGCCACCCCTGCCTCCCCATGCCCAACGTCTCCAGCGTCTCCGTGCGCCCTCCCCAGAATTTGCCCCTGAGAATCCCATTCGCGTCCCGCTCGCGCCGCTGCACGGGCGGAATCCAGAAATGCGTCACGGCCGCCCCGATCATCATGCATGCGCTGAACACGATCAGCATCCAGCCGTGTCGGATCGTTTGGTTGTCGCCGGGCCCCGTGCCGAACTTGTAGTATGCGGAGAAGACTTGGATGAGGATTGAGCCGAGTTTGCCGGCACCTGCGGAGATTCCGTGGCAGGTTGCGCGGTAGCGGGTGGGGAAGATTTCGGCGGGAATGATGTACGTTGTGGCGTTGGGGCCTAGCGTCAAGGTTAGGAAAATCGGGGTCTTGGGGAAGAACAGGAGGGGGAAGGGAAGAGAGTTACGTACCGAAATTGAAGAGGATTTGGCCGAGGACGTAGAGACACACGGCAACTGGGCCTTCCTGGTGCACGGTGATGAACATGGTTCCGAGAGCGATAAAGTGTGCCGCGAGAGCGAGGAAGCCGTATTTCTGGAGACTGACGCGGTCGAGTTTGTGGATGAAACAGAGGAGGAGAATGCCGCCGACAAAGCTGCCCGTGTTGAGAACGACGAGGCAGTGCGTCGAGCTATCCTGGAACATGTTGTAGATATTCGTCGCGCCCGTGTCGTCTGTCATCCAGGGCGGGGCGGGCCCGCTGAGTTTCAGCGAGCCCCAGGTCTTAGCGAGGAACTGGGGGCTCGAGAGGCCGATGCCGTAGAAGCCAAAGTCGAGGAGGAGCCAAGAGAGAGAGGTGGCGGCGAGCGTGCGCCAGTTGCCCTCCGTCCAGAAGTATTGGTGGATATCTTGGCGGGAGAGGCGCCAGTGGGAGTTTAGGGTTGCTGGCTGGATGAATTGTGCTTGGGATGGGGAGCGTTCGGTGTCTTCGTTGGAGTGGCTGGTCATCGCGATGGAGGTGGTTGCCATGGCCGGTAAGGGGAGGGCGATTTCGCTCCATGGTGCAATGAGGTTGATGCTGTTGGCGTTGGTGAATGCCTCGTCCATTTCGGGTGATCCTGGATCACTGAAGAGGGTCGTAGCGTCGAACTCGGCTTGGACTGGGTCATCTTCGATTTCGAGGAGGTAACGGGGACTTTCAGGGATGAAGAATCGGAACAGGGTTGCGATAACTCCGGGTACGACTCCGATTGCTACTACCCATCGCCACATTACATCCACGGTGCGTGTGATATCGTCAAAGCCCTGCTTTTTGCTAACAACGACGACAATGAGCGAGACGACGTTTCCGGCGATCTGACCGAGCGGCTGCATGAAGAAAACCGAGGCGATCATTCGGGCGCGATGGCGGGTTGGAGCGAATCTAAAACAGAAACAGTCAGTCAGAATCTTTGCAATCAAAGCTGCGTTCGAGCTACGTACTCGGACGTGATGACAGCACTGAGGGGGTAATCCGCTCCCACGCCGATGCCAACAACGATTCTCCACCAGACCAACCAGGCGAAGACGCTCATACTGCCATTCTCACCAGTCGAAGACATCGCAACTCCCAACGTCGAAGTTATCAGCAGCGCCAGCTCAACACCGTACATTTTCTTCCGCCCATTTCGATCGGCAAGGTATCCGAATAGCACCTGTCCAAACAGAGTCCCCCCGAGTGTAGCGATATTGATGCAAGTCAGTCGGAAAGAGGAGGTTTCGTCGCGCCAGTAGACGTAGGCGATCATGGGGAGGGCGATATTACTAGCAAAGAGCTAAACACGGATTTCATCAGCTTTCTGGCCTGAAAGTGTTACTGCGATAAGACTGACAGTGTATCCATCGAGGAAGAATCCCACACCGGCGACTAACACAACGACCCATTGGAACGACTGGCGGTCGATAGTCTCGTAGATTTGTCGCGTGCGCACTTGCCGGTCCTGTGGCACTCGTTAGATTCTCTGGGCAAGGATAGCGATCGAAAGAATGTTTTGAATCGGCCAGGGATGTAGGTACGTACCTGCTCATGCTCAAAGTCCCTCGCCCGATCGGTCTTGTACAACCGCGAGCGGAACTTACTCATGGTGACGAGGCTCTAGAGTAAGTAACACCGAGAAAAATGCAGGCGACTCGAGATTTCAGCGACAAGAAAGTCTTGACGAGCGAAGCATTAGATCTGACGCATGCCACGACGGCAGGAATGGCGGCCAAGCGATGTTGAAGAAGGGGAGGACGGGGGGAGAGAAAGATTCTCGAAGCACCTTCGAAGAACCGTCCCAGACGCCGAGGTCAGCCCATGCCCAGCGAGGTATATACGTACCCACCACCAAGTCTCGCCCGTGCAGGCCCGGAGCCATGCCATGCGAATCGAGGGGTTTTGCTGCTGCTGCTGCTGCTGGGGCGGGGGGGCGACCGGCTAAGGTTGACGGTGGGTGGGGGTTTGGTTGGGACAAGGGCTGCGCATGCGGCGGTGCGAGGGAGTCTTTGTGAGTCTGCGCGGGGCGAGGTTGGACAGCGTCGGTGCCTCGTGCTTGCTATCATTGGGTGTGGGCAGGCTGGGCAGCTTCTGCGCAGGATTGAGGCTAAAGTAGCTCCCGCTTGCTGGTGGGATCCCTGGAAGCAACGCCAGGAACCAATTCTTTGCCCCACGTGCGCTTGTCCTCGATCTCCAGACGCTGCGGGCCTGGTCCGGCTCCACTTGTCACACGCGCTGCCCTCAACAGCGATTGGCGCGTCAACCCTCGATCTGAGAGACAATAGACAGGGGTGGCTATTCAGTGAGAATTACGTTTGGCCTTTGCTGGTCGGCGTGGGCTGGCGTGCGATTTTAGCCGATGTCCTGGGAGATGAAGGGTGCATTTGCCGCACTTTCCGA
Organism: Penicillium sp. S1316; assembly: GCA_023627405.1. Taxonomy (NCBI): domain Eukaryota; kingdom Fungi; phylum Ascomycota; class Eurotiomycetes; order Eurotiales; family Aspergillaceae; genus Penicillium; species Penicillium sp. S1316. The sequence goes on along the minus strand of JAMAHF010000034.1, from coordinate 151,604 downwards.
AGCTTCGAAGATTCCATCGCCGCAAATTTAGAGGATCATCCCCAGGAAGGTTTACGCGAGGATGAAGAAAGTTGAAGTGGCAGCAGCAGCTCTTGAAAATCATTGTCATTTTCCCGTCATGTGATTAAGATGGACTTGTGTGAGAATATTACATGTCGTAGTCGCTGTCCTTGAGATACTCCGCAGCGCGCCAGTGAAGACAAAGAACCAAATGCATATCATCTCAAGCGCGCGACCCTGGTATCCCAAATGCTAAGCTAAGAAAGACGAAACCGGAAGAACCCTCAGACAAAGAAAGATAAGCAAGCAAGCAAGCCGACGTCGTCACATCACCGCAAGTTGTCCGTCAGGAAATGACAAAACGCCTTCTGATCTAAATGACGCACACCACGTGTTAGCCTGGGTCTCACTACTCCGTACTACATCCTCCCGGGGGGGGGGGGGGGGGGTTCCAAGAACGGCCTCGGTCGTCGCAGCCACATACCTTGTTCATCCAAAAACTGCAGCTGTAGCGTCTTCATCTGCGCCAAGTGATCAAAGTTCGGCTGGAGCTGGAGCACGACCGGCCGGCGGGAGTTCTTGCCAGGGGTAACGCTTTCGATGCAGGAGACTGGATAGCGCGCGCACGGGTCAGCTTCTCATTTCCCGTCTTTTTCCGGCTAGATAACCTTCCGATGGATAAGGAGGAGGGCCCTGGGAATGAGCCAAGCACACGTACGTGGGATGGAGACATATCGTTTCCGCTCCTTGCGCTGCGAATTGGCGAAGAATAGCATGACCAATTTGCCACTGTGGCCACGGAGGATGCGTAGGTTCTGGCTGATACACTCGTCCCCACGGCCCTTGGACTTGGCTTCAGCGATACCAGCGATGAAGACCAGCTTCGAGGCGAGGATGAGTTCTTGGAATTGCAGACAATCTGGAAAAAAATTTAGCCTGGCGGACGGACTTTCGTAGACGAGAGATATATGCTCACCCGACCAGTCTTCAAATGTGTAAGATATTTGTGTGGCGAATACCGTCGTTCCTGTTTGCACAGTCTGCTCGTCTAGAAAGGATATGCGGAGAGAGTCTTCGTTTGGGAGTTTCGGATGCTCTAGATGTGGGACAGGTAGTCGTGTTGTGTTGACTGTGGTGCCATTAGCAAGAGAGCCAAGTGGTTGTGTAATAGCAAAGTGTTACTCACAGCTGTGTAGAAAGACAGTCTGTTGTCCGATGCCTCCACCGAGCTCTAGGCATTTGAGTGCCCCCATAAAGTCCTTGCGGATGTTGATGCATGTGTAGCGTAGCTTGAACAATCTATTACTTCGTACGAAAGATCTGGACCCGATTAGCTCTGCGCTATAATTATTTAACGGGTTGTGAAGCGTACACTGTCACGGCGGGATTGAGGGGCAACCGGGCAACCTCATCGTTGACGGAGCCTTCCCTCGGTCGGGAAGCCGGAGATGAAAAAGCTGATGGACTAAGAGACGGCGAGAATGGAGGCGAGGAGACGAAGCTGAGAGACCCTGACGAGCGCGTTGAGGAAGAAACGGTGCTCTCTCTGCGACTACTGGCTGCAAGAGGCCAGTCTTCGGCCTCTTGCAGAAAAGGCTGATGCGTGGACATGGTGGGTAGGGAGAGGAGAACACTGAGAGAAGTCGGTGGAAAAAAGATTGGCGATCTTGCGGATCCCCTCAGTCGGATCGGCAAGTATGAAAAGAAGAGGGAGAATCAAGTGTAGTGTTAAGGAGTCCCTAAGTAATCTATCTCATCATCCCCAGTCGCAATCAGCACAACACCAGGCCATCGCAGAATAATGGAGCAACCGGGGACGGATGGAGGGGCAGTGAAAGGAGTTGAACCCGATAGAGAGGTCCAGCCGACAGCGTTAATTTGGCAGTGAATAGCAAATGACATGAACTGTGCAGGATGCAGAGAAACAGCCGCAGAAGCTGGAAGCAGCCTACAGGGCGGGGGACTCGACACAACGTGCTCAAATGGATGGCTGCGATCGAAGGCTTGTGGCCAGCCAACCGGTGGAGCTGCAGCTGGGAGTTTGGGCCACTAAAGTTGGGACCTGTCGTTTAACTACCCACGGCCTCGTGGGAGTTCTGGAAGCTGGTGTCGCCTAATCGCGATGCAGTTTAGTCCGCCTTGCGGCCATGCTGTCTTGGGTGGTTCCGAGATAAGCGTCCCTGTGCGATCGCCCAGGGAACTCTTCTAGGTTCTGTCAACGTGTCACTCCAACAAACCGTCTTTTCTGTATTTCTTTGTTCTTCAATCGAAAATCCCAACTCGTTTTTCGCGTGATTGTTCTTAAGATAGAAATCTTTATATTAGTATATACATATATATGCTCTATAGGGACAGCCCGCGCCAACAGGGTATCCTGAAACCAACCACCAAAAAAGCAAAAAAAAAGATAAACCATGCAGTAGAACCAACACCAGTCTCAAGGATGATCAAAGCTTGGAAAGGGCAGAAACTTAACGCACGATCTATGCAGCGATCCGCAGACCGTCAAAAGGGGCCCGGAGCTCAGGGTCCAACCAGAGCTCGCCGGCCACGCAGCATGTGCAAGAAAGAGGTCCCATAGGACCGGTCGAAGAACGAAGGATTTTTCCAGAACGCCGTCAAAAGTCAGTAACTATATGTACCTTGTATGAAGCTCGCGCGCTAACGTCGTCTGCCCCAGTTGAAGCTCCCAAGCGCCGAGATTCGGCCGTCGAACTGGCGGCGGCCGTGAACCAAGCAACCACGTTCGGAACCAGGGGATCTCTCAAGTGTCGAGAATCGAGCTGTCAAACGTTCTGAGAGCTGCCGACAGTGACGAAGCGGCTTGAGGCGTTAAATGTCGTGAATATTTAGTGTCAGAGTGAAGTATCTTGGGTTGCGGGCGATGATTAATCCTCACGCGACGGGATTAATTATCGAAATCGGTGAGTGGACGCCGACCTCATTCGCCGATCTATCGCATTCCAACTGGAGCACATATCTCTATTGCTGTGGCTTCTGTGCGATGATGCGGTAGCTCGTCGTGATCAGCCGCATCTTGTCCATCTTCACGAACGCTTGCCCGTCGAGGCACAGCCGGTTGATCAAGGTCTTGAAATGGCGGGGCAACACATGTGTTTTGACAAGGCCCAGAATAACCTGTCGCATAGAGCGGAAGTATAAATCGACCTTGTCGATCAAGGGGGCCTGCAAGCCGCCCACGCTTGCGTTGTCCGAGCGTAACACTGTGAACCCAGACTCCGCAAGCGCCGTCTCCAGAATCTCGGGGGTGGGGGTCCCCACGGCGCCAATGAGCGGCTTCACCCGACGCATGAGCTCGGCATGTTCGGCATTCGAGGGGTCATATTCGGGGTAACTGACCCAGTCGAGCAGGGAGATCCTGGCACCGGGCTTGACAACTCGGTAAATCTCGCGGAAGAGAGCCGTGAGATCCTTGCACAGACTCAGAGCCTGGATCTGGTAAAAGGCATCGAAGCTGTTGTCGGCGAAGGGGAGCGGGAGGGTGTTGAAGTCCTGGACGACGAACGAATTGTAGTCGAAGCCAAGTTGTTGGTTGAAGGAAGTTGCTTGGGCGACCTGGTTGGGATCGATGTTGAGCCCCGTGACCTGCGCCCCGGAGTACTGCGTCATGTGCGCCGCGACCCTGCCGCGACCGCACCCCAGGTCCAACACGCGATCGCCAGCTTTCAGGCCGATATCTTGTGCAATTGACTCTTCGTACAGCAATTGGTTTTCGAGGACGGTCGCTTTGCTGCTCATGAACGGCGGGATGTACATCTTTTCGACGTCGCCCAGCGCGCACAGATGATTCAGCACGCCATAGTACGCCTGAAGGCAGTCTCCAACCTTGGCCTGGTAATTCGGACCCAGCACCTCGACCATCTGTTTCTCGTCCGACCAGTCCAGGTTATAGATTACATACGACGCCATGAAATCGTCAACTTGCTTTGGTGTCAGATGTTGCAGATATCGGAATGACTTCCAGAACGTTTTCCATCGCTTTGGCGACGCCGAATTTCGCAGGTCTGGGAGACCATTGGGTTTAGCCTGCGACAGGCCAGCGACAACCAGCTTCTGCTTCTCATTGGCGACGACATCCAAGGAGCTCGAGCTCTCAGAGCTTCGGCCGGATTGATGCGACGCCAAAACCGTCTGTGTTTCAGCCATCTTGTTAGGGATTGTTTCGTGCGCGGGGAGCGAACTGTGAAGAGTGCGGAGAAAATAACGTCACGTCCAGCGACAAAGGGAGAGAAATAATAGGTCTATGCTATTATGGTTTAGCAGTCATATCAGCTCGGAATTCCTGTCTGTTAGCAAAGACGGGCAGAGCCGAATTTATAGGCGCCCGCCCTGAGCAAGAAATTTTTTTCTTTTTCGACGTTCTGGGAGCCCGCATTCGAAGGCATCCTGGATCGGTCCGAAATATACTGATTTGCCATATGACCTGCCTTGGGCAGTTAGTCGTGGGAGCTGGAGTGGGTTATGGTACCAGATCTGGATGGTGCCGGAAGAATCGGAAGCGGTGGAAAGGCAGAGGATGAGCCGGGAACCTTCATCCCGCCCATAGTTTGGTGCAAATTGGCTGGTCCAAGAAGTCTTTTTGCTGACTGGTGCTCCAAGCTCCCTGCCGTCTATGAGTCAATATTGGTAGCCACGGCGCCCACAGCCCCTCACGACCCTGGAGGAAGCCCCCTGCGTGCAGATGACACTACCTGATTACAAGGAATACGAGCTCACTACTAGAAACTAATGCATGATGGAAGCACTATGCTATCGCGGCGACAGGTTTACTGAACAGTTGTTTCAATTTATTGCTGTCATCCGATGCGAAGGGCGCGGCTTTTCGGGGATCCAATATGTCTTGGCAGCCAATGCTTGATCAGCAGTCAGACGGTGACTTTGTTCCTGGTTGCGATATGGTTGGCCGCTTGTGGCGTTGGCCCCATTCCTCGAAGGGTCATCGTCATGGCCCTTGCCCTATAGGGATGTGTCGGGTCGGGCTCGGACTCTCGGAGACAAACGAGCAGGACCTTGGGAAGCTGTTTTTTCGCTGGGCCTCAATCCCTTCAGCTCTTGGTTCCCCGCTTTTAAACCCATTCAGTGACCACTTGCGCTGCCATGCCCGGATACCGGGTGTTAATTACTAATGTCGCCTGAGCAGGGTGCCTGAACAGGAAGCTCCCTCCGCCTGGTGCCGCCTCGACCCGAACATCCGCTGCAGAGACAGCTCCCCGCTGATTAATCCACCGAGCTTAAAAGCCGTACATCCGGCAGTTGCAAAGGGGCTCTGTTGGCCAATTTTGATGGTTTTCCTCGAAGGCACGGCGGCTGATTTTATGTTGGTACGCTCAGATGTCTACCTATTCTTCGACCCCCTGTCAGGTCACACACCTCCAACTCCAGCCGTTATATTTGTCCGCGTCATCAGACCCTTCTCCAAAACCCCACTTGACGATCGCAACATTTCGATATCAGGTTCCATGCTAGAGCAGCTACTATGTGCCGTTCGTTTTTCCTTTGGATATTTTTCCTGCGGATACCGTTGGCTTGTCGGCTTTGCGCGCCTCATTTTTTTTTACTGATTTTGGTATAGTGTTCAAGCCCCCTTGCATGTCAGGTAAGGTGACGCCCGTCGACCTTCCGTCTGTACTACCGAGAGGTTCGAAAATGCCTCGGATTCACGTTGGTAATGAGTATTGTGCTCGTGATGACTCACTGGAATATTATGCTGCAAGATTCGAACACATGCGCTTCGAGCGCCTCTGCTTTAACAAGGGCAGCCTGAGAGTCTAGCCTGAATTAGTGCATCTACCCAGCAGCCACCCGTAGATATATCACTGCAACCGGCCCATTGGGGCTCACTGTCTCCAAGCTTCCTCCCTGTGCGCCCTGCGGCGCTTACCGACTCAATCCAAAAATGAGATGTCGATCTACAGCAAACATAATCCTTGCTTGATTTAGTTTAACCTTCTGAGTTTAGGATGCAGTTCCAGGCCGAAATCCTCCTCATTGATATTTCCCCCTAGTACCATTATTGTGCGAGGCTGAAATATGGAGAGAAAGTCCATGGTTTTGAGGATCTTGCTCTGTCGGATTTATATTGCACGGAAATGCAACTTGGTTGTATTCAGCATTCTAACACTACGGAAACGTCTCATAAAAGCTTCAAGAGTTGGTGAGCCTCAATTCCGTGCCTGATGTGGTCTTCACAGGTGGCTGGTAGGTACTATCGATCCTGTATGGTCACGTCTAGATCGGAGCAAAAATAGCTATGTCGACTAGAGGGATCCCGGTGACATCCGGGGAGGGCCGAGCCTCGCGCAGAACCCCCCACCTTTTATGAGCTGCGCGGCCTTGCATAGTACCTAGTATGCAAATACCATGGCCGCACCATCCTTTCAGCTCTCCGATTCTCCCGTATAGGCTATACCAGCGTACTGAGCTCGGCAGGCTATGTCCAGGGGCCATCCGGTCGGCTTTTCTGCAACTGACACATCTGGTATGATACACCTGCAACGGTAAGAAGTGCGTCGCCTATGTAAATCTACCCTTTCGGATGATCAAACGGAGTGCCTATTCGTCATATCTATAGGCCAGGTGCCAGGACTTGGACAGCCGGACTGCTACATCGACCAATCAATCCCGCCCTCTTCCGGCCCTCTGTCGATCAGATCAAGAATATTCACTAAGCCAGAAGAGTATGCACCAAACCACCTGGCAGGTAAGAAGAGGCTCCCAAGAGGTGCAATCTCGGTCTCGGCCTCGGCCTCGATCTCAGTCTCGGTTTGTGTCGGGAGTATATAGCGGCGCCGAGGAAGCTTCCCCACCAGTTCCCGCCGTGCTGGTGATTGCGACTATCAGCCACGCTGGAAAAGGTTCCATGAGATTATGCGTCGTACATACAGCTTGCTCTCCCAGGACAAAGCCTGGCATGGTTTCATGCAGCCAGCGCTCGTAGTCTGTTTTCGGACGTGGGTCGTCGGAGGGCGGCATCGTTTTCAGTCCGAATATCTCCGAAAATCCGTGCTTCTAGTTTTTGGCTTTTACACTGCAGCACGAGGCTTCTGCATCTTAACAGGGCAGATACTGCTTTGGGTTCGATGGGTGACAGGAAAGTTGGGCCCTTAGAAGTGGGGGAGCGATGGCTGCTTCTTTGTTTCCAGACTGCGCGCCAATGGGTGTTCCACAAGCTAGAGGGGTACTGCTACACTGCAAATGTTCATGGCTGAATCTGCTCGTGGAGTAGAAATATCCACAAAGGTCCGTTCCCTTCAAGGCTGTTTCTTTATCACCGTCATATAGCCTGCAGCTCCCCCACCTGGCAGCTCATTCAAAGCTAAATCCGACCTCCTGCGTCTTTGCTAGGGCTTCAACTCGTGCTGTTGGAGACGTTTGCGGCTGATCTTATTCTCTTTTTAGAACTGTGAAGTCTTAGATAACTGAGAAACCTGTACGTGACCCCAGGCCAAGAAGAAGATATTGCTAGCGCTTATTCCTACATGGATACTCCGTATGCAAAGCTAGCATTGCGATTTTCATGTCTCCAGTTACAATAATAGTGATCAACACAGCTTTTGAAACAACCCCGCATCATGTGTACCTATCTCAATGAGATTTCTCAATAATTCTAGCTGAGAATGAAGACAGAGTATTCAAACCACTAGGGTAATTATGCAATGCTTCAGCTGACCAACGACTTATCATTTCATGTTTACTGTAGGTGACTAGGAAGCAGCCATAGCTGTCTCGTCCCCATTGTTTGGGCACTCTCAATTATTTGTCATGTCTGTGCAATGGAGAAGGTGGAGTAAAAATCCTGTTAACCTCGAAGTGTTTTTCGTCCTGGCCATCCCAAATGCAGGAATCTAGAGTTGCTTGTAGGCAATGTCGACCAATCTGCGCAATCTCGCCTAAATGCTTATAGAGGGATCTGTTCGGGGTAGCCTAACTAATACATGGGCAACTGAGCTGTTCCTAGAGTTACTGACATTGCTAATTTGCCTACACTATGCGTATCCAAACTCGACCCAACTCAGTACTAGGGGGTATATGGTTGTACACAATATCCAGAAGAGGTTATTAGACCTAAAATAACTACAGATAAGCTCCTCTTGAAAGTACCTGCTACCAAACAAACCCCGAGCCCCTCCAGGAACTTTCTACGGGGCGGAGAGTAGAATTGCCATGAAGGTTCTGTTGGTGGATATGTTTGGACAGCCGTCCAGTGGACGAGCAGTGATGGTAAAGCTTGCGAAGAATGATCTTCTCATACACCTCTCCCTCACTGATTATCGGCGTTTGGACTTCTGCTCCACCTAGCTCTATCATGAGAAAATCTATACGTACTGTACAGCAATCTTAGAAATCTTTGCCCTTATGGCTTCTATTTGCTGGTTTGCACAATCTAAAAACAGCTCAATCTAGTTGCTTTGCGATCAAAGATCTTCTTATCAAAATGGGCCAATATATTTGATATTTTATCGTCTACGCCGCACCACATGGAACCCAGCAACTCCATCATTCGCCAACTGCGCAACAAGACCATATTCCCAGTCCAGATATCCCTGCATAGCTTCGCGAGCATTATTCGTCCCCTCGTATGGTCGTTTGTACACGTCGATCGGTTCTGAAAGCCACCGCGTCTCAGTATCGAGTTGATGGCCGGCCACAACCCAGGCTGCGGTTCCTTCTTCGAGGTAGAATACCTGTCGCGAGTCACCAACCAACTTGCGTGCTTCCTCAATATTCGCCGCGGCGACACTCCCGTCCGGTGATGTGAGCACGATTGGCCCGTCACCAGGCGGAAGAGTCTTTAGATCTCGAGCAAGTTCAGGCCCGGATGCAAAACAGGCGCCGGGGATATGGCCTTTGCGGTAGGCTGGACTGCGCGCCAGGTCAATGACGATCTTTGAATCTGAGAGGCTCTGGAATTCTTCGATTGTGATAGCATCTTGCTTAGAAGCTCTCCACGAAGGGGCAACCGCCACTGGGAGGCTATCAGGCACTGTGGCTCCATCGTCGAGGACAAACACCTCCCATCCCAGTTGTACCAGCCAGCTCGCTGTCATGCGCGCTCGCACCTCATCCGTATCATACAACACAAGACGCGCGCCTCGGACACCGACCCACTCCTCGGTAGCTTGTACTAACTGACCCCCGGGAGCGTTGGTGAAGCCAGCCGGGTGACCGAGGGCATACTCCTCCGGGTCTCGTACATCGAGTAGGTACAGGCTGCGGTCATTCGATTCTGCAGCGAATTGGCCGAGTCGATCGCTGTCAATGAGCGCTACGCCGACATGCTCAGCCCATGATGAAGCATACTCACGTGCCCGTTGCGACGCCTCCGCCGAGGGTTGTGCAATGCGCTCTGTCTTTTTCGTATCCAGCTCCAAGCCTTCCAGCGTCCACCCGATTGTTCCGTTCCGCAGCGCAACGACCTTATTCGGGATCCCCGAGTTGATCAGCGTCTGCGTGCCGACGATACTGCGCGTCCGACCGGCACAGTTGACAATGACCGTCGTCTCTGGTGAGGGAACGGCCTCGAAGAATCGATATAGTAGTTCGCCATTCGGACAGCTTCGGCCACGCGGGATGCTCATCGTGTTGTATTCCACGAAGCGGCGGCCATCGAGAACGGCCACATCGCTCGCACTATCGTCCAGAATCTTCTTCGCCTCTCGCGCGGAGAGCGACGGAGTATGGTTGATCGCTTCGACTAATTCACCAAATGCCTTGGAAGGGACCCCGACGTCGCGATACACCTCGCCGACCAGGGCGTATGCAGTTAGGCCACCCTCTAAAACGGCGACGTCTGAATACCCGAGGCTGTTGATGCGGGGGATCGCCCGGTGCGCGTACCCCTCGCCATCGTCGTAGACCACAATCGGGGCCGATAATCGAGGGACCAACGCAGGGAGCTTCACCTCGATTTCGGAAACTGGTACGGTGATTGCGAAAAGCGGATGGGAGTCGGCGTAGGGGCCTTCTTCGCGGACGTCGAGCAGGGCGATTTCCTTCTGGTTAACCCAGTGGTGCCGCAGTTCGCGCGCGGTTATTGATTTCGCCATTTTTGCGATTGCAGGCTACAAACCACTATTCCCAAGTGGACATGTGGTATACCCACCTATATATGTATGTGTCTATAATTGTCTCGGAGGATTTTCTGGTGTGGATTTCTTTCCCCCACTTGCAGGCCTGGTGCGGGGTGACGCCATCGCAGCTCCAAATTGGCAACAAGGTCTCCAACTCACAGCAACGTCTCCTCCTCAGACGATCGATCCATTTATCAAACAAGACCATCTCTCCCCACTTCCCAAATATCCTCCGAGTACTATGAGCCTCACCCGACAAGAGCGAAAGTCGTGCGAAACGTGCCGTAAGAGATAAAAACCCCCTTATATGCCGAGACCGGTAGATCACTGACAAAGAGACCGCAGGAGCCCGCAAGCTCCGGTGCTCTGGGGAGAAGAGCGGCTGCTCGCGATGTCGCAGCCTGGCGCTGGCCTGTAAATTCAAAGACAAAGGCGCCCCCGGCAGGCCGAGGAAACGGGCTGTCGATTATGGGTCTAGCCTGACCGGAGGGGGCACCGGCAGCACCGGCACTGGAGCAGGAGGAGGAAGTTGTGGAGGAGGGGCACCCTCAGTCTCATCTACACACTCGCACGTCTCGTCGCTCGTGCCCGTGCCCCGGATCATGGACTCTAGCGACTTCGGCGGCGGCTATTTCCCGTCAGAGCTCGCCGCCAACTGCGGGTTCGACTCGTTGCCCCGCGGCCTCTTGCTCGCCGACAGCGATCTCTGTGCGCTTCCGATAGAATCGTGGCAGACGGCACACGAGCACGATTCAGATATCCTTGCCGCGTCCAAGGATGGGGATCACTACGTCTCCCCCATCTCACTGCCTCCATCGTGTAAATGCGACGAGGAAGTCTCCGCTACAGCCAGGAATCTAAGCCGAGCGAGCATGTCGCATGATATTATCCAGAGTCTCCGCGCCGGCGTCTCGCTCGCAGAACGCCTTCTCACATGTCCGATCTGCTATGACGTATCGAAGCCGCCGCGGGTGACGGTGCAGAACGTGCTCCTGATCGGCCATCTCATGTTCGAAGTCACGACGGGATACCTGAACTACCTCCGCTGGCTAAACGACAAAGACCGAGTGAAAGATGACGAGGGATCAGAGGCTGGGAACGAGCGCCCGACGACCGTCTATCTGGGCTCGGGGCTCGGCGTGGTCGATCTACAGATCAGCAGCGAGAAGCTGCAGGAGCTGGTCATGCACGGCCTGCAGGCGGACGTCGAGCGGCTGCTGGCCCTCGCGGACAAGTTTGCGCAGCGCCAGCGCCGCCGACACATGGTCGGCCATGAGACCTGCCCGGACCCCGAGGGCCGCTGTCGACGGGCGCAGGAAGATAACTCTGATCGCGACCCGCTGGACGTCTGTCCGCATCACCCTGTCGCGCGAAGGCTGGTTCCTTGTTTCCGCATCGTGGATGAAGTGCGTGGGATGATCCAGCAGGTTGCTGGTGCTGTTATGTGATGTTATGTGATGTGATATCCAATTTGCGAAATGATAACTTTATTTTCTTCTTTTTCTTCAGTTCTTCATTCGGTAATGTAGGTATGTATAGAATTTGGATGCTCTCTGTCTGTACCTAGGTAAATTGAATTAATCTTAATGACACCCATTGACCTGCACCGCTGCTCTTTTGGCCTCTTTCCCACAGCAAGAGAGAACCCCTAACCGGCAGAAGCACGAGGAGGTGACTTCCACATCGGCCTCGACCAGTGCAAGCGCCAGCTGCTTCTTGATGATATTCGCCTCCGCATGCCGCCCCAGCGCCTCCAAACACTCGTGGTACCCATGCAGCGCCCACACATTATTCGGATGCTGATGCGCGCGCCTCGGCGTCGGCACCAGCCCCAGATCCTCAGCGTACGCCTGCGCAGCCTGTTCCACATTCCCCTGTTCCAGCGACAGCGCCGCGTACGGATGTCGCGCGGGGAGCATCCAACCCCAGGGCTCCGCAAAGGGCAACTCATCCTCGAGCCGGATGGCATCGCGCAGCCTGCGGAACGCAGTCGCGTAATCCCCGCGCCGGTACTCAATCTCCCCATCCATCATCGCCGACGCAATATGCAGAATATCCGTGATTTTATTTGGGAAATCGAGCCTTGTCGGCGGCACAAGCTTCGCGGCCTCGTGGAAGAGCGCCCTCTCGCGATCCGCCTCTGCCACCTGTGCTGTCGCCGCACACGCGATCGCCTTCCCATAATGCCGAAACACGTTCGTCACGCAGTACAGCTCCTTATCCGCCTTGAGCTCCAGCGCCTTCAGCTCGTCCCACATCCCGAACCGGATATACACATGCACGCGGACGGCCAGGAAGAACTCCATCCAGTTCGCGAGCGCGGGCGTCTCCACGCGCAAAATCGCCTCCGTGATCGTCTCCTCCATGCGCCGCGTTGCGTCCAGCGCCGCTTTACTCTTCCCGCCGAGCATCGCGGCATAAATCAGCGAGTGGTAGTCGTGCAGCCGGTAGTAGCTGTAGAATGTCAAACCCCCACTATACCGGAAGAACTTGTCGTCCGCCACCGTCGCCTTGTAATTATACTCCACAGCGCGCCGGTAATCGCCCACCAGTACGTCGATGTGCGCCGGCATGTGGAACGTATGCCCCGTATCCGGGATAAGCTCGCGGATCATCTCGGCAGCGGGGAGCGCCACCTCCGGCGTCGCAGACATCTCCATCAGATGAATATACATGTGCGCGGGGCCCGGGTGTCTCTCGACGCCGGGCATCTTGAGCGCGCGCTCGAGGAGGGATTTGACCTCGAAGACGGGCGACGAGCCGATGGGCAAGCCCGTGGATGCGTCGTACAGCTTGCGCGGCGTGCAGTTCATCAGCGCGTCGGCGAAGAGCGTGACGATGTCGAAGTCTGCGTCGGCTCCGCCGTGCGTGTTGTACACCTCGCGCATTGCGTCTGCGTATGCGAATGCGCAGCCGGCCAGATCGCGCGCTGGGTCGTCGTTCGGGAAGCGGATTGCGAGCGCGCGGATGAGCGCGAGTTCCCAGTCTGCTATTCTTGACGAACCTGACCCTGATTCTGAATTTGATGTCGTCGCTAAAGCGTCGGCGCGCCGCAGCGCCTCCTGCGAAAATAGGTAACACTGCCGAATGGCGTTCACACGATCGCGCTCGTCGAAGAGCGCCCACGTCTTATTGTAGTTCGATCCGGAGCAGAACGCGACGCCCCAGTAGGCCATGGCGCAGTCGGGGTCGTGCGCGATCGCCTGTTTGTAGCATGTGATCGCCTCATCGTGGTTGAAGCAGTATGTCCAGACGAGTGCGCGGTCGAACCATTTCTGCGCTTCGGGCGAGTGCGTTGTGACTGCGCGGGTGAGCGTGCCGAGGTTGAAGTAGGGGGCTGAGGTGGGTATTGGGTGTGCCGTCGTTGTTGGGGTTGTCGTTGTGTTCGTTGTTGTTGTTGGGGGGAGGAAGATGAGGTTGTCGATGGTGGTGGTGGTCGTGGGCGGCTGCGATTGCTGCAGTTGAGTAGTATCTGACGAGGATGTCAAGGAAGCCATTATTATGATTGCACGGGCTTTTTTTTTTTTTTTTTTTCTTGCCAGCGCGATTATGCGTGGAAAGGATTCATCATTTTCAATTGCAGATGGCGTGCGATTGGTATTATTATCTTATCTGGAGAAGCCTTCGCTCGGAGGTTTTTCGTCAGCGCTGCGGCCGATGGCGCAATTCTGATTCGAGCGTCGGATGGTTTCCCCCTCTAAGCCTCCAAATATCCCCCGCATTGAGTGACCAAATGGTGTCACTCGTAATGGGCTCATGGTCGACACATTAGTAATGGAATTGCCATTAAGCTTTTATATCCGTTTGATGCTGCGAACCCCTCGGTTTTCATATAACGGCCACTCGTAAGTAATACCTGTATACCGAATAAATGTAGAAAAAGTAAATTAAGGGCAATAGCTATAAAGTGCTATTATCACCAGGGTCAGTTCCAGCATATGACGTGTTTGTCCGATATTGTAGAAACTGTTTAGAAACATAGCTCCCCTCGCCAATGTGCTCCTTCCCAATCTGTCCCTCTGATGGTACAAACGCTTGCACAACAGGAATGGTCCAGGCTGGAGAAGATGAATCCAAGTCACCTACTCTAGACATGCATAGTTATGTATCGAAGCACTCTGTGGCTAGACTGGCTGGGCCCTGCTGCTGTTCATCTAATATGCCCACAAATACATAATCCTCAGTTCCCATCATTTGATGCACATGCCGTAGGCGGACATCGAATATTGCTATGCTGGATTGCAATGTCTTCTCCCCACAGAACTATGAGAACAGGGCAGCAATGTGGCATGGGATGTATAACAAACATCTTCTTAAGGTACATCCACCAATGGCCTGCTTCGCAATGCAAGCCATTTGGTGGGATTGACCGGAACTAGCCACAAATAGAACCCTTTCCCTGCCTAGTGTTGTTTGACAGCTTCCGACTGGATTTCTTCACCATGAGCTTCACCACCCTATTCACGTGGAGCGCAAGCCATATGTCTAACCCCTTGAGATATCTGACTGGTCTAATCACTAGCCGACGTGCGTACAGTTGATTAGGACCCTCCAGCAATTTCCTGTATTGACCTGCTTAGGAAGCCGTACCCAAACTATGCATCGATGTGCAGTCTGTAAGATAACCCTAGCTTTCTGATAAGCTGGCAGACGCATAATCTACCAAACCGTTCAGATCTATTGGAGCTACTATCATGGCTGTTCGAGCTGGATCCCGTGGAATAGCCTACCCCAGAATGCACGTAGGACTGTTTTTCACGGTGGAGATATACATAATCTATCCCCACCAGTTACTAGTATGCTACCAGGTTGGCCGTAAAAACTAACTGGCCATATCTCATGCCCATATATCGCTGGTAGGTAGCCTTGTTGGACACCTATGACGGGTGAAAGGATGTAAGCCAAGGAAGCTCCAGGTATTTATTATACGTGCTCTGCGAAGATGTCCAGGCAGTTGATAAATGCTTGAACCATCGACGTGTCAGCGCTAAAGATCGGCATTGGCAGAAATATACAAGAATTAACACTGCTTGTTTGCCACCCTGCCATGTGATCGTACTGGGTGCTTTCGAGGGGATATGCATGTTAACGCAGAAGACTACTTGAGTTTCGGGGACCACCTTAGTAAGGGATATGAAGCGTTCAATAAAGTTAGACACGATATTAATATTACTAGATGCCATCCCCCACCACTCCCTATGTGCCTACTTCAATTCAAAGAGGATGTCATTAAGCACCCTATAAAATCCCCAACAAGGTCAATAAACTAATCACCAATTTGCCCGTCGACGCCAATTTATCGGTATACCCATCAACGCCATCATCCGGCAACTCCCTGACCGTCTCGAGAATCTGATCGACTAGATTATCCACAAACTCTCTCAGCCCCTCGCCGGGCTTAATCCCACCCAGAAGAAAGCTAACCCCACTGTCGACAACCATCCCCACCAGCTCCTTAACCGGCCTCGTCGCACTGACCTGGAGCGCCTGGAACGCCTTCTCCCAGTAATCGAGGTGCTCACCGCGGTAGACGACGCTGACGCCCCGGGCCGAGGCCATGACGTTCCCCTCGCGCAGGTAGGGGATCTCGGCCTCGATAATCATCTCGATGTTGGACTGAACCTCAACCGTGTTGAGCTTTGCGCGCACCATGAACGTGTTGTTCCCCGGAACAATGTCGTTCACGGCCACCGTTGCTTGGCCGACTGTTATGTTGGCGATTAATACGGCGAGGGTTACTTCACCCTATATAGTGTACCTGTTAGCTCTGCTGCTTTGCATGAACAGAAGAGGGGGGGCGCGATGTTAGTGTAACAGGGCGCTCTTACGAGTGTGACGGATGCCGGAGCAGGGTTGAACACGACGACCTCGCCGTAGACATTATTCCCTTGCTCATCCGGCGTCATGACTCCAAGTTGGTTGATCCAGATATTGGGGAAGTTGTCGAATCCTGTCCTCATGCACCCCAATTATTAGCATCAAATCCCACACCTACATACTCAAAAGCATAACAGAACAGAATGGAACCGAAGACACACCTGGCAAACTAACAACCTTCATCAAATCAACCGTCGTACTCAACCCCGCAACCCCAACCTTCGTCTTCGCCTGGCCCGCAACACTAAAGCGCGGGTTATACGCGACATCCTCAACCAGAAGCGCAAACTGCTCAATACTCCCCAGCTTCATCGTCTGATTGACGAGTGTGACCTTCTCGTTCGCCGAGAACGTGAGTTTCGGCAAGTCGACGGTGGCGATGGGGATTGGGTCGTCGCGCGTCTCGGGGCGGAAGAACTGCGCACGCATTGCGTCAAAGTTCACGGTTACTGCGTCGGGAACGCGGATTTCGCTGAGCACCGAGAACTGGATGCTGTCGTTGGTTGGGTTCAGGAGGTTGACATGCACGTTGGGGATTGGGACGCGGTCGAGCAGGTACACGGCGAAGGCGGGGGCTGCGTAGAGGAGGCTGGATTTATTCTTTTTAGCCTCTTCATTCTGGCAAGGAGTGGATAGAGAGTGCTTACAGGAGTGGAACGCCCGCTGCAATAAGTACAATGCCGAGCAAGCCATAGCAGACAAAGTACCGGGCGATGTGCGAGTTTCCGAAGCCCCTGGCAGGAAATTAACAACCTGTTCACCAGTACGAGAGGCATAGAGAAAGTCAGAGAGAGAGAGGCCAGACGCACTTGATCTTCTTCTTCTTCTTCGTCGTCGGCTCCTGTTTCTCGCCCTTGTCGGCCTGCGCTTCCTTTTCGTCTTCGGCGCCTTGGATGTAGAGTCTATCTCAGTTCGTTAGTGATTCCAACTATTCCCAGCTAAGATCTCTGCGAGAAAAGGGCTACGCACGGGCGCGAACCATTTTGTCCAATGTTGAAGACCACACCTAGAATTCGTAGGCCGCCCTAGAATTTGCACCATCAGTCCTTTCGGTCGCATTAAATGGAAGGCCGGGGAACCGTACGAAGAACCCACTCGCAAACCAGGCCAACGCAGCCAGAAACGCAAACGCCGTCCCGGTCTTGTACGTCGCGCAGTTAACCTCATTTTCCGGGCGGAATCCGTAGCAGGAGGATTCGGCGAACTACACACCGCAGAAAATCAGCGTGATTCCATTTCACTCCACTTGGGAGTTTTTGCAAAACCAGGAGAAAACGCTGTACAAAAGTAGAGAAGGAAGTACCTGCACGACGAGCGCAAAAACCGCCGCGATCAACAACCCCAGCGCCCAGAAAAGATCCCAGAGGAAATTCGGATAGGGGGGCACAAGGCAGGCGACAACGCTGAAGGCCGCGATGGCGATGATGTAGGTGATCAGGTCGTCGCTCCACGCTCTGTTTGTGTAGAAGCGCGCGTTGAGGCCGATTGTGATGACCGACGAGATGAAGACGCCCACCCGCGCCAGGAAGTCGAGGAAGGTGAGGATCATGGTGAATTATGGCGGCACCTGTGCTGGGATTAAGCGGTGATGATCCTGCCTTGTCTTGCCTTGTCCTATTCTGCCTGTTTATGGGATCTCGCGACTCGACTTGTTACTCGGGGACAGAGTGACAAGGGTGAGGAGGAGGACTGAAGTAAAGTGAGGAGAGAGGTTGGGCACGCAGCAGCTCAACTTAACTCGTCTCAGCTCAGCTCAGAACAATCCAACGTGGGGAGACAAGGGTAGGAATTGCGGGGATGGGCAAAACAGAAATAAAACAGAAAATAATATCGCTCATGGATTACCCGCAGAGGGGGTCATTAGACTATCTCCCGCACAAGCTGAGAGGCATGTAAACCCTAAGCAGACGGTCCGCGGTAGGAATTCGGAACAGACGCTGACCCTAGGGCCCAACTCCGCATTAGCCTGCCGGTTGGATCTCCATGGGGGAAGTAGGGGCTAATAGAAGAAAAAGAAAAGGAGGGAAGAGTGAAATTCAGAAAATCGGGGTTTGGGCTCGTGACGGGGGGGACAGGACAGAGCAGGGCCAAGCCAAGCAGCGTGTGTCGGTCTGTAGCGCGGTAACGAGAACCCTCATGTGTTTGACTCGACCGTACTACACCTGTGCTAGTGCGGACTGGGGTCTGCTAATCGGGTGGGAGATTAATTGTTACGAGGCTGATCTTGCGTATTTTCGCGGTATTGACCTGGCCTGTGCAACGCTTTAAGCCATCGAGGGGTGTCATAGGTTGCAGACTATGTCGACTTCTATTCCCTATCTTCAATTCGTGTAACGTACTGTGAGAGGATATACGTGTGGAAGGTATTGTTAAAATCGGGTTGTCTGGGTAATACATGCATAACTCGAGTATATCATAAATATCACATTAATCATAAGCGAAACTAACAAGGAAAGAGAAAACCACCACAGATATATCTCTCAAGGCTTCAGCAACTGTCCACCCCTCTTCTTGACCTTCTTTCTAAACAATCTGATAGAATACGTCTTGGGCAGCTGCCGAATAAACAGCGGCGTAAACGGATATACACATGTCATCCCACTAACAAACAGCCCCGACAGCGCACGCGACGTCTTGGTCGACTTGAGATGGAACTGCTCTCGCACGGAGGGCGGGAGCTGCTCGATCGTCAACCGTCGGATAAACGGCATCGCCACAATGACCGCAGGCCGCAGCCACAGCGGCACGCTCTTGGCCGGGTGGAAGATCTCCTTGAGCACAAGCTCCGCGTCCGCAGTCACCTGCAGCTTATTCTCGATTATGTCGCGCCAGTAGATGCGGAAGGCGCGCAGGTCCCTCGGCCACATCTCCTGCGGAACCTGCAGCGAGGTCCCCATGACCGAATACGCCTGAAAGACGCGCTCGGCCATGGCCGGCGGCAAGGGCCCGTAGATGAGCTCGTACATGCCCACCATAGACGCGTAGATCGTGCAGGCAACCCACAGCTGGAGCTCCGGGTCGAGCGCGGAGTACGGGCGGGGGCCGGCCTCCTGCTTAACGCGCGAGTGCGCCAGGTCTACCCACGTCTTCATCAGCCGCTTGTCCTCGTCGGTGCCGAAGATCATCACGTAAATGTACATCTGCGTGTACTGGACGCGCGAGATTGCGCGCTTGGTGAAGGTGCTGTGGTCGGCGACGCCCTGGCCGACGAGCGGATGTGCGATTTGCAGCAGGATGGCGGCGGGCCCGCCGGCGAGGGCGATGCCCTCCCTCGCGACCTTCTTCAGGTCTTTCATGGCCAGTGGGGAGACACCGGAGAAGGGACTGTCATCTTTTTCGATGGTGATGGCGAAGGAGCCCTCGGAGTGGGAGTGAGAGGTGGCGGAGGTGGTCTTTTCCGCGGTGATTCCTGTCATTGTGCTGCTTCGTCTTCAAAGTCTTTGATAAAGGAATGAGAAAGGTAGAGCCAGATCAGGTCAGATCAGGTATGCTCAGCATGGCAAGCAAGAATTAATAAATAGAGTATCCATGCCATTATTCCATATCCCATCCGGGTGACGCACTTCTATCGTCTACCTGGAAAGGAGGGGTCAAAATCCGAGGGTCCATAGCCGCTGCCGCGAACCGTCACCGGCACCAAAGGAATCGCATGCTTGATCAGCGTAAGCGTGGCCGATAACATCTTTGCCCCTCAAAAAAAAAAAAAAAGCAACAGTCAGGGTCACGGGGGGTTATCAGACCGTGGGGTAGGCCAGCGACGAACGTGGTGGGGAAGCAGGGGAGGCAACGATGGCAGCGGCGGCAATATCACAAGGATATTTCTGGCTGGTTGTCGGGAAAAGGTGTCAATGCTGAGCTGGCGATGTAGGGCAACCTGTGCGAGTGTTGGAAAAGGGTCTTTCGCGAGATTGATTATTTTGGGTTGTTCGGGACTTTGGTTGACGTGCCGGGACCCACTTGGTGCTGTCTGCTCTTGCATTAGCCTGAAAGTAAGCCAATGATACCACGCTAAGGAGTGGATCTGCGTATTTTTGGTACATCGGCCTTACCGCGAAATAACAGCCATCATTTCAGCCCTTGAGGGTGCTGGGCGGGATTATCAAGATGGCTCGTTCTGGCCCCGCAGATGAATGCTTCGCAGCCGGATGACTCTTCCCGTGGTAACACGAAGACCTCGTTTTGGAATCGATGCTGCACGTCTCAGGGGTAAAGGATTCAGACATGATGTGCGCTAGCTGCCCTGGAGCTGGGATAGACGAAGGAGAGCTGAACTACTGGGCCCAGAACGGCGCGGGGTCTTTCTATGGTCGACTCATGTACAGGTAGCTTATGGCCTCTGCTGGGAATTCTTTTCGGATAGAGATATGCTACTAATTAGCGTTGGAAACTTGGATTATCTTAAAGTTCCGCGCTGAGAAATGAACGCGCGGATTCAATTTCCGAAGTTGGGGACGAGTTGTAGATCCCCTTGTCCCAGAAAAGCAAGAGAAAGAACCAAGTCGAAAGAAAAAGGGACGAACCTCGCAAGGGAAGCATATTATTATTACGACAAGGCTACATAGGCCTAGGACCTCCAAGCACTGCGACTATATACACTCAACAACCCTCTTCATCCGCTCCTCGCGAGCATGTAAACCCATCCTTCACCCCACCTTATTACCTAATAGAGTCCCCAGCATTCTTCCCCAGGTGTGGTCGCTCTCACATCCGACCGTGTAACTGTTAATGGGGACAAGTCGGAGAGCCTGACTATGCAAGATGCAAAGCAGTCGCATACTTGCACAGTAGTATGTTGTCAGAACGGGAACCTTGGAGCTCGACGACTTGTGCCCGCCTCTTGGGCTAGCTTAGCCAAAGATGGCGCCGAGGACACCAGAGATGAGCTGGACGAGGGCGTTGATGAGCTAGAAGTAGGTTGGTTAGCCAGAGCTCTACAGTTGTAGATTGTAAAAAGGGGACCTACCGGAGCAACTGCATCAATCACGCCGCTGATGGCATTAACAAAGTCATCGGTCAGGAGCTTGGCAGCACCGCCGACGACCTTGATGATGTCGTTGACGGTTTTGTCGGTGAGCAGCTTGGCCGCGCCAGCCAGCACGCTCTGGAGCTGCTTGAAGGTGTCCGGGTTGAGCAGGTCAAGGAGGGGCCCGATGGAGTTGATCAGGTCGCCGAGCAGGCCGCCTAGTCCACCGAGAATGTCACCGCCGCCGGCGGTGGTGTTCTGGCGCTCGACGAGGGCGTGCTTGAGCTCCTCGATCGCTTCCGGGGCTGGGATGGCAAAGGCCACGAGGGGGAGGACAAGAAGGAGGGCAACTTGGAAGTTCTTCATTTTGCTGCAAAGAGCTGGGGCCTTGAATGTGCAAGGAGTTGGTTGTATAAAATTGAATGAGGCTGTGTTGAGCTTAAGAAAGAGAAGCTTGGGACACCTGGGAACTCCTGGGATTTGTGAGGTTGCTGATGAGGAGAAAGGTTGGGGGAGTACATCCGAGTGCTTTTATATTATCACACCTGTTATTCTCTAATAGAGGGAATCTACTTAGAAGAGACTAAGACAGCGCAATCTTAGCCCCTCCCCGGGCCGTAGCTCCATGTGATGGGACAATTACTTGATTCTGCCTCAGTGCTTCGGCCAGCTGCCCGCGGATCGACGGTGATAATTAGGAGAATCCAGGAGAAGTCCATGGCAGCCACTTGGAGAAGAATGCGGGGTCTGGAGGCTGCAGGGTCGAGGCTTTGCCATTGGACTTGGGAAATGAGGCCTCGTCCTGGCAGACGACTAGGATGAGGATGCTGCATCTGTTCCTGGCTAGTTTGCCACCTCATCCTTCGGCTTGCTATGCCGTACTCATTGCATGGTTATGAAATGTCACATTCAGTGTAGCTACACAGAGAACAATAGACGGTCTGTGTAGACATGTACGAAAATAGCAGCTTGAGCTCTCAGCTCTACGCATATCTCTCACGGAATATTGGGATACTTTCTGGTGAATTCCGAGTGAGCCACGTTCTGGCCAACTCGAGGTAAAACATATCCAATTACTATGAGGCTATTCTCCTTTCAGGTGGCGTCGCGGTGGCATCACGCCTGAATCCTCCGGTCCCATGAGGGGTCATCCGTGGCCCAGGACGGCAGCACTATTCGCAATTTCACTAAGCCTCGCGATCGACAAGCGCACATTCCATCCTGTTCCTGGTGACATTATTTTCTCACTCCTCTCGCCTCGGGAGGGGTCAAGCGGACCGCGGAGACAAGCCGTATATCCAACCCCATCGGCGTTATTTTCCTGCTTTCATACCATCATCTTCCGAGCATTCCCCTGGCACATCATCTGTGGGGTACGAAAGGGGTTCGTCAGTCACAGTCACAGTCGCTGCCCTCTTATATCTCGCATGTGTCCTTGGCGGGCGCCGCCAGTGGATTCTTAGAGTATGTCTACCTCCCTTCCCCCGGTCTTCCTCTTTCCTGACCTGACCTGACCCTGACCTGAGCCTTTGTCCCTTCTTGTGGAGAACTACTTTGCTCTGTCTGCTTCAAATCAAGGTTCACCTCAAGACACCAGGTATACTGCTGTTGCTCACCTTTAATCACTAAAGCCAACATGCGTTTCTCTATCATCTCCGTCTTCTGCCTCGCCACTGCGGCCTTTGCGCAGAGCGAGGCGCCGACCACCACCGCGGTCGACCTTGCCAAGTTGCCCTCGCAGCTGTAAGTACCTGTACCTCTACACTATACTCCCCAAGCCCGAAAGAACAAGTCTAACAAACAATCTAAGCTCCCAACTGGCCAACCTCCTCCCAACCCTCCCACCCAACTGGGAGCTCCCAGAGAGCGTGAAGAGCCTAAAGAACTCCCTCCCCACGCCCCCGCCCGGCATCGTCAAGGACGTGCTCGCCGCTGTGCCCACCAGCGTGCTCCGCGGTCTCGTGAACCCGGCCTCGCGCAGCGCACTCCAGTCCCAGGTCGCCAGCGACGGACCGCCCGAGTGGTACCAGGGGCTGCCGACCAGCGTCAAGGACTACTTTGCGCTGTTCGCGACGCAGATCGCCGACCGCAGTATTACGTACAACCCCTCGGCTGCGGTTGCGACTAACGGGAGCATTGCGGCTAGTACTGGTGGTGATGATAGCGACGACTCCAATGGGGAGTCCTGGGACCTCAATGACGTTGTGCGGGATGAGGGGGAGAACGGCGCGCACTCGATCAAGGCGATCTCGACTAGTGTGCTTGTCGCGTTGGGTATCCTCGGTGTTGCTATTGCTCTGTGATTGTTTTGACCGCGTTTGCTCTGTGCCTAGGTGAAATGTGAATGCGTGTGAGGGGGAAACTGAGTCAGTTCAGATGTTTGTCGCATGTGAAGAGACGAGGTTGAGGTGATGAATGCGGGGGAATGGGGATGGGAGATGGGGACGATTCGGCCGAGCCCCGGAGTAACTGATTGTACTTAGTCCCAGAACGGGAATAATTCTCAAGGGGAGCCTAGTAATGAAGATTTGGAGTATTGGATTGGATTGGAGTTGCTCAGTAGCAGCCGCCTCGCACGCAATACCATCTTCGCTCTAGCCTTAAGAGTAAGGAGGACCCTCAATACTGGTGCAGCAGCGCTAGAGGCAGTTAGAGAGGCAGGCCGCAGCCTAACTCCAGAAGTAGTAGGAAAAGAGAAAGGGACTGTCGATCATCTCGTTTGGAGCCAGGGGCAGCTCCTTCCCCCTCGTGTCATTTCGCTCTCGGCCCGAACTGGGGCTGCAGGGGCCACTCCTGCCCTCTCGTTTGACGAACAAGATCGGGCGCTAGCCACGCTAATCCACCGTTGTACCCTGCAGATGCAACTGTATTTTACAAGCCACATACACCGCGCTAACTGCCCGGCCCGAGTCGAGTCCCAACGTCCCTGTCGTGGGACGGAAGGTGACTGGTCTATAGCGGGCGCCGTTATGCGCGAGTTCGGGCCGGGACTTGGTGGTGAGGACGAGTTTTGCCTGATTGTGGGTAAGAGTAATGCTGTCGTAATGTAGCCCACCGGGGGATCCACTTCCATTGCTCAAAAGGTAGGGTTTGCGGTACGTGTTCCAGAGCGAGGCAGGACTGCGAACGGTGATACAAGAATAGTATCTCGCCTCCACTGCAGGGGGTTGCGTAATATCCCGAACCTAGAATCCCATCAGCGGCTCTCACATCCTTGATGCCTGAAGTGTCTCCAAACTCTCAGAAGCCGGAGAATGCGGAGTATTGCGGAGAAGGCAATGGCAGTTCGGCTGTGCTAAGCCTAAGAAGTTCTGTTCACCATTCTGAGGCCGTCGTTTTGAGATCTGATGTGTAAGTGGGTGCGTGTCTGTCTGCTCTCCTCTCCTGCCTGTGCGATTCGTGTACGTACTCCAGATTATCATGCGCGCGATGCTTTATTAATCTCCTGAAACCAGGTGAATTGTTATCTCGTATAGATAAATTTGCATAAGCCAAGTTAAACGGCCTGAGACACGCAGCAGTCAAGATGGATTCGAACAAGAAAGAACCACTTTTGATAGAGCCCTCACCAGACGCATCAGGATCCGATGCCTCACTGGGCTTCCGGAAAAGCCCCAGCGGCAAGAGCTTAAAGATCGAGAAGCTCAACAAGCCCCCGCGAAAGCGCTCACGGATTGCGTGTACCTGGTGTCGCGACAGAAAAGTGCGCTGTGACGCCTCGAGCCACGGAGTCCCCTGCACAAACTGCGAGCTCGACCAGCAAGAGTGCGTTGTGCATTCCGCATCCCAGTGAGTGCATTTTGCTCCCAGTATTCATGACCCATACGGAGGAGATAGAATAACAGTTTGATCAGGAATGTCCGCTCAAAGAAACCAGGCTGCGCGCGCCGCCAGCCCTATCCCTCCCCACCGAGCACCCTCAAACCCTCCGTCTTCCAACCTCCCGAAACATCTTCACGAAGCCCCTTGATTTCACACACCTGGAGCGAAGGCGACAACACTGCTCCCTGGACCACGCCTCCCCTGTCTGGCTCCTCTTCATCTACAACAACCCAATTCGGGCCCGTCTCCGACGTCTTCTACTCATTCCACCCATTCCTCAACCTCCCCAGCCTCTCAGAGATTCCCCCAGAGGACACCCAGTATCTCAATCTCAAGGGATGTTTCCGAGTCCCCTCGGGCGCGACGCTCGATGAGTTCGTGCGCAAGTACTTCCTCTACGTCCACCCTTGTCTGCCGATTATCAACGAGGCCGAGTTCTGGCAGATGTATTATCAGCAGTTCGCACCAGGGACGGAGGAGAGCGGGATTAGTTTATTTACTTTTCAGGCGATGCTATTTGCGTCGTGTTCGGTACGCTTCTCTCGTTTCCGTGCGGGTTCCTACGGAGAAACGCGATGCTAATAGTACCCATACAGTTCGTTTCGTCAAAGGCTATCAAAGCCGCTGGATTCGCAGACACCCGAACAGCTCGCAACGCCCTCTACACACGTGCCAAAGTACAAACCCTTTCCCTCAAGTTAGACCAAAAGGCATCAAACTAACAAAGCATAACCCAGCTCCTCTACGACCTTGGCTGCGAAAAATCAATCCTATCAACCACGCAAGGCTCCCTCCTCCTAACCTACCAATCCTCCTCAACGGACTTCCACGCCGGCTCACTCTGGCTCAGCATCGCAATCCAAAACGCCATCGTCTACGCTGCCCTGCACCCAACCCCGCACGCCAAACAGGACAACATCAAGCGACGCATCTGGTGGTCGATCCTGCTGCGCGACCGCATCATCGCGCTGGGCCTGCGCCGCCATCCGCAGATTACGCTGCAGACGCTTGATCTCACGGGGAGGAGCTGTGTCACCCCGCTCGGCGAGAGGGATCTCGAGGACGAGATTGCGCGTTCGGAGGTTTATGATCCCGAGGCGAAGAGGATGCTGGCGAGGGTTCTGGGGATTCAGTGTGAGCTTGCGATGGTTTTCACCGATGTGCTGGTGCTGGTGCATTCGGGGGCTGGTGTCGGCATTGGGGTTGGGACGGGGCTGATGGGGATGGGTTTGGGGGCTGGGTTTGGGCAGGGGAAGCGGTTGTCCCAGACTCAAACTCAGCCTGAGGCTTCGAAGCAAACCCTGTCTACGTCAACGGTGAAGAAGCAGGTTGCGAACTGCAAAGCAGCCCTCTTGCGGTGGTCAACGAATGCGAAGGCTGCTCTCGGCGCGGTGGTGAACTCGCACATGACGCACGAATCTGTCAGTCTATACTTTGGGTTGACGTTCTTCTACTGCCAGTAAGTACTTTCCAGCTATCGATCCGAGAATGCCGAAAAAGAACATGATGCTAATGGATGGATCTACCCAGCGCTGCGCGGCTTGCCCTGTGCAACTTCGAAGCTCTAGCTCTTGAACTCAACAAACCTTCCTCAACCGACTCGCAATCTGAAACGTCCTCCACCGCAGCAGAAGAGGCAGAATCAGACCACGAACGCATCCAAGATGACCTCGAAGACGCGACAGGCTGCATCACAGACACAATCAAGCGCTTCCTCGCACAGGGCATGGCGCACCATTTGCCCATTAGCACGTACGCCGCCCTTCCCCCTCTCAATTAACCCCCTCAGAAGTGGCAAAATACTAACCCGACATGCAATGTAGGATCCCTCTAACAGCACACCCCCTCCTCCTCAGCGCACTAGACGTGAAACTCTCATCGACAAAATCGCAATCCGCGACCCGCAAGCGCCGCTTCCGCTACTACGCGAATCTCATGCAGGTCTACCAGCACCGGTACGACGGGACGGATACCGTCGCCGGGTTTATCCAGCAGACGCTGCAGGTTGCGGACTATATTCTGCCGCCGCATACGAGGTTCGAAGTTGGTGCACAGCGGGCGCGCGCGACTACTGAGGCGGGGACGAGATCGGGTGGTGGTAGTGGTGTCCAGGGCACCGAGCCTATATCAGGTACAGCTGGTAGTAGAACCCCCGCAAGCTGGTCCGAGCTCTTCGCCGACACCCCGAAGCTGTATCTCCGTCTCACCATGGCGCTGGACTATGCGTTCAGTCGCGGGTATTTCCCCGCGTACACGGAGATCCATGAATTGCTTGGTGGAGAAGGAGGAGGTGGTGGTAGTGGGGATCGTGGCAGAGCCTGGGGTCTAGACCCGGCAGTAGTACGTGGATCTGGACCCCTACTTCCTGCTCCCACGGTCCTGGCGTCGGATATGAGAGCTTCGCCAGCAAACGCAGATGCAAGCTCGAATCCGGACGTGCTACCTCCTGGTCCTGGGACCACTCCGAATCTCGTCTCGGGGACGGGCCAGATGCTGAATCTGGCGAATCTATATACGCTGCTTGCACCGGAGCACCAGCACCAACAGCCGCAAACACTACCCTCACAGCATGCGCCAGTCTCAATAACCACGGAGCCTGATGCCGCCATGCTAGATCCACTTGCCATCCCAAGCTACAATTCCATGCTGGAGCAGTACGGGTACCCAGCGCAGCTCTCATTCCCGCCGCAAGACTATAGCTGTGGGATGTATACATTGCGCGATGCGCCTCTACTGGATGAAAATGGGAGTCCGGAGTTTCTGAATCTGGGGAGCTCGGCGTCAGAGTATTCGGATGGGGTCAGTGTGGGTGTGGGGATTACGGTGGGCATGGCGGAGGAGGGCGTTGTTAGTGTTAGTGCGTGAGATATTATCTGGTCTACTTAATGTCATGTCATGTGTTATGTTTTTAAAGAAAGTGGAAACAGGCGCACCCAGGCGAACTTTCTTCTTCCCGCACTTTATCATGCTCACGTCAAGACCGAGATACATCCGGGGCCCGAGCCGCGGGGAGCAAGTGCAGGGAACAGGGAACAGAGGAGGAGAAGGACGGGACCGGATGTTGGAGGCACGAGAACATGCGGGGAAGAACTGCCGCAATTTGGAAAAAAAAAAAGATCGATCTTATTCTGTACATGATAATTAAATTCAATGCAACTTAGCCGGACACAGTTAGCTAGAATACATTCTCCACACAATGGCGCTGCGCTCGACCCCCTTGTGCGTTCCGAGGAACCCCAGACGTGGTATAGCCTCGTAGTAGGGTTCGCGCAGGAGCCGAAAGGATTGGAAAATCCCAACAGAAACCGGGTGCGGAGACCAATGAGTAGACGCGCAATTCCCGAAGGGCAACTGCTAGTTCGAGCTTCGGGAGATCAGATCACACGCCTACAGGACCCGCCGAGGATTCGCGGTTCCGCGGCATCTCGGATCGGAGACGGCCAGGGCTTGTCAAGAGCTTGGCCTACCCCGTAAACTGAGCCGTCATTGCTGTCGGTTTGATCATCATTGGACTCATTGATAGGGTGTGGATACGTCAGGGAATAGAGCATGGATTGGCCGTTTCCGGCTGTCTCATTATAGTAGTCAAGTACCCACATGTTAGGTGGCTGACTGTCGTCGTCCCCCATGTATATTTGGCTGAAATCACCTGCGTGGCTTATCTCATTCCCCACAACAGTTGTTGGGATATGCCTAGAGGGTCCTTGGTGGTCATAGGGTATCATCTGGTTAGCTGAATGTTGGAAAAGGGGCACAGCCGTGGGAGGCATCTGGCTCAGGAAGTCGAGGTTGATAGGTCCTTGGTCAAACGTCACAGGTGTTGTTTGATAATTGTACACGTTTTCGTATACAGCACCGTCTTGCCAGAGCGCCCCAGGTAACGTCTGATCTTGCAATGATGGTTTTGCCATCCCCGCAACTGTCCCGCCTGTAATGGTGTTGGGCATGGACATAGTATCAGTCTGGGGTCGAATAACAGAAAGTGGCCGAGCGGGTGCACAGTATGAGGGGCACCAGAAGTCTGCTCCTGTCGAGTCGGTAGGGTTGACCAAGTCCGTCTTGGTCATCCACGGGAGCCTGACCTTGGGGGTATCTGGCGGCGTGTTCAAGAGAAACTCGGGGATATCGTTGTCATGGGGTAGTCTGCCGACCGAAAGGCTGTAGTCCACTGATGTGGAAATCAAGAGGTATGCCCGGGGATAGCAGAGCCAGACATCAGGCCAGGTCGTAAGCCGGTTCCCGACGCCTAGCTTAATGTTGTAACTTATGCTTGCATTCTTTGCCATCTGAACCGATGGGCCACCGGTGCCAGAGATTTGCGGTTGGTTCTCACGAAGTAAAACTTCTTGGGAGAGGCTATACACCAACTTGAGGATTTGGTTTGTCCCAACGGCGACATAGTTTGTTACATTGTACAGGAGCGCTAATCGGCGGTATATGTCTGCTAGTAAATCGACATGTCGCCTTCGCAAGAGCATATCTTCATACGATCGTGCAAGCTTCACGTCTAGAGCAGCATTGACTAGCGGCGTTGCGACAAAAGCGAGCCTGTAAGTGTCAGCAGTGAAAGTGATAAGGCAATCAAGAAAGCTTACGTGCAAAGCGGGATGTTTTCAACGTTGCAGCAATCGCTGAAATACTCCATTGTTTCAGTCAAGCTGGCCACAGCATCCTTGAGATAGGTTCCACATTCACATAACTGGCTGGTATAACTTTTCCCGGCAAATTCCGAGTGGCTCTCAACGATGAGTGCTTCGTAATGAGCTAAGTTTGACTGGGCAGCGCTGGTACAATCAGTATAGAAGAAGTGAACGTCTAATGCCACACTCACTAGTAGTACATATAAGTCACTTTAATAAATGTGGTAACTGTTGAGGGTAGAGTCGAGCCGTTGGAGAGGGCTTGCGGCGGAGCAAATCTTCGCTCCCACTGAAGAAGTTCATTCCGCAATCGCTTGATTTCGCATCGATGTGACTGGAAGGCTTTAAACGACAAAGAGGGCGACGATACGCCGTTCGTCGTAAACATGAATGTAGCCATGTCAGTCACCAAAACAGCTAGGCGACATTGGTGTTGCAGTGTCTCAAACAATATTCGCTTCGATTCCTTATCGTACACGTGGGAATTGGCAATTTCATCTGCAAAGTCGGCTTCCTCCAAGTAGCTTGTCTCCGCGTTGAAATGCTTCGAGGTTATTTGTGTGCGGCGCCGCAGTCCCAGGCAGAGGCATCTGTCCCGAAGGAGAATTGACCACCACAGCCGTTTCTTCATTGCGTCTCTCAAGTCGCCGGCAAAAGAAACCGGTTGTTGTCCGAGGATCACGGTGTTTTGGGTAGCGTACACAAGCCATAAGCTCCCCGTTTGTGGGTCGTCAGGCGAAACCTGATGCGACAGGAGGATCGAGCCTTGTGCTTTATTCAGAGGGGAATTTTCGGCGCGCAAGTCGAATAGCAGCTAGATGGAGAACAAATATGAGAACATGGTCACCGGAGTGGGCTGCAAATGACACGAAAGACTCACCTTCGCCCGCTTGTAGAATGACGCTCTTGCAGTCTCTTTATCGGTAAACCCACATTTCTGAATTGTTTCGAGGGAAACATTCTGGGACTGGTAAGCGAATGAATTAACAGGAAAGATGTCCAACGTACAGAAGACGCCATGAACATCATCGCTTGGAAGACGAACAGCGATATTTTCTGGTCGGGAATCTGTGAAGCGCCATCATGTCGTAAGTACAAACGCCAGAATTTTGCCTCATCCAATACTGGGGTCTCGGGGTGCGTGTGCAGGAAGAATTGAGTAACAAATTCGTCAAGGGCTGGCTGGTCCGGTAAGGAAAAGCATCCTTTAGACCGCAGGTAAGCGACATCTTCTTTGTCCAGTGCCTGGAGATTGTTTAATTCAAGGAATGAGTAGCGTGAGAAATCGACACTGCCTGGTGGAGTTGCAAGTCTTGCGTGCTCTTCTGCTGAAGAAAGTCAAGATCAGACGGTCAGCTTTGCAACGCCCCTCATGGCGGGTCGA
Source organism: Penicillium sp. S1316 (assembly GCA_023627405.1). Taxonomy (NCBI): domain Eukaryota; kingdom Fungi; phylum Ascomycota; class Eurotiomycetes; order Eurotiales; family Aspergillaceae; genus Penicillium; species Penicillium sp. S1316. The sequence goes on along the minus strand of JAMAHF010000034.1, from coordinate 120,827 downwards.
GGTGATATTTACCGTCGACGCGCCGTACTGGGCGCTCGTCAGAAGTCGGTGAGGCGCTAAGGGGATTCTGGTAGAAATTCTTCGAACTGTTTCAGTAATTAGCTAGGCTTGTGGTGAGATACCGTTGGACGGATCTCGATCGGTACGGGTTGAGATAACTCGGGCCGGGCCACTGACAAGCGAGGAAGTTTCTCTCGAAGAATGCACGTCTCCTTGCCATCTTGAAGACACCTAGTACACGGGCAGCCGCGAAAAGAAGCGTCGCAGCGTAGTTTGCGTTGATGGCAGGAAACGCAGGCGCGAGAAGCCCTCCTACCGTGCTGAGAAAACATTTCGATATGCTAGATGATAAGATTGTAGGATTTTCTCGCTGATAATTTTGCCCTTGCCAAAGAGCCGACGGCAGCTAGCTGGTTTTGTCGATAAACCCAATAGACAGTTGTACGCGACTCGGAGGGAAAGATTCTCAAACGCTGACTCGAAATCAAGACCTCATGCGAGGCGATACCGAGGGATGTAGCAACTCAACTGGGGCAGCTCAGCTGGGCCTCTTTCGCCGTTAAGAGTGTTAGGAAAAGCTAGTCAAGATTAGGGATAGTCATCTGGGCAGGAACGTTCTGATACCCCGCACGAGAGATGGTTGGAGGGTCATAGAAGGTGATTGGATTCAGTCCCTGGGTCTCCCCAGAAGGATGAAGATGGCTAAACGGAAGGTTCAGGAGTGCTGGTGACGGTGAGACTACAAACGGCAACCCGGCCGTGAGACTTAGTTTCGGCTTTATCCAGCTCTGCAGTTCGAGGATTCCGGACTTACGAGTACAATCAAGAACTCGAACGCTAGAGCTTGTGGTTGAGCATGTGAGATCTCTCATGCGTGAAGTAGGCTGATAGCCCTAGTTAGCACCGCTCAAGCTCTCTGCGGAGCGATCAATCGCTCGCTATTCGGAGTGCAATTCTCCGTGTACCAAAGTCCCAAGCGATTGCCCGCATCGCAGAAGTCGCCAGATTCGGAATAGGATCAGGATGGGTGACGAGGAGGCTGGCAGCAATAATAAGCGGGCAACAGCCCCAAACTATGGGCTTTATAGGGGTTCCCGTTCAGAATAATCCGCATCCCAGTGAGAGTCCATTGAAACCGGTGTCAGGCCGCCGCGTTTCCGGGGTCCGACGTCGACCTAGGCGAAGAATGCCGGGCAGCGTGATTGGACAGTCTGTCACTGGTGGAAATCCTGGATGATGTTTATGAGACGCTATCTTAGGTCCACAGAACTCTGGCGTCTTGGCAAACGCGGGGAATGGCATGTGAGCCTGCGAGTTGGAGACACTCGTATCATGTCTAGTCAGAGCCTCGGTGGCTTGGACACTCATTATTCATTAAAAACGAGTCATACTGCTGATTGATCACTCATCCGTACCTTGGAACGCGCGCGATTCCCGGCAAAAGCAAAGAGAGCGCCCTGCTGCTCCCTGCCGTGGTGTAATCTGGTCGTAAGCGAGGCCCCCGTATTCGAAGTCGGAGTTCCGCTCGGCAATCCTCTTACCCCAAACCTTTGCCTGATTCTGCTATTCAATGCGCATCGCAACCTTAGCCGTTTCAGATAAGCTTTGGGTTAGTCCGTTCCTCAGTTCAACTGCCAGGTGAAACAAAACTAGCGCCAGGGAAACCCCCACCCCTTGCATGCTGCAAGGAACTGCTACGTCGAACCGGGGAATTCACGACAAATCCATTCCGTCGATGTCGTCACCTGCAGGATGCCGGGCTCTCAATCCCACGAACGCAGCGTAATCCTCAAGGATGTTTAAAGACTCCCTACAAACCATGCCTATATTCCTGCTGCAAACATTATGCTCCACCTCACAGAGACGGCGGTAGTCAATTCGGCACTGCGCAGGCAGCTCAAGCGAGGGGGGTTCGGAGTTCGGAGGCGCGGGCGGCACATCCGTCATGAGAAGAGCCTTGTGAGGCCAAGGCCTAGGAGCCATAGGAGCAATGTATACGGCTGAGTGTATCATCCCTGTTTCTGCCGGAAGGTTGGCAGATTGCGACCGATCTCCTGTGGAAATAACGCCATAATTCTGCTGATCCAGCTGCTGGGAGCAGCCTTGGTCGTTGAAGGAACTTAATGGCCTGGTGAGCGTCAGCAAAAAAAAAAAAAAAAAAAAAAAAAAAAAAAAAAAAAATATTTAAAAAACCATTTACGGATCTAACACACAGACAATACGAAGATCGGACGCCTTGAGCAACGACAACAAATCGCCTGACTGTCCCTGGGCCTGTGTATGGCCCCGAGTAGGCGCTCTCTATGGTCATTAATGTGCGCCGATTGGTGTAAACTGTGGGATCATCATCCACAACCTCCTGAAAGTCCCTTCCAAGCGCGTTTACATCCCACAGCATCATGAAGACACGGCCGACAATGAAAAACTCGGTCGCACTCGATGGGCAACGGGACCAAAACACTGTTTGCTGCTGATTAGTCTCGAGATGATTGATGTACCGTGTAAGAGCACGTACTGGGGTCATAGTATTCCGCTCCACCGCTTTTAAGACCGATATGTTCAAAGATCCCGACATTGCGATTGGCCCAGACTTCGTGTGATACAGCGGCTTCATCCTCATATGCGCAACCGGAGTCCAGCTTATACCGATCCTGGCCGTGCCTCTGGCAGACAAGAAGAGTTCCGCCCTTGTTCAACACGTGCTCTTGAGGCGCGACAAGGCTAGAGATGAAAATTAGTAATAGACTCGAGGATTCTCTCGGAGGTCGCATACTATCGAGTTACAGCCAGAAATCTATTCAACGCCCATAGCGCAGAGTGTGTTTGTTGTGTCCCTGTGCCTTCATCCACGGCCTTGTTCAACTCTCCAAATAACCCTTCCATCGCGGTTTTGGCCTCCCGAATACAGTGGATTCCTTGAGACATGAAGTCCTCACGCCATAATTGCTCCCCTATCAGGGATCGCAATTGCCAGAGTGTGCGGACAAGGCAGCAGAGGTCGAGTATCGCGGGGTGAAATGGGGGACCGGACGTTCGGAGTTGATTGATGAGCTGAATGAGGCCATGAAATACATCGTTTTGATGCAAAGGTCTGAGCTCCGATAGTAAAATTTCGCGCAGGTCGTCCATCGGCGACTTGTGTGTCTGGTTGAGGTTTTATTTTATTTTTTTTTTTTTTCCGTCCGTTTACGAGGAAGTCACGAGATGAAGGTTGGAGAAGAAAGTGTCAACCTTTACCTAGTGACGGCGACTAAGTATTCTGCTTGAATGCCAACCTTTCCAGTCAACGCCCGCTTGGCTATTCCCTTGTATTGCTGCTTTTATTATTTCTAGAAACTGAGCTGTAGTACCTTTTAATTTTCTTTTTACTTTTATCATTTAAACCTTAAAATAGCCTTCCCTGTTTCTTTTGTCCTAAGAATACCTTAAGACTTACCAGTCCTAAGCAGGATTGGTTAGGCTTATCTAAAAGCTACTTAATCAACATAATTATATATTTTTAATACCTCAGAAGCTAGACACGGAACACCCATTCTTGACATATAAAGGGACATATTAGCCTGCATAGTCCAGTTTATTTGACAAGCTGGCTTCAAATACTAAACAGCAATGTTTGTAATCATCATGATTCTGTGCCTTTGTGCATCCCTTTGCTCCACTGTCATAGTGAACTAAGCTTCAGAAACGGCGATGGTGCCGGTCTTTCTTCAGGCTACTGTCTTGGGCAAGGTCAAAGACAACGTTGAGAGCTTCAGTGGCGCCCCTTACGCTCCTTAGATTAAAACTACCTGAACACCTAAGCCAATATTTGGGCCTATTTAACAGGGTCAGGCCAGCAGGTGCCCGTCCATAACTTATCTCTTCCCCGGAGAGCATTAGCTTTTAAGAGAAGATGCTTAGTTCTTTGGCCAATCTGCTTTTTATCCATGATATGTTGGGATAGTCCGAGGGTTACCTTATGGTCACAGTTGCTCGGTCGGTGGGGGCTTTAATTAATGCAAAGCTTCCTGTGGTCTGTGGGGTGCGAGCAAGGCTGATACACTAGAGTGTCTGAGAGGGCTAGATTACACAAACTTTATCAACACCTCATGAATTATGATTTTATAGAAAGGAAAGGTCGTGCATGTAGTCTATTCTGCATAGCATTATGCTGGCACAAATATGAGATTAGTGTCAAACCTGACAGGCTTCAAATCCTGCTGATGTAGTTACATCATCTTATTATCATGAGCGAGTAACAAGACAGTCAACCTTATGCAGATTTCTGGGCGAACGAATCAGGGATCACACACTACGAAGGCCTTAATGAAGATCATTGTTTTTGTGTTTGGGCCCCCTGGCTGATTATTAGCTTCTATGGGGTACAAGTCACACACCCTGCAGCTCTCATACCCCAAGCAAGTAGGCTGATTGCTTTGAAGTCCACGAATGGAGCCGTACAATCCATGATTCTAAACACTTGGGTTCTGAGGATCTCAAGGTTATCTTGCAGCTAAAGCTGACTAAAATCGCGACACTAGCAGTTTACTCTAAAGTTGCCAATACTCACCCTGTATCCGGCTTACATTTGACTTATTAGGCAGTGGGATCGTATATCAGTGGAAGCCCGCCTGTTGTTGTCCACTGGGAATTTACTGTGATAGACAGTGGAGAAGAAACCTGGTCAATACCTCGGTCCCTGTGTCGTATGTAGTGCGTATAGCAACCCATCCGATTGGTCGTGGTTGTAGAACCAACGGGCCAACAGGGTTTGATGTCTATCATCTTTCACATCGCGCGTGTCGCACACTTTTACTCCCTCTTTCCGCACCATATTCAGGTCCGGCAACATGGAAGTAAACTTTGTAAATCTTCAGGATCCTTCGGACCAGTGGAAGAGACACTAAACGAAGCCATCTCCTTTGTGTAGAAAATGCTGACAGGAAATGATATATCTAGGCCGAGGAAATGGTGGATCTTGATAGTTTTAGCCTTTCATTGTGTGCATGTGCGTCTGTCTATGTTTATTACTTGATACCTATAACATTTCTCAATCATGAAGCGCTGTATGGCCCTTGTGGCAGCGGCCTTTGCCATCTTACCCTTGGCTCAGGGGGCCGCACCTGGCCCAACGGTGACTATACCATCGCCATCCGCTACGATAATCGGATTGCCTGGCGAAGTCGAACAATTCCCCGGCGTGCCCTTTGCAAAACCGCCGGTTGGGAACCTCCGATTCAAGCCCCCCGTACCCTTGACCGAGCCCTACGGTGTTTACGAAGCGACGGAGAACAAGAATATCTGTCCGCAATTCATCGCCAGCACTACAGACGGGAACTCCCTTCTCCCCCAGTTCTTGGCTACTTTGATTAACAGCCCCATATTCCAGAAGCCAGTTCTCGCAGCGAGCGAGGATTGCCTCTACCTGAACGTCCATCGACCAGCAGGCTCCAAGGAAGGTGACGACCTCCCTGTTCTCGTTTACATCTACGGGGGTGGCTTCCAACTCGGTTGGAACTCAATGTACGACGGAACACCATGGGTAAAGAAGTCTGTTGAGCTTGGCAAACCGATGCTTGTGGTGACCGTCGCCTATCGAATCGGCGCATTCGGATTCCTTCCTGGTCGCGAAATACAGCGGGAGGGGTCGTCCAACGCCGGGCTGTTGGATCAGCGCCTGAGCCTGCAATGGGTTTCGGAAAATATCCATTCATTTGGAGGGGATCCCGCAAAGGCGACCATCTGGGGCGAGTCTGCCGGCGCCTGGTCTGTCTTCGACCAAATGGCTTTATATGCTGGTAATAACAGTCATAATGGGGAAGCCCTGTTCCGCGGCGCCATTATGAACTCGGGGTCATTCCTGGCGGCGGACGAAATCAATGGTCTAAAAGCTCAAGGGGTCTACGATACGGTGTGTGTTTCTGGAAATCCTCCCCCCCAAACCCCCATGGAATTATCGAGGCTCATCCGTCAACCACAGGTCATTCACAGCGCGGGATGCTCGGCGGCTGCAGATACGCTGCAATGCCTTCGGAATCTCGACTATACCTCTCTTCTCAACGCCGCAAGCTCTGTTCCGGCCATGCTAGGCTACCAATCTCTAGCGCTCGCCTACCTCCCTCGCCCTGACGGTGTTGTGCTACCGGAATCGCCAGACCAATTGGCCCTGAAGAATAAGGTTGCCAAAGTCCCTTACATTGCCGGTAGCCAAGAGGATGAGGGCACGCTCTTTGCACTTTTCCAGTCCAACATCACCACGGAGTCTCTGCTTGTGGACTACCTAGGCAAGGTTTTCTTCCCGAACGCCCCCAAGGAAGTCCTCGAAGGGTTCGTCTCACAGTACTCCGACATTAGCAAGAATGGCGCCCCCTTCCGCACAGGCGGGTGGTGGAACATCTACCCAGAGTTCAAACGGTTGGCCGCAATTATCGGGGACTATGAGTTCTCCCTTACGCGGCGCCTCTTCCTGGAGGCGTCGGAGTCGATGAGCCCGGACGTTCCCACCTGGTCCTACCTGAGCTCTTATAACCACGGCACGCCGGTCCTGGGCACCTTCCACGGGAGTGATCTCCTCCAAGTTTTCTTCGGCATCCTGCCAAACTATGCCTCGGATGCCTTCCACGCGTACTATATCTCGTTTGTAAACTCGCTTGATCCGAATGACGGGAACGAGGGGAAATATATGCACTGGCCGCAGTGGACGGAGGATCACCGGCTGCTCAACATGTACGCAGATCATTCGGAGCTGATTCTTGATAACTTTCGCTCGGAGGCTGCGGTGTTTCTCAAGGACAATATTGAGCACCTTCGACTCTAGTATGAGTGTTAGTTGAAAGTCGCAGTGTTGGACCTGGTGTGGCGGAGTGGATTGATCTCTTGTAAAGCTTCTGTATAACAATGCTTTATAAAGTATAACTCAAGAGAATACAAGGCTTGATATTCTGGGTAGATAAATAGGATGGCTCGAATACATAAGAATAAGTGTTTTCTAGGAGCTAGTAACTAGGATCTAGATATAAAAAAATTAGTTAAGATTCTCAAGAAGGACAAGGTTTTAAATATATAGGGGCTTTATATAAACGGAAATAGGCGAGTAATTAGATAAAGGCACTGTTACGGAAGCACCTTCTTGACCTTTCAAGAAGGTCTTCCTAAACCTTGACATCGCTTGGTGCGCGAGCCCGTTGATTCAGTCACAAGGGGTCAGTTAGTTACCCTGGAACCCCTGAAGTAGCATACGGGACCTTGGAGGCCTCGCAGGTGCCTCACATGGAGTCATATGTAGGTACCGCCTTGGCGCTTTTTCCTATTAGCTGAACCAGTAACCACCGTCAATGTGGCGGCAGATATCCCCCACAAATACGGAGGAGAGTTTGCGCTAGGGCGAGGAAACATACATATCCGTTCCGTGATGGACACCAAGTACCCCAGTTCCGGTCCGCCATGTAGGTTTGTAAGCCGGCATGCCTAGGTTAGCCTAGTCGTCCCTCCCTCGATTTCTGGCCAGACGAGAATCGGGCACATCACGGTCTCCCTCGGCCGAACGGATAGGGCGAACTGAAACAATGGCTCGAACTCTACGTAGCGTGTTTCGGTGGCAGTCACATTTCTGGCTTTATAAGAGGGCTCGAGCTTTCTGACCCACGGTTTGGAGACTTTGAATAGTGAAGTCCTGAAAAAATGAGCCTTCTCTCAGCTTTATTATAACGGATTTTATCAATAACAGCCTCTCGTATGACCAGTATCTTGCCGCCTGCGAGAAGGAGTCGCAGATTTCACCATAAATCAAGGTATGGCTGCACTCCGTGCAAAAAGCGGAAGATCAAGGTATGCATACGACAATACAGCTTGTATTTTCTTCGCTTTAAAGGGAAGGCTAATTCTAGACAGTGTGATGAGAAAAAGCCAGTGTGCACCAACTGCTCCCAGCGTTCTGTCAAGTGCTCGTTCAAGGACCTTTATCCCGCTTTGGAAATTCCCGAATTCTCCACGGTCGCAATTGCAAAGCCGTCCGGGACCAATGCTATTGGAATACCTGCGCAGGTGTCTGGTTCGCGGGTCGTCGTCTCGTTCTGTCGCCAGGGTACGCGAGATCTCGAGCTCTACTGCCACTTCCAGATCTATACAGCTACGGTCTTCACAAGCCCAGGGTCACCGTCCCTGGAAAAATTATTCCGCGAGGATATCCCAAGCATATCGGTCTCCTTTCCCTTCCTGGGTCACGGCATGCTGAGCCTTGCCTACATCCATCTGGCCAGCCTCTCACCGCAAGAGTCATCGAAGAAGTTGCTTAGAGAAAGCGCATTCCACTTTAACCAAGCCCTTCCAGGATATCTTGAGACGATAAAGAACATGACTGAGGGGAATTCCTCGGCCCTGTTCGGGTTTGCCCTATTTGTGGTGTTGATCTCATTTGCGAATTGTAGCGAGGAGTCTGATATCCTTCTTCAAATGGCAAGGGATCAACCACACTATAAACGAGACGAGACAATCCGGGGCTTAGCTATTGTGGCCGCACGTGTTGCTCGCAGTATTCAAAACATCTTTGGCATTTTCTGGAGATGCCAGCAGTGGATTTCATCTGGCCCATTATCTCCCGCTATACAACGATACCTCCCGCCAACCATAAACAAGCGCCTGATAGAATGGGTTCGCATGGAAGGCGAATGCCTAGCGGGACTAGGTTCTTTATGGGAAGATGATCCCACGGTGTCATTGGCGCATTCGTGTGCTTTATCAGCCTCACTGTCTTGTCTCCGAGATACGTTTATGATGGTCACCCAGTTAACCGTCCTGCTCCACCCTACAGATGGCGAGGAGAGCGAGGTCGACACCCAGAGTAATGATCTGGCGAGGATCCACAGGGAATTGTCCGCCGGCCGTCTAGATGACATCCAGAGTGTATTCACCTGGTATGTTCGACTGTCGCCTGAATTTATTGGCCTTATGGAAGAGGGGAATGCGTATGCGATCGTCGTACTCGCTCACTTTGCCATCCTCCTTGACAGAGCCTGTTCTGATAGGTGGTGGATTCATCGATTATCTCAGCGTTTTTTAGCGATAGCCGAGCTAGTCCTTGGGGGCGATAGAAGGGAGTGGATTCAGTGGCCGCTGATGGTCGTGACGGGGGGAATTGACCATATCGAGGGATAGGAAGGGTCCCGATCGCCCGCTTGGGGGCGAGGGGTCAAATCTCGGATAACCGCATCGTAATTGATCTGAGGCAGCGGAACCATAGCTCTTTGCTCCGAGTTTTGGTTATATTGTGCTCTGACACAATGCTCTGGACACATTACATTGATCTCGGGAAAGGACAGCCTGATTAGTCGAAATAATCTTAAATGAAACTGTAGTCTATCAAAGAAGCAATCGCAAAACACTCTAGTATCCGTCTATAAATCCATAATGCACACTCTATAGTTTGTCAAACACCTCAATCGCCGCCTTCGCGGTCGACGTCGAGCTAGCAGGGTTCTGCCCCGTCACAAGCCGTCCATCAACAACATGGAAATCATCCCAGATGCCGGCAGATCGCTCATCTAAAGACCAGAGTTAGCATCGCAGTCAGAAGAGAGAAAAGGACATAAAGTATCAACCTACACTTAGCCCCCAATCTCTCCGCCAACTCCTCGACCATCTCGGCCCCAAATCCCCTCAACTCCTCCATAATCCCCATGGTATGTTCCGCCTCGGTGGTGAACCCCGTAATCCTTTTTCCTTTGATAACCGGCTCGCCCGTCACGGTATCACGCACATTCGCAAAGATCGCGGGCCCGTGACAGACAGAGGCCACCACACCACCGCTCGCCCACACTCGCTCGGCGATCGTCTGCAGAGCGCTCGCAGTCGGGTAGTCAATCAGCGAAGCATGGCCCGCGGAGGCAAAGAAGAGCCCGTACTCGGTGCCCTTCTTCACTAGATCATCCGCCTTGGGCATGTTATCGAGCTTTCTGCGGAAATCGCTGTTCAGGTCGTTCCAGATTGCGAGGTCCTCGCCGTTGAGGAAATCAGGTTGTTGCGAGAGCCAGTCGGGGATGTAGCTGCCGGTTTCCGAGGCGAGGTCGACTTCGAAGCCGGCGGCGACGAGAGCCTTGTACGGGTGGAGGGCTTCGACGATGAAGAGGCCGGTTGTTTCGGCGCCGTTGAAGAGCGTGGCGCTGGCCGAGGTGATTGAGATTAGGGCTTTGCGGGCGGGCATCGTGAATGCTTGGTTGAAGTTGTAAGATAGTTGTGGTGTGTGTCACAGTATACTTGTGAGGATGAGAAAGAGGAGATCGTCTGTTAGACTATTGTTTGATTGATTGTTATGAAGATGAGGAGGAAATTCATTGCGAACGACCTTGTACTTATACTAATTTCTGGGCAGGCACGAATATCTTCACTCCGCAATTCCGCTAGAAAAGACACACGAATGCGGTTAGACGCCCTGGAGTCGCCGGAGTTGAGGCGCTAAGACGCGTTACGAGTCAGTCAACGGACAGTGTGGCCGGAGTCACGGAGTTGCGGCTGAGCAAAGGGAGGGCGCCTAATTTGACAACCGCTCCGGGACTCCGGAAGTCCGAGATGATTTGCAATTCTGCAGGAATCTTCTGGCCGATGCATGCGTTGACGCTTAACACTTGATTATCTGGGAGATTATTTTGCTTTATCATATCAAGCCTTATGTATGCCTCGCAGGAAAACCCTGAAATCATGTCTCAAGGCGAGTGAAACGTGAGGCTCGGGCATATGAGTCTGCCCTTCGTCTCCAACAGACTACACCAACTTTCTCCATAATTTTCAACAGATCGAGATTCTTCACTCTAATTCCTACTAGTGGAAGATCGCTTCTTCCATACTGGCCGCTTAGCCAGATTGGTATCGATAACTCGGAGGAAGCACAATGAAATTCCCAGTCTCCCCCATCCTCTTCCATGCCATGAATGAACCACCATTCTCTATGCCAGAACACTCGAGCGTGTGACAGCTATCGTATGAGCGATTGGCTCCACACTGGCTTCCGCGGCAGCGCGTGCTCCCTCAAACACACACATCACCACTTTTGTGCCGATATCTACAGATCCATGATATCTTTCAACTACAGAACAATGAACAAAGGCATTATTAACCGCCCTAGGGCACCCATCACCCGAACACCTCGCGGCACAATGCAGGCACAGACCAATCCCACCCAGTAGCTCCACTGAGTAACATCCATTCTCGACAGGGGTCAGAAGGCTCTTCACTGCCAGTGGAACACGGTCATTAACTCTAGTCGGGGTTGTAATCGTACAGTGACATTTCCTCTCCGCCATCGGCTACATATAACCCCGACGGTATCAGAGGCCAGTAACGTGATTAATTTATCGATCGCAGGCTTGACAATTGGGGGCCAAATCCGCGAGCTCGGAAGCAGCGCCAGGGGCAGTCTGTGTCAAAAGTCCGTTTATCACAGCAGCGGGATCCGTGGCAGTTACGGCTCGTTGGATGGATGAAATGGGCACTCGGATTTGTATCTCTTGGATATGGCATTCGATCTCGACTTTTGGAATAATGTGGATATGCCCTGGCCGGGAGATACTTCCTAGTTTTTCACAAGCAAATCGGGCATGATCAGCAAATCACCGTTGTCACCAGGCTTACAAAACATACCTCGTCATAACTATCTCAGAAGTGACGGGGAAGCAAAGGCCAGGAGCTTTAAAACTTGTTTTGATATCTTCCATAAGATCGGCTTCGTTGTACATACACTAGAGTGGACCTGGAAACAAGCCTCAGGGACAAAATCTTTCCGCCTAATTTCCATGACTCACAACAAGATAGAGACAGGAAATGTGTACTTTTCCATCCACTGCTCACTTGGCCCCCAGCATGGATATGGGACTTATGGATACCCCATGCAGCACACTCAACACGCCGAGCCAATGGAGCCTCCGCAAGGGTTCTTTCGACCACGTCGCCTGATGTTATCAAGCACAGTTACATTTCCTATATAAGTTGTAGAGATATTTTTGGAAAGTCAAATGTATATACAGTCTATGTTTCTCCCTTTCAATACTGAAGTCAGCATCCTTTTCTCAAACATACATACTAGTGCTTGCCTTGTATAGCCTCATTTGTCTGGGTACCAGACCACCCGAAGTACGTTTCGAATCCACATTTCTTCTATCTCCGGATATCCAGAGTCCAGTACTAACAAATTAGAGCTAGAGATCTCAATCTCAATACCGTGATGAAGCTCCATACACACCTCCTCCCCTTCCTCGGCGTCTACGCAGCTGCCGAGCTAGTACGCTCCCCAAACGCCGGCCCCAATGCGGAGGCCGAGTGTGGCAGTTTGGGGGTGATGTACTACGATCCGGCCGAGCTGCCCGAGGGGGTCTTTCCCGACGATGTGCGCAAGTGTCGAGACCATCCGCTCGGTGGGTCGGCGTGGCCTGGTGCTGATGAGGGGATTTGGGCTTGGATTCCTAATTGGGGTTTCTAAGCGGGCGAGATCAGCCGGTTAGGGGGATTGTTCTTGACTTGATATGGATAGGCATACAGTACCACCTGCCACTACAGTACTCCTGAAAGGGGGGCCATGTGCGTTTATGCTTTCGTCGGCTAAATATGTCATCGAAATCAAGGGTGATCTGACCGAAACGAACAGAGATATCTGATTAGGAATCCATTTGTTGTTCTCCTGGTAAATATATACAACGCTAGGCGGCGTGAAATGGTACATTTGCCAACAGCTATATGAGCGGTTGCAGGGAGAAAACCTTGCAAGGAAGCCTACTTTTTAGCTAGGTAGCGCCCCTTCGAGTTGGTAGGGTTTGCTCTTCAAGCTCCTCAGGACTTGATCTGATCGACTCCAGAGTGAGGACGCGGACCTGGACCAGGAAAACCACCAACACAATTGAAGACCCATTCGCGAAAAATGCAAGCTTCATTACACGGGGTAGCTCGTGACAAATAATACCAAGCACAAAGCAAGATTCTATCTTCTCAAGAACCGGTCAAGAGATTCGGGGACCAAAATACTCCGCCACGGCGCTGACTCGCGTTGCAGGCCCGTAGCGCCCGTTGTGCGCTGGCTTGGGGGCTAAACGCCATTCAGAGGCCGAGCTTGACAATTAGCTCGGGCAGTGCCGCCCGCAGAAAGAACCTAACAGCCTAACAGGGCACGTTAATATACATGCCAAGGTGCAGCCCTGTGGTAGCTTTTTCTTAACAGCGAATAAAAGTCGCTATTGTAGAGTGCAAGTGGAGAGGGGGAGTTGGAGAGGTTAGGTATCAAGGCAAGGCTGAGAGATCAAAGAACATATAAAGAGACGTGTAGACCCAGACTGGTTCTCTCTCTCTTCATAATATTCTCTTGGTTCAAATTCTCAAATTTCTTTTCAGTCACCTTACGGGTTCGCGAATCTCTTGCTCTTCCTCGCCAAACAAAATGCACGCCTCACCCATCCTCCTCCTCACCCTCCTCGCAAGCACATCCCCCTCTCTCGCCCAGTTCTTCTCCACACAGGTCGACGACCCTCTCCCCGAAGCGACATTTACTACTCCCGAGCCGGAAGCCACCACGACCCAGCTCCCGCCTGCGACGTTCACCACGAGTCCGACAGATTCGGATTCGTCGACGGAGTCAGAATCGGATGTCGCTACGGACACTGACTCCGACTCTACCTCGGAGACGTCGACTGATACAGTTGCAACGCTAACGCTTCCAACGGAGTTCATCACGGAGAGTCCGACAGGGTCGACGACGTATATTCTGCCTTCTTCGACGAGTTCTTCCTCCTCCACGGAAGATGAGGATGATGATGAGACGTATGTTTCTTTTCTCATGTGAAGATACTCGCGAAATCTACTAACATGGTGATTCTTCCAGTGACACGCCCTCGACGACAACTTCGACTTCGACTACGCTGAGCACCACAGTCGACATCCAAGATCTTGTATCCGATACTCCGACGCCTACCGGCGGAGCTGGCGCGCTTGCAATCGATCCCGTTGTCTTGTTAGGCTGTGGTATCCTCGGGCTTGCGGGTTATGAGGCTGCATTCTAAGATAGGTTGAGCTGGCTATGGTCCGTTTGGAGAATGTAACATATAGCGGCCTGTGAATGGCCACAAGCCCCTCTAGATAGAATAGAAAATCCCAGTACGACATGGTGCCTTTAGTCACGACATTTAGTGAAGGGAGCTCAGCTCGGCTTCTACCATCACACCTGAGATGCCGGCCGTAATCTAGATATGTGTTATTTTTCACTGCCGAGGTGGAGAAAGCACAGGCTGTATGATACCATAATGCGGACGGGATTTCCACGGGTCTGATTACTGAATAAGGCAATATAGCAGGCCGAGATATTGCAAAGGATATAACGTCACGAAAACGGGGTGTGGACAGGGGGACTGGAGAACTCCACGGGTGTCCCTGGACTAGCCTTTTCTGACCAATCACATCTCACAAACTCCACTCAGGCACACCTTTATTTCGCCCAAGAAAACATGAGCTCACCTCAGCCTCACGAGCGGCCAAAATAATATAAGTCAGTCTCAGGCCCGTCTTCCGACTCGAACACTCTTCTCCCTCAATCTTGCAATCTCGAGCCATGTTTCCCCCATGGATAACCCCGGTGCTATGCTGGAACCTCATCCAATCCCTCACGGGTCTGACCGTGGCTTTTACCGCGTCTGACTCGCGCGTCCGACCCCTCGTCGCGGCCCTGACCGCGCTACTAGCCTACACTCTACAATCCAACATCCAAGCCCACTTCGCGGGGACGCGGCCCTCGGGCCCTCTGGTCGCAATGTGCTGGGTGAATGTGCTCAACGCGATGGACCTGCTCGTGCTCAGCCGCGCATCATACGAGGCACAACTCGCCTACCAGAACACGAAGGCTGGAAAGAAAGACAAACCCACCACCTCCGCACCTAACTCTCCAACTCTAGTGAACAAGCTCCTCTTCGGCCTCGAGCTCCCCTACAACTACCGCCGCATCAACACCCCCTGGGCAAACGCGCGCCTCCTCCGCCGGTCCACCTCCACCTCCACCTCCGCAACCCCGCAAACATCTCAAAAACCAAAATCCACATTCCTCCTCCACTCCACCCTCACCCTCCTGGTCTCCGGCGCAATAATCCACCTCCTAACCCTCGACCCCTCCTCCCCGCATCTAACCCGCGCCCTCCGCAACCTCGACACCTCGAAATCCGTCCTCCTCCTGCCCCTGCGCGCCGCCGCCAACAACAACGCGCACGCACTCCTCGTCCAGATTCTCTTCACGCTCTCCTTCGGCCTCGTCACGCGCGCCGCGATCGTCGGCGGACACACTTTCGTCGCCATCCTCGCTGTGCTCATTCTGGGAGACGACCCGGCGAACTGGCCGCCGATTTTCGAGCCGCTGAGTCGGGCGCGCAGTTTGAGGGGGTTGTGGGGGTGCGTTTTTTTTTTTTTACCTTACCTACTATCTACTACTACAACATTCCATCTATCACCTTCTCACTGTGGATCCGTCCTTCCGAGGAAATTAATACTAAAGTCTGTCTTTTTATCTCTATAGCAAATCCTGGCACCAAATCCTCCGCGTCCCGCTAACCTCCAACGCAACCTTCCTTGCCTCCCTCCTCGGCCTGGCACCCACCTCGCGCGGCGCGCACTGGCTACGCGTCGTAATCGCATTCACAGGCTCCGGCGTTATCCACTCACTCTGCGACATCGGCTTCGGCGTGCCGCTCGACAAGACGGGGGGGATTTACTTCTACACGCTGCAGATTGGCGGGTTCGTCGTTGAGTCGGTTGTTGCGACTGTTTACGCGGGGTTGGCGAAGAGCGTTGGTCTGAGGCTGGGGAGAACTGTGGAGGGGGCTCTTGGGTATATCTGGGTCCTGGTATTCCTTGCGTGGAGTACGCCCGTCTGGATTAATCCGATTCTTGTGAGCTTGGCGGCCGATGGGACGAGGGTTATGTCGCCGTGGTTGGGGCTGAGTCCTACCGTGTATGAGTTGTAGGGGAGGGAATAATATGTTGGGGGGACTTTGGGGAGGACCGAGTGGGGAAGAAAAAAATTGATAGAAGGGTTCGGGATATTCTTGGTCGGCGACGTTCAGTTTCGGGACAGAAAAAGGATACGCATGGTTTCGGGTATACAAAAACATAAATAGAGATATGTATATATATATTTCATACAGAGAATAGAAGAATATCTAATGCTTACGGTTGGTGCCCCCGGATGCGATGCAATTATGACAATCACAACCCGAGCAAGAGCCCAGCGCCCGCAACACCCGCATATAGCAACGGATTGCTCCCCCTCAACCCAATGGCCAATCCCGACTCTTCCGGATTCGCAACCGCCCCCGACGTCGTGTCGGAACTCCCGCTAGGCCGCGCGGGCCCATTGCCCGAGGTCGTCGACGCCTCGACTGTCTGGCTAGCACTGGGTGTCCGACTTGGGAAGATGGGTTCATTGGTGAAATTGGTCGGGAGGACGAGCGACGAGCCCGTGAGGACGACCGTGGCGGTCGTGACTGGATTCTGGACGGGAGTAGCTCCCGGAACCGAGTCGTCGCCTTCGCCGATTTCAAGGATGTGGTCGTCGCCCGGGTTAAAGTTTGCCTGGGCGAGCGAGATCTCGTTGTTCTCGAGGTCGAAGACGGCGTAGGCGGAGCGCAGGAAGGAGTCGCCGAGGATGGGGAAGAAGTCGACCGAGGGGGCGATACCGAAGATGCAGGATTCCTCGTCGTCGATGTGCAGGTAGTCGCCGTTGTAGTAGAGGGCGTCCTGGAGCACGAGCTCGCTGAGCGGGACGCGGATCTCCGCACCCGAAAAGGAGAATGTCACGTTGTAGTCTTCGCGGCCGTTTAGGTAGCTGTCGCAAGGGACGAGGCCCAATTGTTCGTCCGGGAAGAAATGCACATCGAGGTCGCTGTAGATTTGGGCGACGATGTCCGCGGGCAGGTAGGAGATTGTGGCGCCGGAGTCAAGGAGGACGACCACGGGGAATTCCGAGTGCTGGTAGGTTTTGTCGATGTCGTCTTGGGCGGACTCGATGCTCAGCCCCGTCAGCGTGAGCCAGAGGTGCACGTAGGCACCGTTGTAAGGAACCACGGGGACGGTCTGCAGGTCGCCCGTGTAGTGGGCAGTGTTTACGCCGCCGAAGAGGATGTTGCCTTCGTCCTGACCGAGGCGGTTGAGCCAGAGGCTGTAGGCGTTCGAGTTGGTGATGTTGTTGCTCGAGAGAAGATAGGGGAGGTTAGGGTAGATTTCGCGCGAAGCGACGTTCATTGGGTAGCCGATTCCGAGGATGCCCTCTGCTGGGATTAGCTTTGCCATGACAGGTTAAACACCCGGGAGACTCACTGTCTATACTCGAGTCTATCGCGACGCCGAACTGAACTTGTGGTACCTCTGCGTCCGCGATGGAGAGTGTGTCTATCGCATAGTAACCCGTCGCCCATGACATGTCGCCGTATTGTATTTGGAACTGGTCGGAGAGAGCCTCTGATGTGTCGGATTCCTCCGGATCGTACGTTCCCAACGAGTCGCACATTGCGTTACTCGCACTGCATATCTCATTACCCGTGTAGACGACCCATAGATCGCTGCTCCCGGTGTCGACCGAAACTTCGACGCGTTGTGCCGGCGTTCCGAGGGTAAGATTTGTCGAGTAGAGCTCCCCGCCCATCTAAAGTGGAAACTGTCAGCTTCTTGTACAGGGTATACAAAATGCCGTGTAACACGCACTGAATAACCATAAAGATCAACATCGACCGTCTCCCCCGACTGCCGCTTCAAGAATCGCCTGCGATCCTTGCTAACTGGATTGTCGTAATGGTTCCTCCTCATCCCCAGCTGCAGAACGTGGGGGTTTTCACTCTCGTGGACCGAGAATCCACACAGCCCCGGCACCACCGCATGGGCAGTGAGCAGCGAGGAGAGCAGAGCGACTTTCATTGTGCAGTCCAGTCTCTCCCCGCGTGACGATTGGGTGGAGAAGGAGGGAAAACCAAGACCCCGACGCGGACGAGAGGGGATGAGCGGACCTATTTATTTAGCCCCTAAAGCCATGGCGGCGATCTTGGGGCAACGTCGGCTGGAAGCATGCGGAGACGTTGTGTTGCCTGTGTGGCTCGCTCGGGGACGCTACTCGACCCTCGGCGCTGCGAGCGTGAGAGGGGAGTGGTTCGTAAGGACGCGTCCAGATAGCTGAGCAGCCACTCAGGGTCCGTTCGCTTAGTTTTTTAATCCTTGCTAAGCCCTTGGCCGGGTTGGCCACGGCTGTGTAGAGCCTGAGGAAGCTGGGTGGGAGGGAAAATCAGGAATCAGCTGGCGCGGTGGGTCTTGACCCTTCTGCACACGACGAGCGATTCAGGCGTGCGGAGATTATCCCGCGATTGGTGGCTTAAGGAATACGAGCCAGGCAATTCGAGACACGACTGCTCTGTCTCTTTGTTGTGAACGCAGGGGCAGCTCAGGTTCGTTTGATCCATGTAACAGTTCTGTGTTTGGGTGTTTGAGATCGATCAGAAAGTTAAGAGTTGGGCAGCCTGATCTTTGAGATTCGGGATTCTCCAAAAGCGATCGCCTGGTCTGTGTCAGCAGACAACCTGATAGTTAGTTAGCAAGAAAAGGCTATTGTCTGACATCAGCCTAGAAGAAGTCAGAAATAATCATGACTGATTCATGGACTCGAGAATCAGCCAACTGTTTTCGTGCACTGTGTAACATCTTCTGCTGTTGCAATTAATCGTTAGGCTGCGCAAAATCTAGGATCCAGGATTCCAGCTTGCGTCTGCGGTGACGATGACCATGTCAGAGAGAAAATTGAGTCAAATCTTCACATGAAACCCCCTGAACGCTGGAGGTGAGGCTCAAGATCTGAGACAGCCTCTGGGGTTGATGTTCCGAGTTTCAGGACAGCCTGGCCGATCGTTTATCTCTACGGAGTTTACTCTCGACTCGTTCCTGGAAGTGTGGAGAAGGATCGGACGGTATGTCCCGTAGATTGACGATACATATGACATCCACTCAGTATCGAACATCACACTTTCGGCTCAGGGTCAAGAGCCAAAGCGGACAGTTTATGTTCCAATTACTGCTGGTTGCCTTCGTCGAGAGCCTTAGCAGCCTTAATCACGCAATCAGGTCTTGGCATTTCGCAATCACAAGGAGGCCACCAGGACCAGCAGAGATTGGGTCTCAGAGCTTGAATTTCCCCGCTATGAAACATTGCTTATTTTTCAGACGACATCCTTGTATATAAACAGACAGGCCCCCAAGAATTCATTTTGTCATCGTCATCCAGCCATCCTCTCCGGGTATATTGCAAGGTTCATCGCAAATTCATCATCCGCAGCGCCAAAAAAAAAACAACTTTACCATCGTCAAGATATCGTAACAGCGACAAGCACGGACAGGATGAAGGTTACTAATGTGATCTGAGCCCAGTTAGCGAAACTCCGACCGGCCGAATGTCACACACTCACCGCAGTCGTCAAAAATCCAATGCAGTTGAGCTCCCAGCCTCCGGCGTATACCGTACCCAACGCGATCGCGCTCTGCTGCTTCCAGAATCGAAGTGCACCGAGGACAGCTGTCAGGATAGCCGCGCCGTGACAGGTTATCGATAACGGGACGCCGACCTCGTGGTATCCAAGCCCCTTCGTGGAGTTGGCGGCCTGCAGGCGGAAGAGCTGCGCGATGAGAACCCCTTGCATTGCAAGCACGACCGACGTGCGTACGTAAGCGAGGAACGTTCGTTCGAGAGCTGATGATATCGCAGTATAGGTGTTAGCAGACTTCTTGATTATCTCCTTCTCCTCCTCGATGACCCCAATGGACCTCGCCCCGATCGATGACTCACCGAAATAATCGCGATTTTTCTTATGCGGCACCGTCAGAACCACATTCCTCGTCCAGAACCGTTGAATATCCCCGATCACCCCCTCGCGTCGTTGCGAACTGCTCCGACTGGTGCGGGAAACAGTGCGGCGGGTGGTGATGCGGTACTCGCCGGAGGAAATCGAGGCCGTCGAATCATCGTCGCGCTGCGTTTCTATTTCGTGCAACTCGAGATTATCCGGGTCCAGGTCATCGCTGTGGTCGTCGCGAGAATTGAACGAAGAGGAATGGCAGCTCGCTGTGCTGGTGTCGAAGGAAGACGAATGGGGTCGAGACCTCACGGTTGTCCCCACGGGGTGGTGAGGGTCGCCGACCGGGTTGCGGTCGCGGTGAGGGTGGTTACTGCCAGGTTTGAAAGACTCCTCTACCATTGTCGAGTGTGTGAGGCGGGCGGAGACATAACTGTAAGTCTGAGAGAGAAATTGGTGGAGGGGACATGCCAGAACCAATGCGGAATTGTTGGAGGGGTCAGAGCGATTGATTGCTGTGCTGCGTGCGTCGGCCGAACAGGGAATTTTCTTTCAAAGTTGGAGTGAATCAGGGAATGCGGGTAACGCTGCCGAGACTCGAGAGCCCGAGTTTGTCGGTGTCCTTGAATTCTGGAACGTAACGGGAACAGGTGATATCATTCGCCCGACGCCCCACGATCCCGCTATCTCCCGCAACGGCGGGAGGCAACATTAAGTTGGACTAGTACTTCACGATGCTCGAATACTGACACTCAGCCTGACTAACCTTCCAGAGTATAATACAAAGACTTCAGCTGCTCAAACAAGTTCGGTATCCCATGAGGTCAAGATGGACGAGCTTCGTGAACCAAATCCAAGTTATATATATCAAATCCAAATCGCTTCAATTGCAGACCGTTTTCCTGACGACTCTACGTTACATTGATAACCACTCCTAACACCCAGATGCCCGTGATCTATAAACACACTGCGAAAGAAAATTCCAAAACTTCATCCACCCGCCATAATCGCCAACCTTGTTCAAGTGTATGTAAGGTGGACAACCCTCGTTTGCGACGTCGTCGTACTGCTTATGCGAAATGTACCAACCCTAAAAGGCGTCGCTTCTATACACACGGGAGAGTGGTTAGATGGAGCTTAAATGAAGGGCAATAGGCAGGGCCGTCATACCTGCTTCGCTGTGACGTCTCAATGCGATATCCTCGATGGATTGTGAAACGGAAATAGGGTCTCGAGAGCGCCAGACTGGTAGTACGTGTTGCTCGGTAGTATCTTCTGGGTGAACTGTAAGCCAGATGCATTTTAGAGTCGAGTACTCCGTAAAGAGGAAGGCGTACCATTAACTCGGCTAAGCCTGGAACGGCGGCGCCTCCGACCTAGGTACATCCAGACGGATGCCCCAATGGGTATTGCTGCGACTAGGACAGCAACTATTCCGATAGCTCCTTCGCTAGAAAGACGAGGGGACATTTGAGTACGGAAATAGGCCAACAATAAATATTAGGAGCAGCCGTGAAAGCTGGACTTTGCGATATGGTAAGAAAAAAATATCATTGCATCCCTCCAGGGGTCTTATATTCTATACCAGGTGGCTGCTTGCAAGAACCCGCACAACACTTACCTGCAGTTTCCGTCTCTGTCCAGTGCACTTTTGAACAGTCGCTGCAGGTCTCCAGGTGAAGACACCCAATCAGCTCCGTTGTTCAGGTGTGGCTCAGCGCGCGGGCGAGTAAGTACGTTAGAAAAAGTACGTGCGAAAAAAAGTACGTGTAGTGAACTCTCAACTTTCGCTGAGCTGGCCGTGGTGGCGATCGTATTGTGAGATAACTCGGTATTGCGGACCCAATAGTAGGCAAGGCTGGAGGCAGGCTCTGTTCTTCAACCGCCGCGTTTCATCCCCGGCGATAATCTCACTCCCGGTAGAAGCGAAAAAAATTTTGCTTTTTCCGAAAATAATGGAGTTTAAGAAGATCCGGACGTACTTCTGATGTTCTATAATCACAGCCTGACCTAAGAATCCCTACCAGGATGGAGCGCACGCGCTCCATCTTGATCGGGTTCATCCTCTTCTTAGACATAAATGACATCATCCTTGTTCCTTCGCCCTGTTCATTGTCCCAAATCCTTATGGTTCAGGCTGCATAGCTTACCGTAGTAGCTTTGCCTGCTGGCTTGGCATTTGTGATAAGCAAGCAGCGAACCCTGTGTTTTGAGGTTGCCGCAGCCGCTTTCTTGTAGAAGCCTTGGCTGACCATCGAATCGGTGTCTGTTTCGCGGCTAACCAGGCGCGCCAGTATCTGAGAAGGAGTATTACACAATCTGGTCCGTCCGTGCAGGTACATCTAGTCCGTGATAGCGACTAATCTTAGTTGGCTTTCTACGTCGTCTCAAAAAAACATCCGGGGATTTTGGGGGGTTTATCATCTCGTACTACGGGGTACGTAGGCAGTACATAGGAGTGACCGTTTGAGTCACGCATTCTCGTATTTAGGAAAAAGAAGAACATCAAAGTTATCCTAAATAGCATTTGAACAGGCTCCGAGACTTTCATGGTACGTGTAGACTTCAGGAATTTCGAAAGCAACAACTTCCCAGCGAACAGTAATCCCCTTCTCGGCCCGGAAATAGGTACAAATTTGAATCGGCGCGGCCCGTGGCTCAGTCGGTGATCTCCTGTTGGACAAGATTTGTTTGGGTCACAAGCACATTCAACTCCAGGTGGATTCCATTTTTAGACGGAAAACGGTTCGAGGGCTTTCCTTCATAGATTAGGTTAATCAGTGCTTATCAGAAAGAGCATACAGATATAAGAAAGAGGAACTACCTTGTCCGTTTCTTTGGTCAAAAGTATTTACCCCAGAGGGAATGGTGATGACAGGTTGGGTGGACCAATAAGGTAAGACATGTTCCTCGGGTGGGCGGCGTGCTGGGATGACAAAGCACTTGTCAGGGTCGAACGCGAGCCCAAGGATGCACCTATCCTGCGCGATACTTTTTGTCATCCTGCTCTGCTTCTAGCAACGAAGTATAGCGAATCCCGCCGGTATAGACGCCAGCAATGCGGCAACGATGCCAACAATTACTTCGGTGGAGATGGACATGGATGCGTGAGCAGATTAAGTGTGACTTGGAGCGTAACACGGTAGAATAGTAAATGGGCACTGTAAACAGTACTATGTACCCATAGAGCGTATGGAACATGGAGAGGAAGAAAGAACAGAGGGGACTAGAAAGCTGGTGGGAAAACAACCTCGACGCTGAGGGTCAATCCAAGAGGGCACGTCCCATTGGGTGATGCTAGAGTTACACAGTATTTCTGATATTTCACGAAATCTTACAGTTACTGGTACTCCTTACGTACCCAGGTTGTCTCTTTTGTGAGGTTCAGAGAGTATGTGAAGGTTCATTATCCCCAAGACCGGTTAAGACAGTCTGTAATACCAACTAGATACACATGCCATGAATTATCCAGACCCCCTTCAATTTTGCCTCAAATAGAAAATTCATATGGCTTTACGCACGATCCTCTTGGAGGATAATAGTAGTTTGGAAGACGGTTGTCCGCCGACTGGGATACGTGGTACTGCGTCCACGGGGAATTCCTATTGAGAAATGTCGTTAATATGGGAGGGAAGAAAGCGAAGAACTCGACATCTACTTGCCTGCCTCTTCGTAAGGCTGCTCGGCGAAACGTTGCGGATTTTCATATCGGTCGAGTGTAGTACTTCCGCCCGACGGATAGCCTAAGGGCGCATAATTGATATTAGAACACAATGAATCAACATCAGAATCTCAGGTCGCTCACCAGTCGCGCTCAATTGTGCAGTCCGACGCTCCCAGCATTTGAAGAGCGAGATCGCTATTGGTACAATAATTGTGACGAGAACACCAATAATCGCGACGGCTGCTTCGGATGTGATGGACATTGAACGCAGGCTGGAGACACGCAACAAAAAAATGTTGATTGGTAGATCGCAAAGCGCAGATTTGAAGATGCTCAGATATCAAGATTTGTTTTGGATTTGCACGTCGAAGTTCTGGGGCGTCTGTTATAAATGCAGCCCCCTTCTAGCATATGTTTGGAGTCAGCCTTGACACTCTTGACACTCTTGACACTCTTGACACTCTTGACACTCTTGACACTCTTGACACTCTTGACACTCTTGACACTCTTGGCACTCTTGGCACTCTTGACACTCTTGACACTCTTACTCTTGGCATGATTAATGTTATGGAAGGGTCTTGATCTCTCAAGTACTCTCCCTAATCTTGGGGTCGTGTTTGACCCAAACCCCGATAGTTTGTATTGACTTGCCTGGGTCTCGCGGACTTGCTGCTCAACGTCCAACTCACGGGTAAGGTGAGTCACGATCGGGTTGGGTAAAGGTGGAACGAAGCAAGGCCAGTCTTCACCACGTGTGGAGAAGCCTGTAGAGTTAAGTGTTGACGAAGTATATTGCAAGGTAAGTTACAAAGGTAACTCTCTGGATAACAACTTTATTGATCACGGAGAACAGTAGAACTGGATACAGTGGGTAACAAACGTCCTTATATATTTTCCCCTCTCAAATATTTTTGATATTCTTTTCTTTATGTGTTGGTCCGTGACGGGTCCTTGCGCGTGCGCGCTCCGGTTATTTGCGCCATGGTCTACTTTCCTCAGGAACCATAGTGTTGGCGTACGCTTTGTTGGTGCCCATGCCTGCCATCTTTCCACGCCAGTGTTTTCCCTGCTCGCTTCCCGACTGCCCTGGTGGCGAGCATGCCTTTTTCTGGCGTGTCCTAGCCTTGTGCGTTTGCCTTCGGTTCCGCATGGGGTTGTTGTTGGCGTGTGCATCCAAGTGGCTTGTGGCTGTGGTCCATGTCTGCCGTGTTGTGCCGCCTAGGCTAGGTTCATAACAATTAACTTAATTTTTCCCAGCCCACTCCAATACCATTATTCTCTTCCAAAATTCCTCACTTGATTTCGGAGAGCTTGGCGACAAAGAAGCTTGGCAAAAAAAATAAAATAAAATAAAAGAAAAAGGGTAAGCCTTGCGTAGACTTAGACGCCACCTAGCAAGATCGCCAACGAGTCCTCCGGTAACGAACCCCTATTAGCGGAGAATCTCATGTTGATCAACACCAAGGTTTATTGAGGCTTGAATCAAGCAGCGCCGCGACTGTTAAGACACTAAGGTGACCAAAAACTCATCGTCTCTCTATCTGGGGCCCGCGCCAAATTAATATGGAGAACGTCTGTTGCTTGAAGGAGTGTGATCCCTGTAGGCTGACCCCAAAATAATAGGGACTTGACCAGCCTCGATTCTTCTGAAATTTCTCCACCTTCTCGCGGTTTGAATTCGTCAAAAATCTTCCAAAAGTTGACTTTCTTAGCGTATGAGCAGAAGCCTATTTGGTTTAATAGTCTAACAGAATAAACAACATGAGGCTGCAGAGCATATTAGGGCACAGTCGGGACGCCAGAGGTGGACCCAGGTCGGATTAGTCCCCAGCGCGCCTCAACATGCGGTTCCTCGATGGCCGTATTTTGGGTGGATTTGACAAGTCTAGGCCCGCGAAATACGGATGCGTCCCGCTGAATAATATTAAGAGCACACTAATGCACATTTTAAGTCAAGAATTTAGAGAGATTGACAAATAGTCTTGAAGAGTGCTTGGCAGGTTAGAGGGAGTTAAGAGATAATGGATAAGATTTAAGACCATGAGTCTTGTAGCATGGCGGAAATATCGACGAATATTGAAATTCTGATACAAAGACCTTTGGAAAGTGACCAAAAGAGTCCCTATAAAGACATCTATCCATCCCGGTTGGATTCACCGGCCATGTATCTCTTGAATAATCTCTGTCTGTGAGATGGCTATTCTCGTACTTAGAAAGATTGCACTGGCTCGGGTAGCTCCCACTGTCAAGGTACGTCGCTATTAGTATAGACAGCTACAAAGAAGAGAAATCGAGAAACATGCCTTGTCGTTCGTTTGTAGGGACTGCTTCGTCGCGTGGTTGCGTGGCGATGACCGGGGCATGAGGATATCGGCCACGCGGTAAATCATCCCCGTCTAGACGCCATAATGGTAGAATATAGTCGCCGGGAGTACCTTGACAAAGAACAATCAGATATATGCAAATATAATTCAGGATGGAGCCCTGGGACGTCCTCACGACTGACTGAATTGCCTGCTCTTCGGCATGTCCAGTTTTTGAAGATCGAGACTCCCAGCGTAATGACCGCAACCAAAAGAGCAAGAATGCCAATAACCGTGTCTGCCGAGACGGGCATTTAATTTGCGATACGTAAGGTCCTCCGGCTGCGGTATGTCACCTTTGCAGAGGGAATCGCTTGAGGCGGGCTCGGGGGTCGTGCAAATGTTGAGGGAGGAGGGTTAAAAAAACTAGTTAATAAAATAAAAACAAAGAAAAGGGGAATTATAGTAAAGAATAGATGAATTTAAAGGCCAAACCAGGCTGCTTTAGCCCCCTAAAAGATAGTGGCACCAGACAAGGTGATGGTGGATTATTATATGAGGAGCAATGCAGCGAAATTGAGGAGATCGTGGATAGGGGGGAAATGATTGTGGATTAGGTAGTGCCGGTTCAAAACCTGGCGTCGAGCATGTCAGGAGGCAAGTTTGATACTATGCAGGATAAATATCATGTTGAGAGACCCTAATCATCGAATGGTGTATTAGAGGGGCTTTTCCACGTATTGCGGCTCGAATGGGTGATGATGGTTTGGATGTCTACAATATGTCTGTAGGCTGGAGACGCGATTGAAGATCATCTAATCTAAAAGAGGAGAGGAGGCTCAACCCTACGCAACAGTTTTGTTCCTATTGAGAAATTTAACGTAGAATATGATTAGTTCCCTAAACTTGCTTCTATGCAAGTAATAATGTCCAATGCATCCGTATATGGTCCACAATAACCACACTACATAGGACGCACCTACCACACTCTGCCCGATACTCCAAACACCATCGCAGACCCCAGTAGCACTCACTAGGTATGCGTCATAGCATCAAACATAGTAATCCCGAAGAACAATAGACGTCTGAAAGAAGGTAGTAACTCTTCTGGGACCGAGGAAGATGTCATCGGAAGTATGAGACATTCTACCAGTAGCAAGTCATTGGTCAACGAAGCGTAAGACCGAAGGCCGAATATAGAGACGAATTACCTGCTTCTTCACCTGGATGCGACATGAAAGGCTGAAAGTTGCTGCACCGGAGAACCGGGTGTTTAGATTCGGATATTCTGCGCCCGATAGAGGGTAAGCATGCCAATGTTCGTAATCTAAGCAGGAGTATTAGAATCTTACTGCGTCTCCAGAACTTCACAACCGAGATTTCTATTGGGACCGTTGTGACTAGAACAGCGATGAGAGCGATTGTTGCTTCCGTAGTCATGGGCATGGCAAGTGGGCATGTATCGCAATCTGATTCAACATCCAAAATGGCATATAGGACAGTAACCTGACTCGAGCTCAACTTTGAAAACAAGAGTAAAAAGCCATTAGCGACATACTGATTGAGAGCAAATATTTATACCTATCCCAACCAATACCTACTAAGATAAGAGAAACCGAAACGAATAAGCGTGAGCTGGTGTCGGACCGAATTAGCTCGCCTCGACAGTTTTGACTGGCTGTTCGCCTTATTCAAGAATACTTCCCGAACTGACCCCTTGTCTCTAAATCAAAGCAAATTTGTGGCCTATCCTTGCCTTCAACGTGTGATTTATCGAATAATAGGGTAAAAGCACTTCTCCTGCAATGGCATGGTTCCGAATCTCAGTCGCTGCCAGTACCGCGCAGTAGTAATTTATGCATAGCCTCCATCCAGCTTAAGATCCCTGCTTGTTACAGTAACAGGCTACCCCAGGCTAAGATTGTAGTACATCATCACCCTTCTACCGCGCCAAGGGCAGACAGCCCAACCTACATCCCCTCATGCACCCTAAAAGTGCAGTGCTCGCTCAGCCTCTTTTCCTACCTTTGATTGACCAACCCGCCAAATCATAAATCAGTTTCCACGCTGACTTTGATACGTCCATCATTTCCGACTAACTTCTCACCTATGACATTGCTAACCTGGACGCCCACCACGTCCCACTCCCTGACTCTTAGCCCAGAGGCTCCGCTGGGTGGACTTCTTGACGGTTACGTTAAATAGTACAGTCGGACATATTCGATCCGGGGGGTCAGAAACTTCACATTAGCCAACAATTATCTACCCGTGTCGTAAAAGTGCAGTAGAGTGGTGTGGTGGGCCTCGGCGGCAGCATCAGCTCTAGCAGGATGGCAGCCTTGCGTGCTTGGTCACCGTCCCTGCCTAAGGTGCTGATGATATCTCAACTATAGCTCTGTATCGGTGTCTGAGATAGGGACCATTGTCGAGGCGACATGGAAGCAAGCGGGAGTTTCAAGTATAGAATTCATGAAGGAGTAGTACGTGTCGACTTGAGCAGAGAATGGCTCTTGACTTCCCTGCTGTAGCCAGAAGTGTTACGCGTGAATATTCCTCTCAGTGAGGTAGCCTCTACCTCCATTATCTGGTGGCTATTATCAAGAATGTATTGGAATCTAAGCATAGCAAGGCCCAACTACCAAGGAAGTCTAGTAATAATAGAGACTACATGCCAATACATCCATTCAAATAGGAGAATTCAGAAAGTTCACATAAGGCCGAGCTACACCTCACCACGGCGGTGGAAACAGCGCCGTGCTGGCGAAGCAGTTCCGCTGTATCATTATCCTTCGTCCAAACTATCCACCGCACCGCAGACAGCCCGTAATTATCGCGGGCTTCGGGATCGACCCCCTCCGTGCTCAGTAGCTTCGTGATGATCCCACGGTTTCGACCCAATAAAGCCGCCCCCTAGAAGCGGGATACCATCTAGGCTCTCGCAGGACCCGCTCAACGGTGCGCCGGCGTCGAGAAGCAGGTTGAATACGCGTTCCCAGCCGCCGTAGGCCGCCCAGAAGAGGCCTTCTTCGCCAAGGGATTGGTGGGGCCGGGCGCATTTGTGGTAGTTAATTGGGGTCTGAACTACGCGGGCATGGCTGCGCTTTGCGGCGTCTCGCAAGGGCTCCCAGGTTGTAACCTTGCAGTTGAGGTGTGGCTTCTTCACGGGATGGGCTAGAAGGATTTCGACCACATTGAAATGGCCGTTCTTCGCGGCAATCCAGAGAGGTGTCCACGGACACCCGGTGGATCTAGGCAATGTGTTCGCTTTGTATTCAAGCAAAAGGTGCACCATTTGCAAGTCCCCATTAGCGGTAGCATGGAACAACGGGCTCGGGAGGCCATCGGGACCATTGACCTTTGCGCCGCTGTCAAGGAGTATCTGTGCTGCTTGTACCGACCCTCCGCAGACCGCATAGATGAGTGGTGACCGGCTTATTCGATCGCAAAGTTCAAGATTTGCCCCATGAGAAATGAGCAGATTCAAGATCCGCATGTATGGAGAGCCTGTGGCGCGATAACGCGCCTCGTACTGTGCCTTCTCTTTTTGGTATGCACGATAGCGATCCGTGTGGTCTGGGTATCGGATTGGGGACTGACCATTCTGGATGCGCCGTTGGCTGACGGATACGCTATTCCAAGTGATCCGCTTCGGGGACCAGGGAAGGTCGAGCTGCGATTCTGCCCACGTGGTCGGTTGTAGGATATAGTCGCTCCGTTCCACCGGCGGAGAAAGTGCTGATATCAGCGCCGTACGGCCATAACTGCCGGTTTTATCGATGGCATTGACATTTACCCTTAGTGAAAGGAGCCCTTGCGCAAGCCAGACGTCGCCCTTTTCCGCTGCGAAAGAGAGGGGCGTCTGATATTTTCCGCTTGGGTAGGTCCGGTCAAGATCATTGGTGGAGAGCAGGAGCTCTACAACTAGCTCGCTCTGCTTCATGCGAGCCCACGAGTGTCAGTGTGGAATCTGCCACGGCGTAGTAGTGCAGGTTTTGCTCTCCAGTGTAGGGGCAGTCTGGGCGAAGTGACGGATTATCATCGTCTGGTTCTGTTCCATAACCCATTTCAGCGCCCTGGGAAAGTGCTCGGAAAGGCGCTCGTAAACAAAAGGGTTACCCAATGCGTACAGCCGCTGGCTTACTCTAGCAAGGGAGACGATGTCTGCGGGTGGGAGGTAACTGATGATTCGAAGAATCAACTCGGTGGGGAGCGTATGCACATTGCTGTAGGGGGCCCAGAATTTCGTTGGGTCCAGCACCGTCTTAGGGCCAGAAGGCGCGGCCGTCGAATTGGGGGAGTCAAAGTTCAGTGGAGTGAGTGGCAGCCTCAAGGCCTGTGAGAGCGCCTGCCATTCCAGTATCAGCATCAGTATCCATGGTGATGATGATGATACTTCTTAGGGGTCGAAATAAAGATCCTTGCGCATGAAAAAAAAAACCCCGGGAGGTACACGGGTTGCAGAAGGAAGAGTAAAATGGGGTTCTAAAAACATATAGCTGTCTAGGTGAAATGCTTTATCCGCTTATTTAACCATGAATAGAAACAAGTATCAAGGAAGAACAGGTGTTTGGCTACTGGCCATTGAGAGGGAAATGGTAAACGTCTCCACCTTTGAATGAGCCATGGGTGTGCAGAAGGCTTCATGCAGGAGCGGATTTGATACTACAAGAGACGGCATTTCTAGCTACCTAATTCACTGATATCGCTTTAGTAGACCGTCCAAGCAAAGGTTCCCTCCTCTCCCGTTTTGTTTAAATTTCTGGTCGTCAAGCACGCGAGGTTTTTAAGAAATTCCTACCCGATGTTCTATGCTTTTCATACGGGGTCTCCTAACGTGGCTTGCGGTACAGACCTACTTCCAAACCTACTCATGCATGTTGAGAACCTTGGGTCATCTCCTTGATTTCCACAGGTATGGTTTATCTATTTGTTTGTTTGATACTATCATCTTCCCTCTTTTTCCGGCCTCTCTGAAGCCTCAATGGCCTGGCCCTCGTGCTCGCGTCAATTTCCCCTCCTGATTTGCGCCCTGTGTCCCGTACGTCAATGTAGCTTATTCTAATGCAGTAAAAATGATTGATCCATAGGGTTGCTGTGTGATACCGGGTTATTGTCAAGATACCGAAGGGAGTGGGTAGTATGGCTTCACTTGGAGGCAATGTATGCCGTGAATCAGTGAAATGGAGAGGCAATTACAGGGTTCATTGTGGACGAAGAACTTTTCTCCTCTCACCAGGTAAACATCGATGATGAAGGATGAACTGAGTATAAAGTAAGTAATACCAAATCTTGTTATGAACTAACTAGAAGTTCAAGCCTTGAGCGGCACAGTATCCACAAACAACGTCGAGGTCAAGGCCTCCGGGTACCTCGTCCCCGAAACATCAGACTCCTGGATAATGCTCCTAAACTTCTTCTCTTCCTCCTCTGTAAGCTCAACTTTCAGCGACTCCACATTCTCCACCAACGCACTGGCTCGCGTAGTCCCCGGGATCGGGAAGATATCATCACCCTGCGCCAACAACCAGGCCAGCGTCAGTTGCGTAACCGCCACCCCCTTCTGATCCGCAAGAGCCCTCAGCTTATCAACCGCCTCGACGTTCTTGGAGAAATTCTCCTTGCTGTACCGCGGGAGGATCGCTCGGATGTCATCTGGGCCGTAGTCCGGTCGCTCGCGGATCTTGCCGGAAAGGATACCCCGGCTGAGTGGGGAGTACGCAACAACCGCGACACCGAGCTCCCTCGCCGTCTTGAGGAGGTTGATCTGATCCGACTCAATCTCCAGCGAGAACGGCGAGTACTCAACTTGGACGGCGTCGATGTGGTGAACCTTACACGCGCGCCGCAGCGCTTCGCTGCCGCACTCGCTGAGGCCCAGGTACTTGATCTTGCCCTCGGCCTTCAAGTCGGCCAGCGCCTGAACGGTGATTTCTACGGGGGTGTTGGGGTCGAGACGGTGGGCGTAGTAGAGGTCGATGGAGTCGACGCCGAGGCGCTTCAAGCTCTCGTCGCAGCATCGCCTGGCGTTCTCGGCGCTGGTGTCTGTGACGCGCTCGCCGTTCTCGAGGCGGTAGTAGAATTTTGTCGCGAGGAAGATCTCCTTGCGCTTGGTGGGGTTGGCCGCGAACCATTTGCCGATGAGGAGCTCGCTGTCGCCGTATAGTTGGGCTGTATATGATGAAGGTTTTGGGTTAGTTTCGTGGAATAGATAGATGAGCACCGTTTTCAGACGGGGTTGTTCGAGGCATACCAGAGTCCCAGAATGTCTCTCCCAGCTCGTATGCCTTGTCGAGCAGTGCCAGCCGCTCAGCATCCGGCTTGGTGGGACCGTAGAAAACGCTGAGGCCCATAGTTCCGAAGCCGAGGCGAGGAACTTGCGGACCGTTTTTGCCCAAGGGACGAGTTGGAAGGGGGGTCATTTTTTGAAAAACGTCTTTTCGTGTTGGAAATTGAGTTGTAGAAGATGTCTAGGAAGAGTATTCCTCATTGTCCAGAGGAATGCTCTTTCTTAAGTCGTTTGCAAGGTGCATGCACAGGTGGATATACCGGATTTTACGGACTTTGGTGTGGTTGGTTGGTGGACAGGGCATCAGACTATGTCAACAGGGCGTCATGCCATGATACGCCCTGTCAACAAAGAGACATGCCCTGCGAAGTTCTATCTCGAACGTGAAACGCGGGGATAACTTCTTATGCCGAATGCCCAGCAAATAGCGACCGTAAGCCTAGATTCTTGTCTCTGCTTAGAAATGCGGAGCCTGAAGTATCCGCGTGGCTTTTGATTGGTGTCGGTACTCCGGATGTCAGAAGCTGGCGGATACTTGAGGAGCTTGAGCAGAAGGGACAAGGATCCCAGCACATGGTCCTCCGAGCAGATATGTAATAATTGCAGGCTAATGGGGAATTTCGTCACCAAACTTAAGTTTCACCACGGGCCACCCTGGTCAACGCTAGCAGAATCTCCATAGATCGTGAAGGGGTCAGCAACTTACTGAGTACTACAAGTCATTTGTACGCAGAGAAGGATCATGACTTCCCAATCAGCAAAGCTACCATTAACTATTGCACTTCGAGGGGTTTTAGTAAACAATAACAGCTGATTCCCACCTGCACTTTGCTGACATGCTTCTTTGTCGGGGTCAGCTTTTTCTCCGTCATCTTCCCCGTGTTTATGGATGGTATATCCGCATTATAATCATGTAGCCCTCTGTACGCACACCGGCCTCGCTCAACGTACACCAGCCTCCGCTAGCCACACCCGTGGACACTACCTATTACCCACTGCCTGACTGGTTAAGCAATTTCTTTAGTAGCCCGGCGTTCACCCAAGACATTCGCCAACACCCGCACCAACATGCTTACCAAAGCACTTATCACAGTAATTAACTATTTATTAAATTGCCCTATTAGAGTGCGCTCTAACGCAAGCAGGCACTGAATAAATAAGCTGGTGTGTGTTCCGTGGGCTGCTATACGCACACCATTCCTCACTACCAGGTGCGTGATTCTGGTATGAGGTGTGTGTTGAGCGAGGCCGGTGTGTGTATAGCAGCCTCCAGAATTATGCTCTGCATATGGTACTTTTGTACCACCCTGCAAGGTTGAGGCTTTGCTATTTCTGGCGATGGTGTGCGGCCGTGCGCAGTTCAAGTTGGTGCCTTGACGCCTTGGGGCTGTGCTGCCTCGAATTTTAGGTTCCCATTCCTTCGACAAGCTGCTCCGACATCGGACAGTAGTATACTTGCATTTCCAGTGTAACCGTGTGTGCTTATAAAGGAGGCAGTCACTCTCTTGTTCTAGATTAATTTATCTAAACTGAATTCACCAACATCCTACTCACTGTTGCAAATTACCTTTATCCTAATTTCCCTTTGACCAGTTCTTCGCTGGCCTCCGACAAAGCTCAAACCCCGCATCTTATCATGGCGTCCTCTCCAAGCACCCAGACTGATCAACAAAAGGACCACTGGTCGGCCGAGGTGCGTTCCTCCTCACACCTATTGTCCCCACGTCTGTAGTCTAACTAAATTGCAGGCATACTCTACCTCCGCGGCCTTCGTCCCCAAACTAACCCAGACTCTTCTCCGCTACTTGGACCCGCAACCAACAGACAAGATCCTCGATATCGGCTGCGGAGATGGGAAATTCACCGACCTGTTTCTCCCACACGTCGGCAAGATCCTCGGCGTTGACTCGTCGCCCGCGATGATCGAGGCCGCGAATAAAGACTTTGGCGGCGAGAAGGCCGAGTTCCGCGTTCTGGACTGCTGCCACTTGGAGCAAGATAAGTCTGTGGCGGATGGATCGTGGGATAAAGTGTATGTCTCGTCTCTCTGGAAGATTCTCCATTTTTTTTTACCATAGTTCTGGCTAATGGTTCGGATTGTATGTAGGGTATCCAACGCAGCGCTGCACTGGATCCTCCGGAACGAGGAGACGCGCATGTCCACCCTGAGGGGAGCATATGCGAGCCTCAAGCCGGGCGGCACATTTGTGTTTGAGATGGGAGGGCACGGGAATGTGAGCGAGGTCAGCACAGCGCTCATGTATGCCCTCATCCGGCAAGGGGTGTCGATTGAGAAGGCGAGGGAAGTCTATCCGTGGTTTTTCCCGTCGGTGCCCTGGATGACTAGTGCGCTGGAGAGCATCGGCTTCAAGGTGATCAAGGTGGAGATGGAACATCGGCCGACACCGCTTACGAGCTCGGTTAATGGCGGCCTTGCAGGATGGGTCCGTCTGATGGGTGCTCCGTTTTTGGAGGTGCTCGAGCCTGAGAAGAGAGAGGTTGCCGTACAGGAGATCTGTGAGGTGCTGCAGACCGCTGTGACTCGGGTAGAGGATGGCAGTCAGTGGCTTGGGTATGTTAGACTGAGGGGAATCGCGCAGAGGATCTAAAGGGCATGCATTCTTCTCGTAGCAGATTTAGTACATTGCTCTCGCCCGCATTCATTTATTCACTTCATTGCGTCTTCTGCCTCTCAGCCCGCTGCTGCATCAAGATAGCCAGTGGGATATCCTCTTCATCGTAAAATTCGACTGCTTCATCGACTCCGAAATCGCGTAGTCGCTCTCCTTCGGAGTTTTGCCAGGATTCCTCGCCGTCAACGGAGCCATCGTCAGTGTAGTCGCCCTCTTCATCCGACGAATCTGACGGTGACTCATCGAACCTGACGTGGAATGGCTTGCGCCGTTCGACCTCGATTCTGTTTCGCGGGCGCTTCAAATCTTCTGCTTTTCGTCGATTAAAGGCCTCCACTTCGAAGTTGCGAGTTGCACCGGACGCAAACGCAGCGCTATTGCCCTGATTCCTTGGTAGAGGGATACGATCTGGATCGGGCGGCGGCCATGAAACGCTAGGGTCTAATTGATATGAGCGAAGTCTATCAGAACACTAAGTAATACTTACCCTCAAAGCCATTCTCCTCGTACTCTAAGCCGGTACTTCTGTCAGGTGTCCGCGCCAAGGGCCAAAACCAGCTCAGCACCTGTCAAACGCGCCGTTAGAGTAGGCAGCCACAGACCTCGATGGAAATCACTTACATTAGCACTTCCACCCATTCCGGCTTTGATATTAGACCAGATGCCAATATCATACGGAAACTCTTGTTTCCTGATTTGCACATTGATTCCGCCGGGTCCCGGCAAGAATCCACCAAAGTGCCGGGCGCGTCGGACAAGAGTTTCGTGTCGTTCAATTTCCCACGATTCGATTGTCGTAGTATTTGTGCCTAGGGACCATAAGGTCCGAAGGAGAAGGATGAGCAATACAAAGACTGTCAAACTATTTGTGACAAGTAAAACAAATAGATGCCCCATTTGTCCTACACTCGGTCCCATATACTGGACGAGTCTAAGTTAGCTAGTGTCAAGACGCGAGGTGACACACTCACACTGGGGAGATTCCGAGACTTCCAGATAATCGACGCCCTCTCAAAGAGCAGAGTCTCGAGATACGACATTCCAACTACTGCGTAAAACAAGAAGCGGATGAAGTGTGGAAAGGTGAAGTGAGAGACGCAATTAGATGTCCACGGACAGTGATGATCCATCTTAGGTACACATCTAGCCGTAATGTGAGCCGATTTCTCTGATAATCCAGTTTCATTCTCACCTCCGGCATGTCTTGCAGTGATGGGCTCTTGGCGGCTTAAAGGCCTCACATCTCCGACACCATCGTTGCCGCCCATCATTATCATCTCTCAAAGTCTTACGGTCCTTCGGTTCCCATCCTTCTCGAACTCGGCCCGGATCGACCGTGCAAGCTCGATAATAGCAGATCCAAATGCACACGGCGAAAGAGTTGATCCGCCATACTTCCTCTGTTTTCAGTCGGTCTTCCTCGAAATAGAAGAAGAAATACTGCGATGTATATGCGAGAAACGATATCAATATACAAACAGCTGGAATTGCTAGCCTTGAGATGGTAAACGACGAGCAAAGCATTTCATCCGTCGCATACTCAATGTTATCTTGAAGCTGACGGGTGACAACAAGCCTTGAACTTTTGCGCGTGTTGTTGCCGGCAAGGACGCGGCGGGTGACTAAGCTCACGTGGACGGCCAGTCAACAGCGTGCGTGGAAATACCTTCCGTTTTCCTCCTCCACCTCACACCCCCATTTTACTTCGCCAAGAACCACTATAGTTTTGTTTTTATATCATTTTATATCTCTGAGACACGCTATATACCAAATTCTGAAGGAATGAAGGCCGACTGCGCGGACCCGGAGCTTGATGATGCCGATTGAGGCTCTTCCTCCGACTACGGCACGAGCAATCGGCTCAACGTCTACCATCTCCGATCCGTGCTCTATTATCAAAGAGCTCCTTGATAATGCCTTGGATGCATCCGCTTCGTCTGTATCTATTGAGATATCTCAAGACACCATTAACCTCATTCAAATCAAGGATAATGGCCATGGTATTCCTCGGGACGACTACGGAGTTATCTGCAAACACGGGTTTACGAGCAAAATCCGAACAGTAGAGGACTTGAGGAATGTCGGTGGAACATCTCTTGGATTTAGGGGCGAGGCTTTGGCAAGCGCTGCTGAGGTGTCTGATGGATTAATGGTGATGACAAGAGTTGAATCCGAGACCGTTGGCTCCTGTCTGAGATATGGCAGAGATGGGGAGCTACTGAGGTAGTTTCTCTCTACTTCCTTCCAAGTAGATCCTATGAGCTGACTCTGTACTTCAGTGCCGAGCGAATCTCGCACCCCGTTGGTACGA
The DNA here is from genome assembly GCA_023627405.1 of Penicillium sp. S1316. Taxonomy (NCBI): domain Eukaryota; kingdom Fungi; phylum Ascomycota; class Eurotiomycetes; order Eurotiales; family Aspergillaceae; genus Penicillium; species Penicillium sp. S1316. Next base: position 83,813 of record JAMAHF010000034.1, on the reverse strand, counting down.
CTGTCCGAATTACTGATCTGTTCAAGCATATCCCTGTTCGACGACAAACCTCAATTAAGGATGCCAAAAAGACGACCATGAAGGTTCGCAAGATGATCCAGGCATATGCGATGGCCCGGCCTACTACACGACTATCGCTCAAAATTGCAAAGGCAAAATCCACGAGCGGCAACTGGATGTATGCACCAGGAAGAGACGCTACACCTATGGAGGCTGCGATGCAAGTCGTTGGCACAGAGGTTGCTTCCATGTGTGTATCTATCGAATGGCCGACAATGTCTCAGGGCGAGACGCAAGCCCAAAGTGACTCCACATTGCGCTTTATTGCACTGCTTCCCAAACCTGGTTCAAGTATGGCATCACATGTTACCGTCCAGGTCTATTAAGCTAGCTGACACTTACAGATTTCGCCCCATTCAACAACAAAGGCCATTATATCAGCGTTGACGGTAGGCCAATGGCATCCGGTCATGGTATTGCGCAGGATATCATGAAACTTTATAAATTCCATTTGCGTACAGCTTCCTCTGCAAAGACCTCCCAAACAATCACTGATCCATTCCTGTGTCTCCACTTGAAGTGCCCTGGAGGAATATATGATGTGAATGTTGAGCCGCTCAAAGATGATGTGCTTTTCGAAGACAAGACAGTGGTGCTTTCGCTGGTAGAGAATCTGTTGCGTGAATATTATGGCGGACCCTCCAGTCCAAAGACATCTATACCTGCTTCGCACAGCCGGCACGCGAGCCCGGATCCAACCACATTCCCGACGCTGCTACCAGCGGTCTTGATTGAATCCACTTTACCCCCACCTGCTTCTGGCGCCTTGTCCACCAGCCCATCTCTTCATACTCCATTTACGAGGCCACAGCTACGCCAACAAACTTCGCCAGGCGCGCAGTCTACATTCGCCAGAAGATCCGACGCTTTTCAACGCTCTAGGGGCATGCCGCCACCCGATGTGATGTCCCCAGCAAATGTTTCAGGGCAGCCATCACCTAGCAAAAGCTCTCGTAATGGAGTGATAACTCGCATATTTCCATACAGTGACCAAGTCTCAACTCCACAGCGGGCGAGGCGGGCCTTCCAATCAAGTTCAAGCCTGCCAAGCCCAGTCTCTACCAGGAGCTCGCCCCCCTCCAATATTAACCCCCATTCCCCGTTAGTCAGTCGGCCCGCGTTCCCGACTACGGGTCAAGTTGATTTATCACCAACAACACCAGTGCAAGGCCAGAACCGGCAACGCCAAAGGGAAAGCAAAAAAACGCTCCATGGCAACGGCACCATCGACTCTTGGTTCCAGAGAGGTACCCAGGCGACATATTCCTCGCCGACTACCCAAGATGCGCCTAACGATACTGATGAACCTCCACTATTCGTGCTCGCTCAACAACGGTTCGGGGAATGTGTGAGCCCGCCAAGTGCTTCGGGTCTTAGTCCAAACGAGTCTCAGTCTCCTAATAATTCTTCAGCCTCAGAATCGCCACAAGCATCTTCGCCTACCCAAGCAAAACCACTCATTAGGGGCACGAACCGGCACAAGGGTCAACCTGTTCTTGAACAGTGGTCTGCCAAAATCTACGCTGACCACAATTCGTACCAGAATCCCGAGCTTCAGAAAGCCCTCGACTTCGAGGTCAGGAAAAAGGCTGCTATACAGCAGAAACGGTCTCAACTTCAGCAAGCCGGATCATCAGGGAATCCGAGCTCCCCACATCGAAACAAATATATTTCCGCTCGCGCCGCTTTGGCTTCAGAACCTCAACCTCAAGTTCACCTTAAAGGACAAGAAGACACAACTCGCATAACACCAGGACCGGTACTCAACCCCCATGACCCCAGGGCTTACCTCAAGCGTCTCCTGGAGGCCGAAAGCACAGGGCCCGCGAATGCCTCAAAGCGGTTTAATTCGATTAAATTACCCTTTGAGAAGATTCCCGCAGGTCATGACTTGCACAATGTTAGCATAAGATGCCCCACGGAGCTACCGTGGCTCTCTACGGCCTTCAGGCACACCTTCAAGGACGACGTATATGCCCAAACCGGTGACCAAGTGGGCGCTTTTACAATCCTTGATAACTACGATTTCGAGCTCTGGACCGCCCGCCTAACAGCTATGGTCAGGATCCAGTACAAAGCAAACGAGGATTCTGCTATACCCAAGTTGCAACTTGACTTTTCTCAGATGAATTGATTCTAAGACTACGTCTTCCGCTGCATTTGTTTCCGTTCTGATTCACTTTCTCGGCTGCCATTTGACCGCACGTATGATGATGATTATTTTCTTCCAACTTATATTACTTTGATTTCAAGCCGACGTTGCATGTTACGATTGATGATATTGCATCTCTATATCCTTAGACCGAATATCCTATGTCTCTGTTATCTGCAGTTGCATATCAGACGCTGGTGGCCTTAGTTCGGCGATCCATGGCGATCTGACTTTTATATATCGTGTCCTTGTCGTGACTTAAATCTGCTTTTCATTTGTTCTGGTGACCATTATCCATCTTTCATCGCAAGAACGGCACATCTGATGATGGCGGTGGTACTTTGCAGCCCGCGCTGCTACCCCATGGTCCTGGTGGTTTACGGTGCGATATTAGTATTAATTTTAGAGGCAACGAATTTCTTGTTTCTTTTTTATCCGAGCTAGCGCTGAGGCAAGACCACGAGAGAAAGATAATTTGACTATAATTTCTGATGTCGTTATCTTTGGTACTCTGGCTTCTCGATATACATGTATCTAATACCCCCTTCCCCGCTTATACGCATTAATCAAAGGATCCCCGCGTCTACTCCTCTCCAAATTCTCTCTAACGATATCAAACGAGCGCACGAAATATTCCTCACCCAGGGGACTAATATGCGGACTGATCTGCACATTCGGCGCATCCCACAACGGGTGGTCTTTTGGCAAGGGTTCCGGATCCGTAACATCGAGCGCAGCGCCGCTCAGCTCCCCAGATTCTAGAGACTTAATGAGCGCGTTCTGGTCGATAACCTTGCCGCGCGAGATGTTGGTTAGGTACGGGTTTCTGTGGGCCTCGGGCTTGTTTGCGGCGAGGAGGGCGAATTCCTCGGCGCCGAGTATGTGCGTTGTTTGTGGGGTCAACGGGAGCGAGACGACGACGTGGTCGAGGCCGAGAGAGAGGAAGGAGTGGAGCGAAGCTTTGTCGGTGCCGTGGTGCCAGGAGACTGGGAGGGTGCCATCCGGGTCACCGGTTCCGGGAATGATGTAGTGTTGATCGCGGCGGGAGGCCGGGGTTGGCTTTGGCGACGCTGTGTAGGCGTAGACGGTTGCGCCTAGGGCGATCGAGACTCGGGCAACTGTGCGATCTGATCAGTCTACGTGTCGTTCAAGGAAGGCGCGGGGTGCGCAAGTGGGAAACGCACTCTGCCGACCAATGCTTCCATAACCCAAAATTCCAATCTTCTTTCCAACGTGATCCTGTATACCCGTAGCATATGCCTCATTCCCCCAAATATGCTTTTTCTGGTCCTCATACGTTATGCTAAACTTGCGCGACGCAGCGAGCCAATTCAACAGCGTCCATTCTGAAATCGGAGGTCCGTGAATACCGGAGCTGGTCGTAACAGGAATATCGGATTCAGTCAAGATAGGGTTATTGATGACCTTGTCAAGACCGGCGGAAAAGAAGTGGATGAAATTGATGCTGTCGCGTTGTTAGTGGGGTGTCTGCGGGGCCGAGAAGGGGGGTGTTGTTGCTTACTGCTTGGCGTCCTCGGGCTTGGGAAGGCTCCCCAAGGTGACGATGATGGTCGCCTTTCTTGCAGCCTCTTGTGTCTTTGTTAGAAGCGCCGCGCAATTGAGGACCGCAGAACCCACCTGGTGGAATTGGAGTCCCGTGCGGGAGAATCAGCGAAGTAATTTCTGCATCCGGAAACCTGCTCCGGACTTGATCGTAAAACACAGCGGGAAACTCCTTATAAAAGGCGAGCAAAATATTCGTCTTCGGGAGAGAAGCGTCACCCATCTTGGAAAGTACAACTGACCGAAACAATAACCACCACGCCTTGCAACATGGAGACGAGGGGTATTTATCTACGAGGCGGGGTCAGCGTTTGTCTTCAAATTGTAAGCAGAGATTACTCAGCCCAGCCGAGGCTTCAATGGTTGGTAGAATTGATGGATTGGAGATAAGAAGGTTGGGGTAATATTGGTTTGCGGTCACGCAAGAATTCACCATAGTCGAAGCAGTTGGCGCCGGAAGGTGTCAGTTGGAGTAGCTTCGGTGTGCCTGGCCGCGCTTCTTCCAGTCTTGCTTTTGACGCCACTACGGAACCTCTTTGCAGCGCGTACATCGTTGTCCAGACTTTCCACATATTGCGCATAACAGCGGTTCTTCCAGGACACCTACACCGCGCGTATCATTCGTCCATGCTGTAGTCTTAACGGAGATATTTGCGTGCCGTGCCGTGGCACCATAATCATCCGCGCGCGGAGCTCCAGGACTAGCACCTAGACCTATATCTTCGATATTTTTTTTGGATGTATCCGGTCCCGGGATGCTGCCCCAGAATCGGCTGAATCGACTCCACGGCTTCAAGTTCATCCTCTGTCGGGGGAAACTCGGGCCGTTTTCCTATCTCCTGAGCACGCACGACAAGGCCATCATCGAACAGCAAGATCACCACCTAATCAGGAGTCACTCCAATGTTGTCTCTCCGAAGTACTCTGACCTTGTTGTACGGAAGCCTCCCAAAAGAAGACATTTGTAGGATTGTTCTTTTTACAAAGAAAGGGCCATCCGGTCCGTCTTTTTCCGGAATGATACCATCGGCGTGCCGAGTCGTTTTATCTAGATCACTGAAGTGGGTGACCTCCTTTTTCATAAGGCTTGTCGGTTACACCCAAGTGGTCCTACTATCCCCGTTTTCCGTTCTGCGGTGGGTGTCCATAGACCTGCTTTCCTGGTCCGAACTTGAGCTCGTTGTGCTTAAGATCTTAAAAGGTCAGTACTTACTCCCCAACGTGGCAACGCAACTTACCTATGACTTTATACGCGTTATATAGCTTATTGCCGAAGTTCAGTAGTCTCGTATTTGATGGCTTTTACCGTCTGTAAAAACAAACAGAGACGTCCATAGATAGCTTCCTCTCTGTTGGGAGGAAAGGGGTAGAACAAGAGCTGATAGCAAGCGTCCCCACGCCCCTTTCGGACGAAATATTCGAGCACAGTGGCTTATTCGGCCTATCCGTCTCGAACAACTACAGCATTCAAGATTTCTCCTTGCCTACCAAAGAGTCCAGGGGCACGACTCAGGCAGGACGATATATTTTTCGTTCGCACGGAATAAGCTTTGCCAGGCATTGTTGGTGCAGTTAGCCAAACGACAGGATGAATTGCCGTCTGATCGAATAGATTATATTCCACAGCGGTGCTGGCAATTGGTTCCAGATGGTATATCACGTTGGAAATCGCATCTTTGAGGCCTGACAAGCGGGTCGCGGGGAACGGAGGAACAGTATATACTCAGGTCTGGAGACGAGAGGCTATCCACCTTATTGTGGTAATATTTCAATAATCCAGTTCAGGTTCATGTCTAAAGAAATCCCATATTAGCGGCCATTTAAATTTTAATCACATCCCTCTCATCCACAGAAGTATAAAGTAGATTACTCCAAAGCTCCGACTCACGTGATTGCGTGATGAATCAGTCCCTCTTCTCACCATCTACCGACTCATATCGTTTCCCGACTACAACTCTGTACACATGAGTCATACATATCAAGATGTATAAACCCGTGCGCCCTAGACCGAAGAGAACAAGTATCACTCGGTCCCGAAATGGCTGCAAAAGCTGCCGCGAAAGACGAACAAAGGTTCGAAAATTCGCGCCCCCACTCCGGGGCTCCGTCTGAGTTCCGAGTGATCATGTACATATCGTATTCTGATTGGTCCACTGACTGTCTGAATCCAGTGCGACGAGCAAAAGCCATCCTGCGGGACATGTAGCAGGCTCGGGATACAGTGTGAAAACGTGCGCACGGAATTCAAGTTTCATGTTGTAACGAAGCCATCATCACCATGCTCGAACACAGCGGCGTCTAGTAGGGCGGCTGTAAATGAGGCGGGTGGGCGCCGACCAGATCGTGCTAGTCAGGGAGGTCTCTACCTTCCAAATATCGACCTCGGCGTTATAGAGTCTCTGCAACATACGGAGCGGGATGTGTTCTACTCCACATACTGGGAAGATACCTGTCTCCCCGCAGTGCACCCGGTGTTCAACTCGATTACCGGTTCAGCAATAAAACATCAGATGTTAAAAGACGCCATCCTGGCTCTGTCCTCGTGCAATATGAGCCGTCATACACCACATCGGAGAAGGTCCTTGAGTACCGAGATGGGCGCATTTAGCCCGGGACTGGTCCACCAGACTCGGAGCCAGCTGTATTACTCGTCTGCAATCAGAAGCTTCGCTTCCCTAACGCATGGTGAGCTTATTTCGAATGCCGCCGTAGCGTTTACCGTCCTCGTTCTGTTCGCGTATATTGAGTCCTCGATGGGAAATTTGATGGCCTTTAACTGCCATGCGCAGGGCTTGGAAAGTATTTCCCTCGAGCTAAGCCGAAGAATTGGACAAGAGGCCACTTTGAGGGCTCTCCTCGCAGCGTGGATGCAGATCCGGTTTGTTGTTTGGTGGGCCCGCGCCTATTTTAGCATTTTAGATGTCCATCGGGGGTTGCCCTCTATACCACTGCCCGCTCTTCTTCAAGGGTGTCTTGGTTCGATCCATGAGCGACGCGTTGTGATCCTGAGCATTATGTGTGAATCTCATCGGCTCAACTCGAGCCAGCTTCTCAGCTACTGGAGCCGCCAGGCCGATATCAAGGCAACGGACGGCAACCGCGGGGAGGGGAACGATGGTAAAAGTTTGCAAAGAACTTGCGAGAAATTAGTTGAGGAGGCCAGAAAGCTTGATAATTGGATCTCGAATCTCCCTCTCTCTGAGCAACCACTCATGTTCGACAGCATCGATTTTCCAGGCCATGCCTGTACCCTCGGTGACTTGCACACGCCTATCTACTTCCAGTCTCACGAGGCGGCTCTAAACTTTGCCTACTACGCTGTTGCGCGCATCATGCAATGTACATGTACCTTGCACCAGCTGCAATATCCGAACTCAAATCAATCCGAGTTGGTCAGCAATGAAGAGGAGCCATGGGTTCGCCTCTTACTGCGGATCGCAAAAGGAACGGATATAAGGATGTCCATTTCAAGGAACAACTACACAATCGGATTCTCCGGTCTTCTACTCGCCGCAGCCCTCCGATGTCAGAGCCTCTCTCTGGGGCTCGATATCGAAGCATGGCTTGGGACCTTGCAAAGCCTGCACCCAACAGAAGAAGGGGCATTTCCGGTGTATCAAACCTTGGCGGTTGTCAAGGCAATCAATCAGCGGAGGACGATAGGAAGGGATGTATTCGGTGTTACCCTGCCAGTGGACGACGGAGGTGGATCGCCAAAGTTCACTTGCTATAATAGCCAGTCGATTAGTACGTTGCTGCTCCACGGAAGATGTTCGTTTTCAGGGGCGCTCTTGACGGAACCTGTTGGGATAATCGACAGTTCTTTTTCTTGATTTGACGGGAAAGGGTAGTTAGTTATCCGTTGAATATTAGTAATGAGAAAAGCACACAAGGATAATTATGTCAATGCGTTGTGGTCGCATCCTGGATGTTTTTTCCGCTCGTCCGGGTAGGCTGGCTCGTGGAAAAACTTGTTCGAAGCCGCCGCGCATCCCATACTCAAGATCATCTGCGCTTAAAGGAAACAAACATAGGTTATTCTAGCCGTAACGAATCAAAGTATGTGGGAATAATCCTAGACAGCTGAATCTAGTAGTGGGGAAGCGCTCCGGCCTTTCCTCGGGAGATGCTTGTATCAGGCTTCGGCTCCGGTGATTGATTGTACATCCATGGGTCCAGAATCCAGATTTGCCACCCAAACTCAATTGCTAATAACAATCTGACATCTGCCATGGGCTGTGTCACACTATAAAGTGTTTGCTGCCATGTTCTGGTTTCTGTAGGCTTCGTATGATGTTATTTGACCCCCGTGCTAGCAGGCGTTGAACATCTTATCTTGGGCCGTCCTTTTGATCAGCATTTGCACCCCCAAAGGAAGATATGTCTGGGAACGATTGGCCGGAATCACATCCGCCTCCGGAGCGACCCAGGGAAAACTGGCTGCCAAAAATGGACCCATTCCTTGGCGCCGTTTGTTCGTTGCCCACCAGTCGATAAGACGGAAATATCTCCCTTGAAAAAAGGGTTTACTGTTTGAAAAAGCTTGACTTCGTTCAGGTTAGATATAATCCGGGGAGAAACGCCGAACAGAATCCGTCAAGAATGACCGTTGCTCTCCTTCCCGGCATTATTTGCCCAATGTGTGGAGATGTTGGGCCACGGCCGATAAGGTTGGAGACTCGCAGGTTTAGAGGCAGTCGTCCAGGGACATCCAATGGCATTTCATTGCAGTGTTAAAATAATGAGAGAGGCAAGCTGTACCTTAGTTAATGCTCAATCGGTTTAGTCGAGTTGCGTAAGCCCATCATGTGTGCTCAGAGATGGGTTCCAGAGCAACGTGGTCCCGCTCACAAGAGAAAGGTCTGCTGCAGGAGCGGCTCGAGCGTGTCCAAAGACGGGCCTGTATGGTGGCAGCTGCTCCAGGATGCTATTTCAGGGTATGGGCAACCGCGTTTGGCGTTCCGTCGCTGTGCAAGGAGTGAAAACTTGCTCTCCAGGGGGGTGAACCCTCCACAGGCACCCAACAAGGCCAATGGGAATCAGTAACAGTGGGAATAATCCATGCACCATGACGTGGGCCCTTGTCGCTACATTTTCGAGGGTGCCAACGATTCCGGGCCTCATTTAAACACCTGCCACCATCCTCACTGACAGCCTCAGCAAAACGAAAGGGAGACTGCGCCCCTCTTGTTTGCACGCCCCAAAGCAAACACTCTGGCACCAACGATCCCCCGTTAGAACACTCTATTAACGGCAATTGGTCCACATTTCCGCATTCAGCTGAAACCCCTGTTTAACCGTCCGAACGTATTCAGGCACGCGTTTAGAATGACGAGACAAGGGCAAAACCAGGTGCGTTTAAACACGCCGTCCTCCAGCGTTTCTCTCAGCGTAACCTTGGTATGACAATAAGGGCGAACCGGACTTGGAAGACCCAGAGGCTGTTGCGGCCGAGGCCAGACGGTACAGAGACGCGCTCAGCTTACTGGTCGAAACCATCCGGAAAAATGATCCTGGCAAAACCCCCGAGCTAATCGACCGCATCCAACGAACCGGGTCTGTCCCTGAAGCTACTGAGCTTTTACTCCAGCTGTCAGGAAAGAGCGATGCGAGCAATGGGCATAGACAAGAGTCTTCAGGCTCCAGTACTCAAAAATAAGGAGAGGCGGTGGTCACCTGCTTGAGCAAGGAGCGACGATTTGCGCCGGTAATAACGGCAACAACGGTATTGTTGTCGTTTCTCGAATGAGTATATAGCAAAGCTATCCAATTCTCGAATTCGCGTGTTGATTGCACACCTGCAGGCAGGCGCTGGAGTTTGGCACTCCGGCATAGCTTGAGGAAAGAAGTCAATCCGAGTTCGCGTATAGCCACCCGAATTACATGTCTATTTCCACCGCTTCTCGACAAGGATTAACTAATCTTCCGTTCTTCAAATGTGGTCACGGGTCGCTGCGTTGCAGCTTCCCTGTCTTCGGAACTCTGGCGGTCATATGTCTTTGATTTTTTCGAAGGGAATGGATCGGACCTTCCAATTAACACGGGGCTCCAGGTCCTTCACCCAAGTCAACGCTTCGGTTAGCACGAGTCAACATGAGACTCGAAGACTCGGCCAAAAAATCGTTGCGAGATATTCGCAGTATATCGGTAGAAGATTCAACCCCTCTGCAGTTGTATTTCTCCCTTTGATCTTCAAGGACAAGACGCGTCTGAAGCAAGCGACGAGCAACAGACAGGTGTAGGGTGGAACTTATTTCCCATTTGACATCCTTCCCTGCCTTCGAACAAGGTCGATTTATGCTTGTTTTAGGCGGAACTAACGTCAAACGACCAGTAAGCAGCATATTTTAGGTCTCGCGGTTTCCAGGGACGACTGGAGGCGACTTGGAGGTCTGTAAGTTGTTTCTCTTCTTCACTACAGGCCTTCTCTCGGCTATGTCGGAGAGGCCACTGGCGTTTCTGCTTATCAATCACAGCTCTATCTCCATCGAAGATTGAACTGTAAATTCTCGGTCGTCTACCTATGTTTTGTGCCCGCATCCGACCGGACCAATCGTGTTCTACCATCTTTGGAATCTTCGCCAACTTTGTCGTTACAGACTGCCGAAGTAACACTAGAATTTCGCTCTGTTTCGGCCGATTTGAACAAAATTGTCAGTCCATCGATCATGATTGTATTATTCCAGAGAGCAGATCACAGATTGTTCGAAATTTCGATCTTCAAGGCCTCGAAAGACTTAATATCACAACTTATCAATATCCACAGGGCGAGGAAACAATCTAGACGAATTCATTTCCGCCGACTTTCGTGGCTGGCTTGAAGTTCAAAGAGGAGAAACACACCTGACCAGTGAAAGGCAAGCGCCTGAAGCCATTTTGCTGCGGAGCTCGTGATCGGCGGTTCCTTCGGTCAGAGCTTCACCATTCATCGTCAATTCATCGATCGAGTTCGTCTCGTTGAGTTTCCACCCTTTGAAGCGCCAACTCGGCATCTGGCACACTCGGATCCATCGATCAGTCCATTTTTTCGGTGAGCCCATTGACCAATGCCAAGGTTATGTGGGAAAGGCGACAGTTGCCTTTGAGCCCGCCCGGTCACAAATGCCGGTTACTTCTCTGGGCATTATTCATCCAGCCCTTCCTTGAAGCATCGATGTATCAGCTGGCATTCTTGTGCAGGGTGGTGATCGCGGAGTCAGAGTTCGTACTTCTGCACGAAGAATCTAGCAGACCTCACATCGCCTCGATAATACGCTCTCATTGGCTTATGGCCTAGAAATATTCCGTGCTGTTCCCATGCGTTCGCCCATTTCGTGCCGATCAGCGGTGTTCGAACCCACTTTCACCAGGGTCCAGCCGTCCCGTGCAGCTCGCCTCGCGCGCTGGCTTTCGGCAGGCTAGCTGAAAAGAGAGAACCTGTTCGTGATGGGAAACAGTCAAGAGTTCAGAAAAAAAGAAAATATCAGCACTAGCTTTGCGAAGGCGCGTCTTCCCGCCCGTCCGTCACGCGAGGGAAAGTTTCCTTCTGCGGCAGGGCCGAGTCAAAGACGCCTTCAAAAAGCAGGAAATCCCTCGCTCATGCCGTTGCCCTCCGTCGTACTCTTCCAATCTCTCCCACTCGCGAACCAAGCGGTGAGACAACCAAAAGCAATGTCGCGCACCGAGTACTCAACAGGCCGCAGTCTTGCGCGACGGCTTCTGCTCGCAGCCCTCGACCGTGAAGAGAAGGGCTATCCTCCCGCACAGAAAGCCCCTCCTCCTCAAATAGTTGAGAGCTATGCTGGCGCTCGCAACTTCAACGACCCAGAGTCTGCTGAATCCGGGGCGAAACGATTCACAATCACGGGCACAGACTCAAGCATCCTTATTCCACCCACCGACAAACTTCTCGTCTTCCGTGCACTCACTGGCATCGACAGCGCACCAGCCCTCAATGTATTACATCACAGCACTCGGACGGCACCCAATGTCGGAATATACACGCGAGTCGTGAAAGCTGAAATGAAGGCGGCCAGCCGATACCGTTTTCACGCTATCTTAATAAATACTTGTCTCAGCATCCAGATTGTTGTGGCCGCGGCGCTCACAGCCCTCGGTGCCGCTCGCGGTCCCCATAATGCAGTCACTGCGTTCGGTGCCATCAACACCATCATGGCCGGTATCCTCACATACCTGAAAGGCTCAGGCTTGCCAGACCGCCTGAAACATTATCAGAACGAGTGGCGGAACATCCGAGAATACATTGAACAACGAGAGCGCGAGCTATGCCTGCACGGGTGCGAACTAGACGTCGAAGAAGAAATCCAAATCATCGAGCAAATGTATGAAGGTGTCAAACGAGAAATCGAAGCGACAAAGAGCGGCAGCGATCATCGGGCATCTGGTCGCGACAGGACTTCGAATCGGCGAACCTTCCTACCGCACGACGAGGAAAAGAGGGAGTATTCGCCGCAAGTGCCGAGCCCCGTAAGGGCTCCGGAGCGTGCTTATGATAAGCATTAGTAGGGTCAGTAGACCAACAATGGTAACGAATGCTATGGAAGGAGCTAGGGACTTGGTTTAGGTGCATGGCATAAGGAAGCGTTTATGTTAGCGTCATAGTTTGCAAGGACTGTATGTTACATGCGTAACACTAATGGAATTGTTCACTGGATACCTACTGGAACATCGAACAAATGGGCATATTCTTAGTGAAAGTTTCCTGCTCTAATATCCGTACATAGGATGGTATTGAGGTTGTGCTTGCAAGGGCACAGAGAGTTGGCAAGAAAGAGCGAGCTCTCCAACAAAGGTAGTAAATCTCCTCTCCTCCGCACTCTTTCCCCGCCCCTAGCTCCTTTTCTGCGACATCAATTTGTATCAGCATGCTTTTCCGCATTGGCCAAGGCCAAACGCTTCAATTATTCGTGTGCTCTCCGTCTAAGCATCATCCGGACGGAGAGCTTCAGATGCCTATGTTCGCGAATAAGGTCCATGTCTCGCTATTGCGTGCATGCCATGCCCTCGCCTTGATTATCCATCGGTCTATCGAAGCAGAGCAAGCCTGCTGGCAATGCCCTAGTTTGTTACCAAACCGGCTACGGACTAGACCGAGAAGTTACTGCCCGTCCCCGTTTTTATATCACTAACATTGGTATTGTCGCGGCACCGAACCAAACATACGCACAGCCCGCGGAGGTGCACGTTTATCATTCCTTCCATTCTTTTACCCATCGAGCGACGAGTCACGCCGGAGTACCCCCACACAGAGACACGCCTTGCTCACACGAAAAAGGAAAGAGCAGGCTGCGGCCAACAACCCCGAGCAAATCCTTTTTTCCTCTTAGGGAGTCCTCTCGAAGCAAACAAGGAGCAAATAGGCTGAGACGGGATAGGAAGGAATTGCCTGTAGCCCCTTTCTCGTACCTATACTCTGGGATGATGCATTCCTCATCCATTTGGCCGATAGGATACCCCGGAAAGCAGGATAGCCCGTGGGGCACCAATGGATTATTCATTCCCTCTTTGCTTGGCCAAATAGGCGCTCATGAGTGCTACGGATCTTCCAATTCTCATTAGCGTCGTTGAACAGGGATTCTCAGGAGGAGGATTAACAACAAGGCCAACCCATGGCAGCCCAAATGAAAGTGGATCACGCGCAACACCAAGCAAGATTCCGTCCTACGTTCACAATTGACAGCTTCCAGGGCTACACGCATCCAGGCGAAAGACCTAGGTCTCTGTTCATCCTTGGGCCCGGCGAACCTGCAGACGTATAGAACTCAGGGCTATCTTTGTCATGCCTGCGAAAAGGAAACTTATATGATGGCTATGGTTGCAAGAGGAGATTATTTTGAAGATATTTCTTTCTCGTGCTCGGACTACTGTTCGTCTCGACCACCTTATCATTTACAATCTCCCTCCCGCCCCCCGCTAGAGCGACAAATGTACGGTCAAAGTCATTCTCCTATTATCATAGATGCGTGGTCTCTTATTCTTTTGTTTCCACCTTGGTTATTGGCTTTTTTTCTCCAGTTTTTTCCACACTTAATCAACCAAAATTTCAGATAACACTGGGGCATAACCACCCGACCAAACCGAATCGCGAAAAGGCAACAAACCCATACCAATATATCAGTAGTCCTTCTCTTTGCCCTCGTCCTCATCTTCTTTATAGACATGCTTGATTTCTTTCCATTTCGTCGTGAACCAGGGATGTGCAGGACCTGCTCAAGAGATGACCTTTCTTTTGGATCATGCTTGAGCATTCTCTGAAGCAAATCAGCCATGAGGTCGATTTCCTGCTCAGACAGCCAGACTTCAGTGGACCGAGTGAGTTTGCATGCCTCGCTGCACAGACTGTCATGAGCTTCCCTATATGCTAACTTTCCAGGAATGGTGGTAGTCCATTCTATCTTTCAATAGGTCAACGCATGTTTAGGTCGCCCCGACAAGGTTGAACATACAATAGGTTCGTCAACAGTCCCAAGTTCTCCGGCGGAGTTCTGTGGTTTTTTGGTGGGTGTCTCTTTCCGATTCTTTTTCCAACCTTGTCTCCGTAACATTTTAACTGTCTCTACGTACTCCCCCGGGGCCATCGGGCGATGACCGGTATTTGGAACGGTGTGGCTGGGGACGGTGCTCAGCTGCGGATTTGTTGTAGGCTGCGTTTCGTGACTAGTCTCCGAATCGTGATCCGAATAGATGAGTGTCGGCACTGATTCATCAGGAAAATTCATGTTGAGCAGAGGAAATGAAAGCGTAGAGTTCTCACGACGAGACGAGCTCTCCGAGAAAGAAAAGAGAAGCGCCATCGAGCGCGAACAGCACTTAAATCCCATCTTCCTGGGCTTGCCAGCAGACCTTCCCTTTGTCCTCTTCGACATAAAGAAGAGTAGGTAGGCCTCACATTGCCTTTGCTGCGTTGAGGTCAAGCTGGAGGGGCTCCTTTGAGGTTCTGAGACAATAGCTAAGACATAACGCTGAAACGCCGGCGGGCGATCCTCACTCGCGCTCCCGCATCATCAACGGCAGGGCAGAGGCGGACGATGTCGGTTCTTCGCCAATCATCCGTATATCTGATAAGCAGATCTTTATTCCTTCTGGCCACGATTATCCTATGGTTGTTGACGGCCCTAATCCTTTAAACATCGCGGCTTCAGGGCTGGGGCATCATGAATATGCGCAAGCCATTCTCTACAAGTGCATTTCTTTGTAGACACTTGGCAGAAGTCTAGCACCATGTCTCTCAAATGCGAAATGAGTCATTTCGTCCGGAAAGGGGACATAGACATGGATAGTCACAACGGAGGAGGAGAGCATGTACGTGGCGATGGCGAGTGTAGCCGATAGCAACGCGCTATATCATCTTGCTGGTTCAGTCAACGCGTATATTTCGACTCTTTGAGGTAATAGGTGAAATCGTATAACTGGGGCATTGTGAACGCGACAGGGTTGCTGTCAAATGCATATGGGACACTCTACAAAGATCAGCAGTTGATCTATAACTTGGGTAGAAATGGTGGTAGGTACCTGCATTGGAGTACTTCGTTGGCGCATCGAGAACTGCCAACCGGTGTGCAGTGTGTTGTACAGAATTCGTTGCTCAGGCTGGAACGTTCATCGTCGGTATCTCTACCGAGATGCGCAAACTACCGAAGCAACAAAGCAAGACGGTCCACACCTTGTGGTCACATTTCGGATACCCTATCAAAAGCAAAATCGAACTCCCCGCACCCGTTGGAGCATTCTCCGTGGGCTGGTCAGAAAAAGCGGACACTGAGTGGCCGAGCAGAATGATGTGCATGCAGATCAGCCAGGACGACAACGTCAACGGGCAGACAACAGCCAATGATGCCCGCGATCTGGTGGCGCTGATCGTCTCCATACTTCCCGGTCGAAACACTGTTCGGTAAAAAAAAATGCGGAGTATATTGAATTTCCTACAGGTGGCTGTCGGTAGTTGTACAGGATATGTGTCCTTAATTAACCTACGGAGAAGGAAAAGAAGAAGTGTCTGCGAGTATGACACACTGAACAAGAAATTGATATATGTTCAATTATGATCCAGGCCATACACATCAGGCATGGTTTTGTGGTACAGAGTAAACGATCGGATAGAATTTATGGGTATATACCGCTGAACATGAAACAAGATAGAAGAATGTAGGAAACGGGGGAAACGAAAGAAATCCTGGAAGACCCAGCTGTACAATAACAGAGAAGAGACTTGCGTAAAGCCTTCTTCTATTAAATCGAGAAATCAAAAGAAGTTCCTCAACAGACCAAAGACAATGGCGCCGAGAGTCACAGCCTCCTTGGCGCCCCTCGAGCTCAAACCCGCTGCCGCAGCACCCGTGTACTTGGGTTGCTCGGTGCTCACCGATGTCGTCGGCTCGATGCTTATTGACGGCCACGGCGCAATGATACTCGACGCAGGCGTTGGGATTGGCGTCGACCGGATTGTGATGCTGCTCGCTGAGCTCGTGGATGGTGGCGGGAGTGTCGGTGGCGGCGGAGGAGGGAAGTCCGGGTTGATGCTGAGAGTGGGGTTGGAAAGGTGTGAGGTCGTCAAAGCGATGCCATATTCGCGAGCGCAGGCTTCTGCGCCCTTACTGTAGGGGCAGCAGTAGGGCTCAAGGAAGCAGAAGGAGGAGGAGGGGCAGGCGTCTGTAATACAATCGCTTGGTCAGTTTTGCGACTTTGCTGGTTCGCGTACCCCAGGTACCGGGTTCGGAAAAGGGTAAATAGAGGAAGAACATACAGGTACCTCTCGGACAGCATGTTTCTCCTTCAGCGGGGTTGTAGCAAATGCCGCTGTCGCCGCACAGAGGCCAGTCCTCTGGACAGCCTGGGCTGGTGCCTGGGACAAAAGCACTGCTGTCATTGTCGTGGTCGTGGTCTCGTTTGAGGAGGGATAGTGGAGAATCCGCCGCAATTGTCTGGCCCGCCAGCACGGGGACCAGCAACAAGAGGGCAATCATGAAGCTGTAGAATGCTGGTGTGCGGAACGTGGATTTGGAGAACCGGGGAAGAAGAGGAGAGGAGAGAGAAGCGGGAGTTGGGAGCGGTGGGTGGGGACCGCAAGACCCTGAGAAGGTCACTAGGCACAACAGCCGCTTTTAGTCTACCTGAGGATCAAACTCGGTCCTTTAATTAATCTCACGATCCCGCCGAGTCATACTTCATATATATTGTCTTACTCCCTAACTCCTGTGAAAACCTTGTCAATAACACTCAAATACCATCGGTCATCAATCATAAGCCCGCTAGCCGCAGTCGCTCTTTTAGTGCTTCGATCTCCTGGTCAGCCTCTCCAGTACCGCTTGTGCCCTTCTTGTCTCTCAGCGAGACGGAGCGGTACTCTCCATCTCCTCCAGGCGCCCCCACCGTAACCCATACAAATTTGCTTCCTCCGCCACTGCTGGATTGCATGCGCTCCTGTGCGCCCTCCCAAAACATCTCGGTCCTTATTTTCTCGTGTGACGGTCGTCCTCCCAATCGTCCCTGCCTGATCCAGTTTTTCAGGACGTCTTTGATGAACCCTACCTTCTGAAGGAAAGAGTTTGCCTCCAGCACATCCTTGATGCGCCCATCTAGTGAACTACCGCTCGTCCCATAAGCAATGCTAAGGAAGGTAGCCACCTCATCAGATACCACGGCCCGAGTATCAAATCCAGAAGGGTGCATTCTCCCCTTCGTCGCAAGGTAACGGGCTGCAGAAGGCGACAAGTGGTAAAAGTCCATCCAGGGAGAGGAATTCCTTGTACGGCCAGGTGCCAGTACCAATTTCGTGTGATCAGGGAAGTTGAACTGGAAGGCTCCGTCTCCGAAGCCCCAGACACCGACGTTGCCCAAGCGCTGGTAGAACTTGATGAATTGGCCGGGTACACCACCGGTCACTGGTTCATCAAGCAACCCCTCGTCACCATGCCGGCCCAAGGACCCGATCATGTATTTCCCGAATTGATCGACAAGTTTCACGCGCTTTATTTTCTCGGTGTCAGCTCGTGCTCGGTCAACCCCAGAGTCCGTGCGGACCTTGACCCCTCCGCTAGACCCCTTGACCTCAAACAATGATGGTTGTATAAAGGCCCGTCGGATGCCTCCTCGGCACTCGGCAAAGTCATTACTGCAGTTTTCGTAAAACTCCACTGCCTGGCCGTGGCGAGGGACGAGCTGGTCAGCCTCGGGATAGGGGCGTGTCTCGATGTCAGATTTCTCTTGACTCCGAGCCTTGCGCCTAATATGCTTCTCACCATCTCGAACCACGACCCCGGTAGCAGGCTGTCCGTTTTCGGCTTTGAAGACACAACCAACACTGCCATCATCCAGGACATAGCCAATCCCATACCGATTCGTATAATCCACCCACTTGATCACATACGCGTGCGGGGATCGGCGTGGGGAAGCTCGCCTTCGACCCGACGAGTGTGCGACCAGATTAGCGAGCATATTCCGTAAATCTGTCTGCACATCATCCACCGAAGAACCCGGGATAACCTCACAAGGATCGTCTTGGTGAAGAAGAGAATGCATACCGAGGGTCGACCTCGGCTTGTTAGCAGTAGATAATGAAGCTTTACTTCCAGTCCGACTCAGAGGTTGAGGGTAAGAATGGGGTCGTGGCCGTAGAGGGAGGTCTTCCTTTCGGATCGTTTCAGTATCTGGGATCGGCTCAGGAGCCGGCTTTCTGGCGTTGTTCTCCTTCGATTCTTTGGAAACTGCCCGCACAGACGGCTGTCTCGACCTCGATGGCAAGCTTTCAAGGGCCGTAGATAGAGACCGCTCCTTTAGCGGAGGAAGCGGCTGGACCACCCCGTTGCTCGCGGCTTCGAGTCTTCGAGACTGAGAGCGTGTCTTCCCGACAGTCAACATACCAGGCTCGTCATTCGTTTGGAACATTTGAGGTGCTGCAATTTTGTCCAGTCCCCTGACTGAGCTCGTGCCTGAGTATGAAGCTGCGGCACCCCGTCGCGTTCGGATTGGACGGTCAGCTAAACCTCCCGTAGGAGCTGAAAGGCCAGTTCCTGCATTGAGCCCTGTGTCTCGGACGTCGGGCATGGTTTTACTAGTCGGCATTGGTGGGTCACAGATTGAAGGAACTTTCCTCGCGATCCCTTTGCCTGTTAACGCTTGTTGACGAAGGGTGGCTGCGTGGCTTTGAGATTCGCTCCGCCGCTGCTGTGCTGCTGCCAACGCGGCTTGCGTTCGTGATTGAGATATAGAGGTAGTTCGGATAGAAGTGACGCTGCTTTTGCTGGATAGCACACTGCTTTCCAAAGTGGACTCTTCCCGCCGCGTTGGTACAGGCTCTGGGACACTCCAATCGCCAATTGAGATATGAGGATAGCTGTAGACGATATCTTCTGGCAGGGGAATCAGCGGCTGAAGCCCCTTCTCCTCCTCGGCGAAGCATTCAGCAAATGCTGATTTCGAGGAGTTGTGGCCAGTCGATTTTCGAGCGGAGCCGTCTGGTTTCCTGCCCACACCGCATGAGCTATAAAAGGCGGCTTTGCATGTCCGGTACCGTAGAATCGGATCGTCAATATCCTTGATATAGCTCGCAAACTTCTCGTCATAATCTAATCCATTACCAAAAGTCATGCAGTCCCCTTTGGGCTCAATGGACCGAAGCCAAGTTGGCTTCTGAAGACTGCATATCGGATCCAACCTTTTGGGTACACATCCGTGATACATGTTAAAGAACTGATGCTCCACGATATCATCCGGTTCAGGGCGCTCTTGCTCGTCAAGGTTGAGACAACAGCTCACCAAGGATTTGGCTTCATCGGGGATATGATTTGGGCAGTCTGAGTCTTTCGGCCAGACATAAGTAAGGTTTCTGACCTTCTTATATATCTCTTCTTGGGTTTTCGATTGGAATGGCGGGTATCCAGTAAGCATCGCGAAGCTACAGCGTTGTTAGATTAAATGGACGGAAAAATCTTCCCCAGCCGATTCTACTCACCAGATTACGCCTAACGACCAAATGTCAACTTTCTGTGTGTGGCCTCCTTTGCTTCGGTCCAGAACCTCCGGGGCAATATAGTTCGGCGTCCCGCATAAGGTCTTCCTCCTTTTTTCATCCTTCTCGGACATTATCATGGCGGCCAGTCCGAAGTCCCCAACCTTGATGTCCATATTTCGGTCCAGAAACAAGTTTCCCATTTTCAGATCACGATGCGCAACGTTCCGCTTGTGCAGATATTTCACGGCACCGCAGAGCTGGACCATGAATCGCCTGACCTCGGGCACGCTCAAGCATTTCCTTTTCCGTACCATATCCATCACCGAACCATTGGTGCACAACTCCAAAATTACGTAAATGCACTGGTCAAAAGCAAAAGCCCGATGAAAGCCGACAATATGAGGGTGGCGCATTTTCGAGTGTATCTGGAGCTCAGTCCGGAACTAAACAAATCATCAGCGCCTTGCCCATGTCGAATCCGCAATCCATATGGTACCTTCTCTGCCATCTTCTTCTGTGTCATCTCAGACTTCACGACCTTCATTGCGAACACACGACCGTTCCGCAGCAGTGTCCCCTCATAGCAGATTGCAAACCCCCCTTTGCCAAGAAATGCGCCAGTTGAGTACCGTTCGCCATCATCGCCGGGTTCCAAAACAAATGCCGGTGGTGGTGGCGCATGATTCTTTGCCGACGCAGCTTTCTGGGCGGCGTTCGCAGCAGCGGCATTCTTATCCAAAACCTTTCTCTCCATAGAAGTTTTGGGCTTGACCATCTGGTTTGTTGACCGTGGCGATAGCGCTTCCATTGTGGACTGCGAATATGGGTTTTTTGCTTTTATTCCTCCTTCTCGATCTCTGGTCGGTGAGTAAGATGGATGGAAGCAGCCTCAACAAATTGCGCGGACGAATATTCGCAAAAGCATGTAGCGATCATCGATTACGATACAAACAATTCATACGGAGCAGACGGGGGTATATGAACATGGGTTGCTGGTATCCCTAGAGCATTTCCCCTCCTTAGTATTTGTCCAAGTGGAAGGGCTGCGACGGCGGAAAATCGACGATGGACCAGGGAGACTTACCAAAAAGCAATCAACAATGAATAATAACAATGACGCTCAAAAACAACAATATGCATCCAACGCCGTATCGTCAGGCTTCGCACGGAGGTGGGGGAGAAGTAGGGCCGGCAGGAACTTAAAGGGATGTCGGAGAAGAACTCGAGGGTTCTCACACGACAAACGTTTTTCCCGAAACGGAAATCGATAAACATGGAACCGCCGCCCGCAACAACGGAGATTGCTGAGGTCAGCATGCACAAGCCGCACACAGAATGCTTGAAAACCGCAGACACCTGAACTAGTCCATACTGGGGATATCTATGCCTGACGATCCACTAGTCGGCCAGGATGACGATGGCGGTGTTTTTCAGAAGAGGGACAGTCCGAGGACAGTTCGGACTCACTTCCTGGATAGATTCACAGTACGGTGGTTATTTGAGCGCTTGACTATCTCACCTGTCATTTATGTTCCGACCCCGCCTTAGGCTCGTGCCACAATGTCCCTCACTTTGAAACTCTCCTCCCTTGCCATCCGGACGCTGTCCAAACCGATCGCCGTACGTCAACGCAGACCCTTACCGGTCGCAGCCGAGAGCCCAAACTGACCCTAAGTCTGCATAGAATCAAATCAAAGCACAAGCGCGCGAACATGAACGTTTTCGGCGGATCTGCATATCTATGGCCCAAGGCCTCCACCGACTCGACATGCGACTCCGACTCGGTACGATACGCGACAATGCCACGGCCCAGAGGCGCGCGGCTGCAGAAGCAGAACTGAAAAAGCATAAACCGACGTCTCCGACGGCGAAGACGCACGCGGATACATTAGCTGAGGAGGAGGCTATTGCGAAAGCGAAAGAGGCCGAGAAGCCAGCGCCCAAGCCCCATATCCGACCACTATCCGAGTCGAAGGCTATCGAATCAGGGGCGACCTTTATCAGCGAAAGTTTTCTATTCCTCGTGGCCGGCGGGCTTATACTGTTCGAGTCGTGGCGGTCTAGACGGAAAGAGACAACGCGCAGAGACGACGTTGCTGCTCGGCTCAAGGAGCTCGAGGACTCCCAAAAGGTTGATAGGGAGGCGTTCCTGGCCCTGGAGAAAGAATTCATAGCTCTTGAGAAGGAGCTTTTGCGGACAAAGGTCAAGCATGGCGAGCTACCCAAATCAGCTCGCAGGATCCTTCCACGAGAGATCTGGGACGTCGAGCCAGAGCCAGAAGTTGTGCCCGAGGAACCGAGTTGGTTCTCTACAATCACCTCGTATTTCTCGTTTGGCCAGACTCCAGAGCAGCAGGTAGAGACGGTGGTGAAGAAGGCTGAGATCGAAACCCCCAAATCTGTTACAGAGTCTTCACACTCAACGGCAGCAGTTGTTCCAGCAGGCTCCGAGTCTAACAAGGAATCCAAGAAGCCTTAACTGAACCTCGTTAACATTGTTATATATACGGCGTTTATTGTTGGCTATGCTGGGATTAAAGGCAGATCATGCCTCACAATCTCACAGGTGAAGGTTCATTCCATGTCTATATATAACTTCGTTTTATGTTCACTTATAGATCTAGCATTTCTGGCGTTCTCTTATTTGCGTTGTTAATGGATACCCCTCTCAAGTGTGTGAAGCAAGGTGGACACCGTCGAGGTCCCGTGCCTGACCGGAGTCGTCCCAGCTCTCATATTCTCTACATCCTATAGATATAATCAACTCCACTTCTCAAGACCATGAACCGTGAGCAACCACACAGATTAGAGTCAACATGGACAACCATTTTAAAATCCGTGGAACTTTCAGTTCATCCTTGCGAAACAATCCTATCTGGGAAGTCCTTGGGCCTATCTTGATCGCTTCGTCGGGGAGTATCGAAGGTCAGGCTACAGTCCTTGCTGTGCTCACGCACCACCTTGGTGACTGGATATCTAGAGGTGTCTCCACCGCAGGTCAACGACTTCAATTTCACACAAGAAGACGATAACCAGCCTCTCCAACTTCTTCTGTTAACACCGTCTTCGCTCGAGGCGTACCAAAAGCGAAGCCTCATTCTTCGCCTGAGGGAATTCGCAACCTCGGATTCATCATCCTGCCCAAGAAAAGCAATTGCGTTCCTCCTGTCAGAAGAGGCCTTTTCCAGCGCGAGTGAGAAATACAGTCTCAATGGATTGCTTGCATTGCAAGTGCTGTATGTGCTATTATTTGTCCTAACACTACTATAAACTGCGTACTGAAACTGTTTCGCCTGATCAGTTTGTTTGAAAGCCTTGCGGTCCCTCTCCCGGTCATCACCATCGCAGACGCGCCCTCATTCCTCGCCTCCGTTCAGGAGTATATATCAAATCTGGAAGATATTCCAGTCACAAGTTCCACCTTGGGGGAATCACTTGCCCTGTTAGCGCAAGCCACATCGGAGTATCCCAATGCTCTTAACGAGCAAGCCACAAACATTCTCAGTGACCTATTCCCCTCTTTCAGGGCATTAAGCAAGGCTACTCGTACAGTCGACGGACAACAGCTGCTGGAGAATTATTTTGGAGGAGAAAAGGCGGAGAAAATTGTACGATTCTGGCAGGAGGATCTGCTTAAAGAGTGACAATAGGATAAGTGGTGGATGCGAATACACCGAGATATATATTGCCACCACATTCTCGGTGCCATGCCGGGCGCAACTCATTCACCAACAGGGCCTGAACTAGTTACGGTGACATGACATGATTACGAAAGGCACAGTAATAAAAAATGATTCCCCCGCCGAAAAAAATCTCCGGGCAAAAGCGAGTTGAAAGCCAATTCCGCGATGACACAATCAAGCGCCAGGAACAGGGAAGGGTCTTTGATTTGCCGCCTAGGCCCAGACCCAGAGGCAGCAAGAATACCTGAGGAAGTTATTAATAACCAAAGTTGACGCTGATTGCGCGTTGTCGGCCTAAGAAAGAAACCCAACGGTGCCACACGTGTAAGGAGTGTGGCGCAAGCGGTGCCCGTCCCAAGAAGCAGCGTAATCAGACCCCCCCATTCAGCGCTTCGCTCCGCAGGGAGTTGTCCTCCACATCGTCATTCCTCCTGCCAATCCCTCCCTCGTGCACACTTCCACTCTTTCGTCCCTTGTTCTTATTCTTCTTTTCATT
This sequence comes from Penicillium sp. S1316, assembly GCA_023627405.1. Taxonomy (NCBI): domain Eukaryota; kingdom Fungi; phylum Ascomycota; class Eurotiomycetes; order Eurotiales; family Aspergillaceae; genus Penicillium; species Penicillium sp. S1316. The sequence goes on along the minus strand of JAMAHF010000034.1, from coordinate 59,910 downwards.
TCCCGTATTCTTCTATATATCTCGGCGCGGGGTGAACCTTGTGTTTTCTGCATTCATTCCCCTTTCGTGCCTGAGCGTTATCTCCCTCCATTTCCGCTGTAAATTGATAGGCCAGATATCTTTGTCGCCTAGGCGCAACACCCGGGGGTAGTCGGTAACAACAACTATGGTGAGTCTGCTCAGGATGGCTTCGCACGAGGATCTGGAAGGCGAAAAGGCATACACTAACTGCTTCTTCCAATTCAGGGTCACTCACGACGTCCCGCTGGTGGGGAGAAGAAGAGCCGGTTCGGTCGCTCAAAAGCCGCCGCGGATGTGGGCGACGGACGGCAAGCGGGGGGCAAGCCCCAGGTCAGAAAGGCCGTTTTCGAGAGCACAAAGAAGAAGGAGATTGGTGTTTCCGACCTTACGCTGCTGAGCAAGATTTCCAACGAGGCAATCAACGATAACTTGAAGCTGCGCTTCCAACATGACGAAATCTACGTAAGTCGCCCGGGCTCTGAGAGCATGCGCGGGCGGGGAGTTGGCTAACACGGCTTTTCGACAGACGTATATCGGCCATGTGCTTGTTTCTGTTAACCCTTTCCGAGACTGTAAGTGAAATAGCGTGCACTACCCAGAGGAACACATAGCTGACCAACTGGCTCTTTGAATAGTGGGCATCTACACCGACCATGTCCTCGATTCCTACCGGGGTAAGAACCGACTCGAAGTTCCTCCTCACGTTTTCGCTGTCGCCGAATCTTCCTACTACAACATGAAATCATACAAAGACAACCAGTGTGTTATCATCTCTGGCGAGTCGGGTGCGGGCAAGACCGAGGCCGCGAAGCGGATTATGCAATACATCGCCAGTGTATCCGGAGGAAGCGATTCCTCCATCCAGCAAACGAAGGACATGGTTCTAGCGACCAATCCTTTGCTAGAATCGTTCGGTAACGCGAAGACATTGCGAAACAACAATTCTTCACGTTTCGGAAAATATCTGGAGCTAGAATTCAACGCCCAAGGCGAGCCTGTCGGAGCCAATATCACCAATTACTTGCTGGAAAAGTCAAGGGTGGTCGGACAGATTACGAATGAGCGAAACTTCCACATTTTCTACCAATTCGCCAAGGGAGCCCCGCAGAAATACAGAGGTATACCCTGAATCACGAACGCGTGCCGCACATGTGTTTGCTAATTCAATCTTAGATTCATTCGGCATTCAACAACCCCAGTCCTACCTATATACGAGCCGGTCGAAGTGCTACGACGTTCCCGGAGTCGACGATGTGGCGGAATTCCAAGATACCTTGAATGCAATGACGGTCATCGGAATGTCGGAAGCGGAGCAAGATAATGTTTTCCGGATGCTGGCTGCGATTCTGTGGCTAGGAAACGTCCAATTCGGCGAGGATGATTCAGGCAACGCTGCGATCACGGACCAGTCAGTCGTGGACTTTGTCGCATATTTGCTGGAGGTCGATTCAGTCCAGGTCAACCAGGCGTTGACTATCCGCATGATGGAGACCAGCCGCGGTGGACGCCGAGGATCCGTCTATGAAGTGCCGTTGAACACTGTGCAAGCGGTGGCTGTGCGTGACGCGTTGGCAAAGGCGATCTACTTCAATCTCTTCGACTGGATTGTGCAGCGTGTCAACCAGTCATTGACAGCTAGGGGTGCGGTTACCAACTCGATTGGTATCCTTGATATCTACGGCTTTGAAATTTTCGAGAAGAATTCGTTCGAACAGCTTTGCATCAACTACGTCAACGAGAAGCTCCAACAGATTTTCATTCAATTGACGCTCAAAGCTGAACAGGAAGAGTATGAGCGGGAGCAGATTACCTGGACGCCTATCAAATATTTCGATAACAAGGTCGTGTGCTCTCTGATCGAAGACAAGCGCCCGCCAGGTGTTTTCGCTGCTCTGAACGATGCTTGTGCGACGGCGCACGCCGATTCCGGGGCCGCAGACAACACTTTTGTGGGGCGATTGAACTTCCTTTCTCAGAACCCGAACTTTGAGAGTCGGCAAGGTCAGTTCATCGTTAAACACTATGCTGGCGATGTGAGCTACGCCGTCCAGGGAATGACCGACAAGAACAAGGATCAGCTCCTGAAGGATCTGTTGAACTTGGTCCAATCGAGTGGCAACCACTTCGTTCACACAATCTTCCCTGAGCAGGTCAACCAAGATGACAAACGACGACCTCCTACCGCCAGTGACAAGATTAAGGCATCTGCGAACGATTTGGTGGCAACCTTGATGAAAGCGCAGCCATCATATATCCGAACGATCAAGCCGAACGACAACAAGGCGCCTAAGGAGTACAACGAAGGCAATGTTCTTCACCAGATCAAGTACCTGGGTCTGCAGGAGAACGTCCGCATCCGACGTGCTGGTTTCGCTTACCGTCAAACGTTCGACAAGTTCGTTGAGCGCTTCTACCTGCTTTCTCCAAAGACATCCTACGCTGGTGACTATACTTGGACAGGCGATGTGGAAACTGGCGCACGGCAAATTCTGAAAGACACGCGTATCCCTCCTGAGGAGTATCAAATGGGTATCACCAAGGTGTTCATCAAGACGCCCGAGACACTGTTCGCTCTTGAAGCTATGCGTGACCGCTACTGGCACAACATGGCTATCCGAATCCAGCGAGCTTGGCGGAACTATTTGCGATACCGCACAGAGTGTGCTATCCGAATTCAACGTTTCTGGCGCCGAACAACTGGTGGACTTGAGTTTATCAAACTGCGTGATCAGGGGCACCAGATTCTGAATGGCCGCAAGGAGCGCAGAAGAATGAGTATAATCGGTTCACGACGATTCCTCGGTGATTATGTCGGTGTTGGTAACAAGGGAGGTCCTGGGGAGATGATCCGAAGTGGCGCTGCTATCAGTGGTATGCAAATCATTCCTCCAAAAGATGACAATGCTAACAATCTGCAGGCTCCGAGGATATTCTCTTTTCGTGCCGTGGCGAGGTTCTAGTTTCCAAGTTCGGTCGTTCCAGCAAGCCCTCGCCGCGTATTCTCGTCTTGGTAGGTCTCTTTTCTCTCTTCCTCAGACTAGTCGCTAACACGTTTAGACCAACCGACATGTCTATATCATTGCGCAAAACCTCGTCAACAACCAGCTTGTCATCTCGTCAGAGAAGACTATTCCTATTGGTGCGATCAAGACTGTCAGCGCTTCCAGTTTCCAGGACGACTGGTTCTCGCTTGTTGTGGGTGGGCAGGAACCTGACCCGCTTGTGAGCTGCGTCTTCAAGACCGAGTTCTTCACTCACCTTCATAATGCTCTCCGCGGACAACTGAACTTGAAGATAGGCCCACAGTAAGTTACTCCAACTCCGTTCGAGGTGACTGTCGGCTAATAGTATCAGGATTGAATACAACAAGAAGCCCGGCAAACTCGCTACTGTCAAGGTAGTCAAGGACGGATCACAACATGATAGCTACAAGAGCGGAACAATCCATACTGGATCAGGGGAACCTCCTAACTCGGTATCCAAGCCTACGCCACGAGGAAAGCAAGTTGCTGCCCGACCCGTTACGAAAGGCAAGCTTCTTCGCCCCGGTGGCCCTGGCGGCGGACCCTCCAAGCTGGCATCCAGGCCTGCAGACCGTCGGCCTGTGCCGCAGCCTACACCAGTTGCGCGGCCAACGCCGACACCGGCAGCTCAACCGGCAGTTCAACCAGCAGCTGCAGCCAGGCCGGTTCCTCAAGCTGTCGCAGCTGTTGCTGCTTCCCATTCTCGCAACTCGTCAACGGCATCCGCAAGGGCGCCTCCTCCGCCACCTCCTCCAGTTGCCGCCGCAGGGCCCAAGAAGGCGAAGGTCCTGTACGACTTCAATAGCGACAACAGCAGCATGCTTTCAATTAAAGCAGGCGAGTTGGTCCAGATTGTCTCCAAGGAAGGGAATGGTGAGCTATCTGGTACCTGTTACCCAAACAATGCAATAACTAATATTCTCAGGTTGGTGGCTGTGCATGAACCTCGACACATCGGCTCAAGGCTGGACCCCCGAAGCCTACCTCGAAGAGCAAGTCGCGCCGGCACCGCGACCAACCCCTCCGCCCCCACCGCCCGCTGCTCCACGATCAAGCCCAGCACCCGTGAACGGTAACGCCACTGTCGCAGCAGCCAAGGCCAAAGCAGCGCCCCCACCACCCGCAAAGCGGCCCAACATGGCTGGTCGGAAAACAGCGCCTGCTCCTCCACCCGCGCCGCGAGATAGCGCCGTCAGCATGAACTCGCAAGACTCGTCTGGCGCGAGCGGACGCGGCACACCGAACAGTTTGTCCAACGCTAGCCTTGCAGGCGGACTCGCCGAGGCACTGCGCGCACGACAAAGCGCCATGCAGGGCAAGCATGACGACGACGATGACTGGTGATCGAATCGCCTTTTACTTGCACCTTCTTTCGCTTGACTGTTTATTTTCCATCCGCCTTGTCTTCGTTACTATTGTTTTAGCCATTAGACGGGTTTCTTCTAGTTCTTTTTCTGTTCGAAAATTTCTTCCTTTTCTCTTTTATATCTCGCGTTTTGCTTGGCTTGGTTTGATCTGGAGCTCTGATACCACCAAAGCGACTGGACAGACCGCACACATGATTTGATTTGGCGCTTGCATACCCGTTTCCCAAATTTCCCCTTCCCTTGTTACCTGGATAGCCGATCGAACATCCTACACTTCGATCAATGGATGTAGACAGACCGTAGAGGTTTCCACAAAATGCGTTCACATCATATATCATCATCATAAGCAGCGATGCGACCTTGCCATGTAGTGTAGTATATACCGCATAACGCCGAATTAGCCCAAGCATATCTATAATCTAGATAAAAATTGCAAATCTACTCCCCTCTATCCGCCTCCTGCATCGTCTCAGTCGAAACCTCAAAAGTCCGATGCACCCCAATCCTCGACGTCGACCCCGACCTCCCCGACCTCCCCGACCTTGCCGCCGCAAGAGCCGGCATCGGCATCGCAAGCGGCCCCCCAGAAACCCCTCCCTCCCCACGCCTCCCATCAACATTGGGCACCTCCTCCCGCGCAGCATCCATCGTCATCATCCCGATGTAAGGTCCGTAGAACTCAGCGCTGGTCTTGCTCCGCGCGGCGGGGGCCTGTCCGTCTCCCGCCACCATGGACTCCGATCCGTCCAGCCCCGGCTCGCCCCGCGTGCACGTCGTCGTCGTCCGCGTCGTCGTTGAGACGGAACTATTGCGTCCGACGCCGAGGCCGCTATCGAAGGTCGCGAGCGCGTGCATGTTTAGTCCGTTTGCGTTGGCAGACTTTGTGCTGGGTTTGCGGTTGTGTTTGCTCCGCCGTCGTTTCGAGAGCGGGTTGCTCGGCCATGTGCCGTTGTTATTGTTGTAGTCGTCGAAGGGGCGGTAGCGGGAGGAGCCCGAGCGGAAGATGCAGCGGAAGAGCGGGCGTGTTGTCGCGAGGGAGCCCGCTATTATTGATAGGCCGATTTCTATCCCTGACCAGATTGCTATCTATGGGGGAATTGTGTTAGTGGGATTTGTGAGGTGGAGAGTGGGTGGGCGAGATCTTAAGTGCGGGCTTACTTGGAAGGTTGCATCTGGATTGGTGAGATGTTAGTACAGGCTTGAGAGAAATCGGGTTTTTTTGGGGGGGGGGGGGGGGGGGTTCTTACAATACTCAGTATTGGAACGTACATAAAAAGTCTGGATCACGGATCGTCTGGACGAATGGGATGCGGATGATAATCGCTATACTTGCACTGCGAAAGTAAACCGTTAGCAAACCCACCCGGCATCAAAGTTGACGGTCAGAATAAAGTGAGATACGTACACACACGCCATGCCTAACAGCCCCGCAACAGCGGCCTTGGTCTGGATATTCATCTGCAACTTGCGCACAAGGATGATCGGCAGCAGGCCAACTGTAAGATCAAAGAGCGCAGAGGTTACGCTAAAGATGTACAACATTATTGCGATTGCGTCGATGTATCCGCACTTCCCTGAGGTATCGCCGCTCATCCGCGTCCAGAAGAACGATACCGGCGAGCACTGGATGACGAGGAGAACGAAGAAGACTATGCCCGTCACGACGGCGAGGGCAGTTACCGTGTATAGTGTCGCTCTGTGGCATGGGAAGAGCATCACGCGGAGGAGGAAGATGCACACGGAGATTTTGGCGAGGATCGAGGAGATGGCGTACGCGACGTCGCAGAGGAACCAGTACTGATAAGAGAAGTGTTAGAGGTGGTGCATATAAGAGCGACGTAAGAGAAAGACGTACTTCCATTGCAACAGCCCGTTGCTTGGGGGTTAGCTCTGCGAGATGCCTTCCTGTACCCCAGATTCCGCCCCCGAGCATACAGCCGCAGAACATGATGTAGAAGAGCTGCAAAATTAGCATTCGGACTACCTAGTCACACCTCTCCCATTGCTCGGCCAGGATAGGAGGGAATACCATTGCAAGGATCATAATGCCATCATCCCACCAAAACGCCTTGACAATGCGTAACCGCACATAACAGCGAAGAATAACGGCGACGGTAGAAAGCGTCAAAAAGGCTACCGCCACGCCACGGACGGCCGCGCCTCTATCTACCATGGCGGCAGAGGTAGAGGTAGTTGAAGCCGGTGCGAAAGTAACTGCAGACGCAGATGCAATGCAGATCTGGGGAGGGTATAAATTGATCGATCGAAAGAAAAGAGCGCAGATCCCAGCAACTCAAAGCATGATAAGCATGGCGAAGAAATTTAGAACCAATCGGCCAGCCGGATTAACTCTGCAGAAGTCTCGATCTTTGTCTTTGGCTCGAGATAGCTTCAGTTTCAGTCCTAGTCCCGAGTTTTGAGTTTTGAGTTCCCGTCTAAATTTCCTACATGGCTCGTGCGAGACCGCGAGTAATGCGGGTTATCGCCACCGAGAAGAACCGGGGTCCAGCCGAGATTCAGACTGCTTTTCCTTGAGAACTGGCTGAGCTGAAATGTGGAGGAGTGCGCGAGATCTTATTGAAGCGGCGACCCACGTCATGTTGCTGTAAAATTTTTGTTAGCTAAAAGGATGGAATTTTTGCTGGAGTATTGGGACGAACCGTGGAACAGGGAGCCCGGGATGGAGACTCGGCTATTCAGTGAGATGGACACGGGGAGGAGGCTAGAGCGGAATAAGAAGGTCAGCGAGAATTGAGTCGAGACTGCTGACCATTGAAATTGATGGAAATTGATCTGGGCTGTGATTAGTATCGCAATTGGTGGAGTGGCGTTGCCACAGTCGTGTTGAAGAGAAGAAAAGACTGTGTGGAACTTGAGCTTCAGCTTTGCCAGATACGGATCTCGACTACTACGGGGTAAAATGGCCACATATTCGATCTCATAATAATGAAATGATGTACCTTAATTGACAAATATCACAGTATGTCCAATTGCTATCTGGTAGCTTGCAGCTACTGCCTCAAAACCACATATATCCCCAACAACCAAGCAGTGTCCCCCAATCGAGAGCCTCCTAATCATTTCAAGAACTTGCTCGCAAGGCTCATGATCCCACTGGGGCCACCAGTCCCCTGACTGCCACTCATCTGACTCTTCAGGTACATCTTGAACGCCATCTCGGCAGCCGAGTTGACAGCGGACTGCTTGTCGCCGGTCTATTACAACAACACCACATTAGCATATCTCTTCAACAAAAGAACGTACCCCTCCACAGAGGACACGGGGGAGGTGAAATAAAACGGAAGAGAGAGGGTAAAGAGAGAAAAAAAAAAATAGAGAAACATACCGCCTCCCCCTTGCCGGCCTTCTCCTCCCACATGCGACTCGCCTGCGCCATAGCGAGCCCAATAAACGCATTCTTATCCTTGCCGCCCCCAGTCTCCGCGCCAGACCCCTGGTTAAACAGCTTGAGCGCCTGCAGTGCGGCGCCGGCACCGAGATCCCGCGAGTCCATCGTGTTGCCGCCTTCCTCGTACCGCCTGTGCGAGTTCACCACGTGGTCCTCGTCGACGTCGGCATCGTTGTAGTTGCCTTTGCGCTCCTTGACGAAGTTGAGGGCCTGTGAGAAGAGGGAGGAGTCTTCGGAGGAGTGGCTGGCGGCGTGCGAGGCGGCGCCGTTGAGGTTGTCCTTGTCGTCGTCGTCGTCGAAGTGCTTCTTAACGGCGTCGGCGAGGATGTTTCCGAAGGACATTTTGGATTGATTGGGGTTGAAAGTTTCGATTGGACGGAGAGAGAGAGATGGAAGGTAAGTTGGTTGAGGAATAAACAGGTAGGTAGGTAGCAGGATAAGCTGGCGATGCGTTGTCTACTATTTATCGGAGCTACTATGAGGGGCTAAGGAGGGGTATGTGGCTGGGCAGCTGAGCTCTGGGGGTGCTTTCAGGACTGTGGTTGGCTGCGTACGAGAACTGGATCGAGGCTAGTGTGAGCTAGTCTTAAAGAGGTAGTCACACAGCCACAGAATCCGATACAGCTCGAGGAACAATACGTCATCAGCTGAGAGTCGAACTGAAGATCAATCGATTAGGACAAGAACGAGAACCTTGCCTGGGCAAGTCAATGTTGATTCAGTCAATGTACAGGGGTGTTGTAGATATGCATGGTATCTCCGCTAAAATGCCGCAAACCGCCCAAAAGAGACAGGAGCAAAAAAAGAGAAAAGAAATGACAACATATGCAATATTGACAGGATTTCAAAATCAAACCAACAATTCTTGTAAATCGAATTAGAACAGCAGCAACTCCTCGTGCTCCTCGTCGCATGCATTCCACAAGAACCGCGTCTGCCGCTCTCGCTCGTTCAGTATACAGCGCTCATCCTCCTTGAGCTCGGCTTCCTTGACCCACTCATTGGGCGTCGGCTGCATCCCCTGGGGCTTCCCCCACTGGCGTCGGTCGTATTCCATGAACCCTCCAAAATGCTCGTCCGTGTTTGCTACCCAGATTGTGCTGCCGTCCGGCGAGTAGTCTGCGCCTCCAACTTCGCCGAAAAAGTCGAGGACTTGTCGGGTTTGGTAGGTTTGTGCGTTTACGATGACCAATCGGTCGGCGGGCTCGCAGAGAAGTAGCGTGCGGGGTCCACCGCCGACTGGCGAGAATCGTAGAGATCGGTATCCTGCGACGTCGGACTCGAACTTTTCGAGCATGCGCCACATGCGCGTGTCCCAGATCATGGCTGTTTTGTCTTGATTGCTCGTTGCGATCTGCATCATGTCTGGTGACCAGGCGCATGCGAACCCGAAATCGCGGTGTCCTCGCAGAGGGCGAACTGGCTGGCCCGTATCTGCCTCAACAACCCAGGCATCAGGAGAGTCGCCGATAATCACGCGGAGTCGTCCGTCAGGCGATGTAGATGTGCAATTGATTGCATACGAAAGTTCATAGTCCGCAACAAAGGTATTTGTCTCGCAGTCCAATATTCGCACGTGCTGGTCGTTGGAAGCAAATACTCCGACCGGCGAGCGATTCGTGCGATTTGAAATAACATCAACGTGGTTCGTTATCCCATTATCGTCTTTCGTCACGATACCTTCGGCTCCAGGGCCAACAGTGCCGTGTGCCCGCACGGCGTATTCCCCTTTGAATCCTCCAGCAATCGTGACCCCCAGCGCCGATTTCATAGTAGAGATTTTCACTGGGTGGTGGAAACCCGAGGTCGGACTAGGCGCCGACAAGTCGATCAGGCATTGCAAGTCGTCATACCCTGGAACCCACGAATACACCTTGGACATGGACGAAAAGTGTACAGTATTGTAGGCTGGAACAGACATCAAGTTGCGGAGTTGAAAATGCTCGATGGTCGCCTTGTGTTCCGTGTACATCGACTTTCCCTGAAAGTAGAGCTCCTCGTCCGAAAGCCTAGCACTAGGCCGCTGTCGGCTGTATTGCAAATTGTGGTACGACGTATACCACTGGTCCCGCAAATGACGAGCATCGGAGCGCTTGACTCGCAGCTTCTCCCACCAGGGGATTTGTTGAATATCGTACGATTCTCCGGCATATCCACTTGGTCGTGTAGTTCTCGCTGGTGGCACCCACCAGGCAATGCTGGAAAGGTTATTTTGGGGCGACACAGGCGATGCAAGCGAGAGCATCGGTATCGAAGCGGTGGAAGACTGATAAATCCATTGAGATATGAATTGATCGATATTGAAGTTTCTTTCTTGAGCTGTGTGAAATATTAGTGACAAAGTACCTAGATCTTGGGTTAGAACGTACTAGTTGCATGCGCAGAGTCCGCAAAGTGCTGGTCCGTCACCGGTTCAACCTCGACCTCATCGGCGTCGGAAAAATAGCTGGCATGATCATCGTGGCTCGAAGGGTCGTCAATTCCGGAATCTTGCGAGCCGGGCGCTCGGTCAGGTCCGTCGTAGAAACCTCCATAGTCAATTTCGGATAGCTGCGATGGGTGCTCATCGATCGAGTCATCGCGAGACGCGATATCGTAGTCACTATCGCCTTGATCTACATAGAATTTCCTCGTATCTTCGTCATCGTCCTCCGTTGTCGCAAACGATATGGGATCATGTCGCGAGATACGAGGCTCGTATTCCATCACTGATTCCGTTGTGCTGTCTTCCTCGGTAGCCTCCGACACCGCGATATTATCATTCACAGCGTTGACGTGGTGTGCGGACTGGTTGACCCTTATCCGCCCCATATGCTCAAGCGGGTAGTCATTTAGAGGTACACCACCAAACTCCGATAGTGCGTCGGTCATCTCCGAATCGGACATGTACAAGTCGGGCTGCGGAGAGGCCTCAAAGATCGGGGCGCTCTGGCCATACGTCCGTTGCTGGTAGGGGCGATCGCCCGAATCGATAACTGCATTGACAACTTCGGTTACTGAGATGCTCGCCGGGTTGCTGGTCGCATTCGGGTAACGAGGAACAGCCATGAAAGCGGACAGCGCATGGTCGGAGGCAGGGTCGCCTCCTAGCAACGGGGTTGTTTGACGGGTAGCATGATGCGCAGAGTGCCGAGGTGGCTGCTCGGCGGGGTTGGCGGCATCAGGGCCAGCTCTGAGTTGCTCGTTACCTTCCGTATCCATGTCGCCGGGATGGAACCGAGAAGAGCCCTGAAAAGACAAGGTTTCAGAGGGAAGGGCGTCGCATGATGACGAATCCGCTAACGGAGTCGACCGATCAGCCGGATATAGACCCGATGAGCTGGACGAGGACGACAAGAGGTGGGATGCGGACGTTGAAGAAGGCTGAAAAGCAGGCTCACTCTGACCAGGCATTCCGGCCGCCGAGCACAGCTCTTGGCTACCGACAAGAGAAATCGGCGAATAGCCTCGCACAACCCGCGGGGGCAAAGGGAAAGGCGAGCTGGAGCCCGAGGGATAAGGCAGGAGAAAGGGTACACGAGCTGGGCGACAAGAGGACGTGATTGGCACCGAGAGTCGTCCACGTTGCCTCGTTTGGGATCAGGGATCTTGGCTATGCAACAAACCGTTGTCCACCCCGCAGCCTGTCTTCCATCACCACCCCCACACCAGGGAAGGGCAATAATGCCGACTTTGGGCGACAAAGACGGTCGCTGAGTCAACGTCTCAGTCGCGACTCGCGAGGTGACTTTGCGGCTCTATAAAGAAGATTTCTGAGATGGTGGGTAGCCCAGGGCGACGTGGAATGGATGATCTTCGGCGACAGGCTGGGATGTATGAAAGACGTCCTCGGGACTCTACGCGAGCACAAAATGGGAAAACGCGGAGTAGTGCCGGATGCGAAGAAAAAAAAAATAGGAAAGTAACAACCACGAGCCGGCCAAAGACCGCGCCAGTCAGACGGGCTGAAGTTGCCTGACTGCAGAAAAGGAGGGGAAACAGACGTGGATTACAAGCAGGAGGATGCAGCTGGACTAGGAGGGGAAGCGATCGGGGGCAAAAGCTGCATGACGAAGAGCAACGTGCGCCTCAAGCCGTCACACGCAGAACTCGATCGTCGACCATCAGAAGGCGAAGACCGGAGAATGCTGGGGAAAGCAAGGTTAGAACTGGCGGGAAAAAATGGCAAGAACACAAGTCGATGGATGACGCTGAGATTGAAGGATTCTTAGTCAGAACCAACACACACACATTGCCAGCGAATGACAGGAAGAAAACTTGCTCTTCAGTTTTGACTAAGTCCTGCACGAATTCAATAATTAGCGAAAGTCTCTCAGACTTTGACAGGCCTGAGCCTCCACAGTAACGCGCTCATCATTACTTTGCGCGACCGATCGTCGCTGCGGCTAGGGCCTCCGTTTGGGAGTCAGTATAACACCGCCTGCTATTCTCTGCTGCAATATAAACTTCAAGCCACCAGGAGTATGTGTTTCTTGTATTATATTTCACAAATTATCAGACATCAAGCGGACAGATACAACTCCCTAGGGATACTATACGATGAACCGCTTTGGCAGGACACACTTGAGAAAGTACCCATATCCAAGAAAAGAGAGAGAAAAATAGAGAAACAGGCCTGAATGTACATCGGTCATATCGTAGAAGAGGGGGGGAAAGATGAAAGATGTCGCAAATGCTAATAGTCCGAAAATGGCTCATACGGCATGGGGTGATGCCCTCCGACCGGTGGCTGCCAGCCAGTGTGCATTCTCAGGCGGCGATCTAAGTAGAATTAGCGCCCGAGCTTTATTATCGGCGATGGAATATAAACATACCCTTTTCAAAGTCTCGCCATCGCTTCATAGTAATTTTGCTGCTGTCGAACTCTCCTTCACCATCCTCGTGACCCTTGTCTTTCTCGCCTGCTGTCTTTCGTGTGTCACCCCAACTGAAGTCGTCGAATTTCCAGTACGCATAAGTGGGCAGAACAAAGTTCCAGATCGGAAGTGAGATGAGATAGATCAACATCCACAAAACGTACACAGCTCGGTGAGCTGTGATAACAACTAGGACACCGGGAAGACCGAGAATAAGCGCAAGCAAAACCAAAGGAATAATCTGAACAGGCCGCTTCACGATGGAGGAGACAATGACGTAGATGGTGAACGAAATGGCGGCAGGCAGGACGAGGGTTCCGATTAGCTCGATGAAGATCACGAACTGCATACTGAAGCAAAAAGTACCGCACAGATCCCGGACGAGAATCAGCTCCATAAGATTGTGGACCGTACTGTTGATCCAACGACGTCTCTGGGATAACAGAACCATGAACTTGTCGGGTACGACGGTTTTACAAACGGCCTGGGGGACAAAGATTTGCTTTCGTTTGGGAAATGTTCGGAGCATAAGTGTCGACAGATATCGATCTTCTCCGAGAAGTAGCAGGTTCTTCTTATGCAGGGTGTCCACCACGTTCTCCGAGTAATGCTCGACAACATCGGGATTTGCGAGAATCGGTACCCAATAGTTCTGTCCACCCTTGGGGGCTTTGATTCGATACATCGAGAAACAACCTGGAAGACATGTAACACCACCAAAAACGGATTCGAACGACTTGGACAGATGATGAGAAACAAAGTACCTGCAGAACGGGTCAGCTAACTAAGCGTAAATAATGGGTTAGTGAACATACTCAAAGACCTGAATCATAGATACCCAGCTGTCGGTTTTGTTGGCAATCTTCGTTTCACCGCACAGCCCCATTACTTCTGGATCTTTGACCATCGCAGAAATCATATGGGTCAAACTGTCGGGGAAAACCTTGGTATCCGCATCGACGCAGAGCACGACTTCGTAGAAATCCGGAGGGATTCCGGTTACGTGCAAGAGTCCATTAAACATCTCGTACTCCAACTCTGTCATTCGCTCATCGAACATGACCTTTTGCAAGAACGACATGAGGATAATCTGACTGTCTCGCTTTCCTCGGTTTCCGGGTTTGGCCTGAGTTGCTTCCGCTGGGGTTCCGCTCTTCACAATGATCATCATCGGGACGCGCTGTTGCTTCTCCGGCGGGAAGATGGAGTTGTCGCCATAGTCGTAGAACCCAGAGTAAACCTTGGCCATGTTATGGCGTTTCGAGCCCGTAGCCACCGCAACGTAAGAGAACCCTTGGACTTCATCAGGATTGTTGAGAGGATCACGCATCATACGGAGAACAATCTCGGGAGTCGAAAACTCTTCTCCCTTACCCTTGATAATACCATCACAGATCACGACAATGGTCTTATGACTGTTGGGGTAATCTGTCATCGCGATAGAGTCCAAAGTAGTGCGAATACCCTCTTCACCTTCTGAGTAGCAAGTAACCAAGCACAGTGTATGTGCCAGAGGGAATCCATAAGGCTGCCAGTCAGGTGGGGGTTGTGGGACGACAAGCTCATGTATATAACTAGATGAATCGAGACCCTCAGAGTCGGGAGGCATTGTAGAGTACCGCGACTCTTGGACCAAACTTGTTCGACTTGCAGATGGGTTCAAACGAGAGTTATCGACGCTCACAGTACCACTGCCGTTGTGGCTCTGCCGGTAGATAGAATGACTGTTGCTGCTTGGAACCAATCGAGTGGTGGAATTTTGGCTCGCCATGGTCACCCATTGGGGTTTCTGCTTTCCTCCATTGCTGACGGTGTATGGGCTGGAGAATCGAGAAGTAGTCGGCAAGAAACTGGCTCTCTTGCTCATTCGGTCGCCTACGCTGGGATCCGCAAGGCGAGGCCCAGGACGATAGATATCGTTCGACCAATCCTCAATCTGTTGGTTCCGGGCTTTGGAATCGACTGCACCCATGCTGGTCTTCTGAGCTGCAAACCGGGGTGCAAGGAACCATTGAAAGACAACAGCGAAAGCGAACTTGACAATAACGATAGAAAGAATAAAAATCAGGGACACGTAGAGCACAACTTGCGACGCAATGCAGCCTACGGTATCGGTGTCGATACTTCCGACTTTGATGATTTGCGACAAGCACTTGCCGATCTTCTTGTCCTCACCGGTTTGGAAGAAGTAGGTAAGGTCGACGCCGCGAATGTCTGGGTTTTCTCGGAGTTCGTCGAACTTGCTCGGGTATTGGACCTGGTCGGTGTTGAACCAGGCCAAAAGGTCTAGATCGAGGACGTTTCCGGAGTAGACAGCAAGATTTCGGCTTGTGTTCTTGGTATCCTCCCAGGTAAAGTAGACATCACCCGAGCTGTCCAGGTTGTAGAAAGACTGCCGAGCAGTTCCTGATGTATGGCAAGCCCAGCCGGGGTAGTATGACTCCGTCAAGTTAGGACGGGAAGAGCCATCCTGATTGAAAGGCGCGCATGGGAAGTACCAGGCAAGATCGCCATCATCATTAGTAACAATGTCTGACCCATCGACTGCCGTAATCAGTCCTTTGCAATCGCCGTTGACCTCCTGGAAGAAGAAGCTTCCATCTTGGCCTCCGTACTTGTGCGGTAGGTCATATAGAACGTTGGTATCTTGCGGAATACCTGCTGCAGCTGGGTGTTCTGAGCCCGACAAATCATACGCTTGTCCGTGGAAAATCATGTAACCGCTTGTGATTTCGTTGATCTTTAACCGAGTTGGGGGGTTTCCACACACAGTGGCCGTGAAACCAAAGGTGAGGAAACCGACAAACGCTGCAATCATAAGAATGAGGCTTATCAGCCCCATCTTCTCACGCCAAGCGCTCCGCTGAGCTTTTTGCGGCATCCCGAAGCACTTCATTATAAAATCGGGAGCCCAGAATGTCACCACTGAACAATAGGTTGTCCATAAACTCGGTGGCCGAACCTGTTCTATGGCCTTTTGACGTCTCTTCTCGGCTGCAGCCTGACGCTTGGAGAGTTTTCTTGAGCCCTTTCTTTTCTTCGATCGGTGTCGTGTCGGTACACGCTCCATTGGTTTATTGACATTCCCATGCGCCCCATACAGCTCTTCCTTGCGCTTCGAATCCATACTCGGGGTGCTCGTGGCATCCGCTTCCGTTTCTCCGTGCATAAGCGGCTCCGTTCCCGCCATCGAATTATACGTCGGCAAGTTCTGGGTCCGCTGGTGGTATAGGTAGTTTGGGTGACTCGGGTCAATGCGACCTCTTTCCGGCTTCACAAGGCTCTTCTTACGCCTTATCCCAGTATCGTCACCCCGCTCTTCGTCTATATTATCATGGTGGTGTCGAGAACTATGCGATCGGTGGTGCCGGTGCCGTCGTGGGCTGGTAGGGTCATTGTTGCCAGCATTTTCGGAGTCTCGTCGTCGTCTTCGTGAAGACTCTCGGAACGCAGAGTGGGTCTCATCCCGTCCTGGGGACGCCTTCCCCGGACGCTGAGGCAGTGACATCGTAGCCTAGTCTGTTGGGACGAAAGTCAGCATCTCGTGGATAGCGACATAGCCGCAGCTTGCACGACACATGCGCGGAAATAACGACAGGCAGCCCAAGCGCCACAAACGGATGCTCCGTTCGACATCATAATCTGAGTAAACTGACCTTAAAATAGCATATGCGATGGCGGAATTTGAGCGGTTTTCTCGAATGGAAGCCGAAGAACCCCTCCCCCAGGAATGTGGGCACCCAACCTCACTGCGGGGCCGCAATAAAGTCCTGAAATCTGCGAAATGCAATATATTAAGATATTAAACGAATGCGAGTATAACGGTTAAGGATAATGCGAAGCCGGAGTTGCGAGGCGCTGGAAAAGGACGGTCGGTGACAAGAATCACGAGCACGATCACGTAGGCTGAGAGAACTGCGAATAAAGCAAAAGCGAGTGACTAACTTGACTTGTGGAATTAAATACCACAGCAGCCAAGTTAAAATGCAAGAAGACGCAAACAAAATAGCGAAGAGGGAGGTGAGGTTGGATGGAAGAGGATGGCAAGGGAGGAATCAGTGGGACAGCAATGGCCAGCAACTGAGATGGGCGCGGAGGTCACGCCAGTCCCTGGATGGATGGGGTCCAGAGTCCAGATGGTCAAAGAAAAAAATAAAGCGGGCGGCCGCCCTGAGAAGTCTTGCGCGCTTTGGGTTACTCCAGGGTAACCCAACGTTATTAGCTGCAGAGTTTGTTGAGGATAAATATCAGAGCTGGGAGCAACCAGTGGGTTATGATGTCTTCTGTTTACAGAATTTGTTTTGACTGCAGTATAACGTTGGATGGACGCACGTCTGCTTATTCGGACCTACACCTACATACAGAGGCACCCGTGGGAACGCAGCATCTGGGTTTCGGTCCTGAAACTCCCGCACGCGCGAACTCAATCGCGGAGCCAAGATAAGTGAAATAGACGCGAGGGTGACAATAATTATTATCGCTCAGATATCTCGAACCCTCTGCTGCTCAGGAGGCAAGACGCTGGCAACCAGACCTGTTTCCCAGGGACAGAGCGCTGTCGCTAGGGGCAATCGGTCGGGGTTGCCAGATGAAATTCAAGAGCAGCTTGGCACATCCACACCAATCGCATGGCCGGGGTTTACCGCATGGCTCCGCTTCAAGGGGCTGGGCTCCATCCAGAATTTCTATAGTCCGGCTTATTGGCTGAACTTTAATCATACATTCTTAAAATAGTTTAGCTCCTAATGTCCCGCTTTGTCGGTCACCTGAGGCATAAATCTCGCCCAATTTCCCCTCCTCAGTAGCAGATGAGGGCGGCTCAAGCCTCACGCTGGTTCCAAGATCAGAGAATGATGGCCTTGACAGGGAAAGTATTCTGATGGGGAAATGCAGGCGATTTGCCTGATAAGCCTGAGACAATTTTGCCGCCAAGGTTGATGAGAGGCAACTGTAGCGATCAAGATAGGCTATTCTCAGACACAATTCTGAACATGACCAATTGACTTTCAGCCTCCTAGCCGCTTACCAAGTTTCCCTTTTTTGACTATTTTAGATGCGCTCAAGTCCGCCATCAGTCAGAATTTATTTATGCTCATATCTGCTGCACAAAATATACCCATGTTATGATCTTCGTCCCTCAGAATGGACATAAATTATGCTCAATTAACTTGAAACCTTTATATACTTGGAAGAGGTCCGTGGAGCATGGTGCTCTGAGTACTTTTGTATGTATACTACCAGACATGTCAACACGATATGATATGTAATTTTCCGACCTGGATACCTGCGAGAGCGGCACAGAAAAGGGGACTTGGAGAAGAAAGCAAAAGGGTCTTCAGTGTTCACCTCCTGCTGTCTTTTCTATTAACGATAACTTGGCTCATGTCAACTCAAGAAATGCAACTCCAAAGACAAGCTCTTTTGTCTCAGCCCTTGTCGCCCCAATGCAACCCCAAAATCCGGATCTCCGCCACCGTCACAGATCCATTCATTACCAGAGGCTCGTACGGAGTATCTCGGACCCAAAGGAGGCCAAGGTCTCTTTGATTGTTACGGAGGAAAATGGTATTGCCCATCATCAAGGGGACTAGCATTGCTTCATCTGTCATTTCCGATGGGTTCAATACGACGTACGGTGTACCGAGGCCAAGGATTCTCCCCTACGACATTTACGCTCCAGTCCCCGTTTCTCAAGAAATCATTCAAGAAGAGTAACAAGAAAGCGAAGTACCGGTCCAGACGGCGGAGTATCTGTGCCATCAGCGCTATGGATTGAGATGCTTTGATGGCGTCTACTAGGGAAGCATCAACGACTCTGGAATCATCTGTGGCATCAAATAGTCATGCATGCGGATGGATCCTCCGTGCGGTGAGTCCGAACATGAGAGTGAGATTTAGCATCCGGGTTCCGCGGTTTCCTCCACTGTTCCGAACCCACAGTTCTCCAACACCCGTCGATCTCAACATCGAACCATCCATGCATTGTTGATAGTTGATACAAAGTCGATACTTTCAGCCCCAAACTCAAACTCCTCCCGAGCCACATTTGCGCAAGCCATTGACTTTAACTCAAGGCTGAATCCATGGATGCCTTTCAGGTCCAGGTCCAGGCTTCAGCCATCCGTGACCACATGTCCCAAGAATATCCCGCGCCTGCATACAATAATCGCCAGCGAAGGCATCACGGAGCCGGTCTGTCACTGCCGAAAGGTAATCTTGCCGACCGGCCAAAACGCCCCAGAAATGTGGCTTGACCTCACTCGCTGCAAGTAAGGCGCAAACTCTGTGTCTGGGGCTCTTACAGAGCCTTCTCACCAATTTTCTGGGTCCTGGCTAGACCAGTGCCTACCACTGCCCGGCTAAGTTGTCCAGATCCAAACTCGTGGCTGTCTGCGAAGACTTACTTGTCAAGACACTGCCCAAACTTGAAAGTACCCGATTTGATGAATCATCGCTTGGTTGGATTGAATAATCCATCCCATGACTAAATTAGTCGCCGTGCCTGGGTTATATTTAGAAAAAAAAAAGCGTGCATCGAGCCAGTCAGTTCCTCACTACCGCAGCAGCCGTCTAGACACTTCATCCGACTATGTAAGACTGTGATATCTGATGGTACAATCTGTAATGTTCTCGGATGAACGAAGGGGCCATTTCGCGCCCAACATCTCCAGCATTTCTCGCAGTTCATTGACCAGGTTGATCTCCGCCAAGGATCAGATCATATCACTGCAACACTTAATCTGGCACAACATCAAGATCCCCCACCAATGAAGAAAGAACCGGAGACGGCGCGAATTCCATAGCTCGTACCAAGCCACCTCGCTTGCGGCGTGAATACGGACTCTGTCAAGACCTTCTCTGCAATTTTGATATGAGTTCATTTTCAGCCTCACAGATTTGGGGAAAGTGAGGAGAGAAGCATCCGTATATGCGGCCCCTGATGGAAGCCTGGAGGTACATCCTCGTATTAATATTTCAGCTCGCGCCCGGTGAAATGACTTTTCCTGGGTCGCGTTTTTGTCGCTCGTAGCCGGTAGGCCAGTCTTGCATGTCTCTCGCAGTAACTCGTGCAGAAATCGGCGCTGGCTGTTGGAGCCTGAAGTTACAAAGTAAGACCAAGCAGGTCATGACTGGTTGTGGGGAACTGTGGCCTGTCTGGCGGAGTATACAAAAGAAAATCGGTTTAGAGTTCGTATTTTTCTCCTCAGCAGTGTGTATTAAACCCACTCGATATTCGGGGAGAGGTAGATGACGACAAATGGAGACAGAATGAGCTGCCTGGGGAAGCGCTCGCATCATCTTTCTTAAAGAACTCCGTCTGTCCACTGCAGAAGTTTCTAGTCTTTGTCCTCCACCTCTCCCCTGTTACAATATCTGATCTGTACTGATCCGTACCGTAAGTTACCGCCAGGACCGGACTTTGGCCCGCTTGGCCCTCCAAACTCCTCTCGTCCTCTCTGGCAATTATTGGATCGATTCTTCTCTCCCGCCTCCGATTCATCCATCAATATTCTTTCTCCCCCCGCCCCTCTTGCGCCTGTTCCTCTCGTTCATTTTGCTGCCTGCACCTTTCTTTTTCCTAGCTGTGTCGCTCTCATCACTTTCGTTGTTATATTATTTCCATTCTTGTCTCTGCCTCTCTGCATTGCGGTACGAATAGTTCCCCTCACGCCATCTGTTGCCAGTTCCCTGACATTATTTCAATAGAGTCCTGTCGTTCGTTGGTGGGCCCGCTTCCTACTCAGTCGACCGATCGTCCCTCCGTCCGTAAAGCTCCCCGACGATCCATCTCTCGCTATTTCGGCTTCTCGTCGACTGAGCTGCTCTCGTTCTCTCACGCTGCGTTCGCTCCAAGCTCTCCGGTGACCACCACTAACCCGCCTTCGTTTTGCACCCCCTCTCCATGTCAAAATCATAACCTTCTCTCGCTTCAAAACCGCCTGCATCCGCTCAGGTCCCTCCGGTCTCTCGCTCAACAAAAGTGAGATTACAATCCTGGCCACATTCGACTGCTTATAAGTGACGTGCATATTCGGCTGCGTGACGCAATGGCGAGCCCCGTGGCCACCAGCTATCCCCAGTCGCTCCCGTCTCCTCCCCCTGTATACCTCCCTTCTTCGCCGCCGCAGTCTCCTTCTCGACACGAGGCTACGCCACGGTCCAACGCGGACTACACACCAACCTCACCAGTGGCACGCAAACCTTTCCCGGCGCCACCTCATGTTGCACAAGACAGCTACCGACCACCGGTCCCATCGCTCAGTGTGAATGGGCACTTTGAGCAACCCGAAACGCCAAGTACGGCAGCGCAGAACCCTCATGACGACTTCTTTACATCACACGTGCAGAAGTTGTCTCTCTCGGACGTGTCTGTAAAAGCGAACCCCACAAGCCATGGGGCATACCCGCCACGCAAGGAGTCAGTTGGAATTCTCCCTTCGGCCGGGAACATGACCTACCGACACACCCCTGCCAGCAGCGTCTCGTCATTTGCTGTAGAGCCTCATTTACAAGGCGATTCACACATCATTGGTAACAATAGCGGATCCTCATTTGATCGCGATGGTCCGTCCGGTAGCCAAAACACATCCTCCCGTGGCAGTTTGGACAGCATACCCCAGGTTTCTGAGAATTTTGAGCCTTTGCAATACCATCACCGTCCTTACCAGACTTCCCCGTCGGCTGTTCGGTCTACACCTGCGCTGGGCTTAGGAGAAAATCATTCTGGATCGAACAACCGTCTTAGCGCCAAACGCCCACAACGCCCTCGTTCGGCGTATTCTTTCGCATCAGATAATGGATCTCCACAGGCGTCGCCTTATCTCCAACCGCGTACATCATCTAGAAATTCAAGCTCTCCTGATGTCCGACCAGTGTCGTTTGTCGACCTTCTGAACGCTCCCTATCCCCAGCCGGGTCCGGCACCGGCTCAATTCGGAAATGCGCACCTTCGGTCATCCGTTGGAAACAACGCATCTCTTCTGAGCCACAAACAAACTTTTGATATGTATTTAGGGAATGTGAAAAAGACCGACGACCCGGCAGTACAATATGAGTTTGCTGTTTTCATGGTGAATGCCATGCTGGAGATGCCAGATGATGAACTTGAGGGAGGTAAGCCTTCAGTCGTCGCTGAGAAGGGCAAGAAAAGCAACGACATCACACGTTCAAGCCTTTTGAAGGAGGCCAAGTCGATTCTGCAAGGGTTATCCAGCCGGAGTTACCCATTCGCGCAGTACTACCTTGCGGATGGCTACGCGTCCGGCCTGTTCAGCAAGGGGAAAGAGGACTATGATCGCGCATTCCCCATGTTTGTAGCCGCTAGTAAGCACGGCCATGTGGAAGCATGTTATCGAACTGCTCTTTGCTACGAATTCGGCTGGGGAACCCGCGTCGAAGCCTCAAGAGCTCAGCAATTCTATCGTCAAGCTGCTTCAAAAAATCACCCTGGTGCCATGCTGCGAATGGCCAAAGCCTGCCTGTCAGGAGATATGGGCTTGGGCAAACGTTACCGAGAAGGAATCAAGTGGATGAAACGAGCCACGGAGTCTTCC
Source organism: Penicillium sp. S1316 (assembly GCA_023627405.1). Taxonomy (NCBI): domain Eukaryota; kingdom Fungi; phylum Ascomycota; class Eurotiomycetes; order Eurotiales; family Aspergillaceae; genus Penicillium; species Penicillium sp. S1316. The sequence continues at coordinate 37,680 of JAMAHF010000034.1, read as the reverse complement.
GACGCGCAGTACAACGCGGCACCGTATGAGCTTGGGGTGCTTCACGAATCCGGATACGGCGATGATGTCTTCAAAGACCCTTCTTACGCTGCACAATTATTCACCAAGTCTGCCGATTTGGGCCATGTGGAGGCCTGCTACCGTCTCGGAGACGCCTACGAGCACGGAAAATTGAATTGCCCCAGGGACCCTGCTCTGAGTATCCACTTCTACACTGGTGCTGCACAAGGTGGTCACGCAGAAGCCATGTTTGCATTGTGCGCCTGGTACCTTGTTGGAGCAGAGCCTGTCCTGGAGAAGAATGAAAACGAGGCATACGAATGGGCCAGGCAGGCCGCCGAGCTCGGTAAGCTATCATTTCTCTGAATCAAACTGGTGATCTAACGTAGAATGTTAGGCCTTGCCAAGGCACAGTATGCGGTGGGATACTTTACCGAATCGGGCATCGGATGTCGGCGTGATCCCCTAGAGGCCAACGTCTGGTACGTGAAAGCAGCCGACCAAGGCGAGACTCGAGCGATACACCGCATTGCGGCTATCAGAGCCGCTGCAGACGGTGTCAACCCAGCGCAGGCCGCTGCGGATGCCAATGGAAGAAAATCCCGCAAGAGTGGTACGTAGGCTCCTAAACCCTTATCCGTGCCTATCTAATGAAATTGCAGACGGCAAAAAGAGATTTGGCATTTTCTAAGCCATTATACAGCACTACAAGTGCCATACAGGCAGACCATGTTCTGCGATGAATAATACATAATAAACGATCTTGCTTGCACTTGCACGGACATCAATAATCATTTTTACTGAAGCGACGCATGAATCCGCATCCTGGGCTGGCATATGAGCGGACCATGTCTTACCTATATAATTGCCCAGGCGAGTTACTTATCTGCATGCACATAGTGTTTATTTCTCCTCTCTCTACCTTTACTCGGGATCGGACTCTTGTTGGCAAAATTCCCGGGATTTTTTGTACGGGCTGCACACGTAATCTGGAGCAAATAGTTAATAAAAATCATGACCAGTACTCCAGAGTACCTTTCTTTGTGCGACACTGCTGATCTCAGCCTGAAAACGCGGCAATTCGTCATGATGGCAGCTTTCCCCGCATTCTCCGCCTCCGTCCCATTCTCCAGATTCCCCGCCCGCCGACCACTCATTCTCCGCGACACCTTATCCAGAGTTTATCATGACTTCATCACCTGTGTTCGACCAACGGGACGCCGTGCCCCCATTCCACGGTTCCACCCGCTCCCAACATCCCGCTCGAGGCATATAAGACCTCACCTCGTCACTTCCCCTCAATCTCACACAGCACAAGCCATCAGTTTCATCGTCAATACCACCTAGAATCAACACAATTGCTATCAATATGGAGCCCTCTGACCCCTTAGACTCCCAATGGATCTCTATCCACATCCGCGACCACCTTGAGGACCGCGACATTAACATTCGAGACTCACTTGTTACCCCGTAAGTTCCCCCCCATTCCCTCTGCCTCTAATCTAACCCCATTCCTCCCCGTCCAAATCAATCAAACCTCGATTAGCCTACATTTTACTAACCATCGATAAAAAAAAACTATAGAGGCGACTTCCACTCCCCCGACGACGCCTCGAAAACACTCACCGAATCCTCCATCGACAAGATGATCATCCCGTCCAACGGCCTGGGCGAAGTGTGCGCGACCGGCCGCCGCGGCAGCGAGGGCTGGCTCGATCTCTTCGACGGCGACAAGAAGATCTGCGAGCTGCACTGGGACAACCGCACGGGCTCGTACATGAACGACTTTGAGGTGCTCGAGGGCGACGAGCGGTACAAGGTCGAGTGCAGCGGGTGGAGCTCGGCCAAGGGCCCGCTCGGCCATGTCTTTGTCGATGTCTCCGAGGCCGAAAGGACCGGCAAGGGGAATAGGAAGACGGAGTTGGGCGGGCTGAGTGTGTTGGAGAAGGGGGAGAAGGTGGGTGTGCGGGCTCCGGGGGCTGTGGAGGCCGGGAAGAGTTCTGTGTAGGCTGGGGGGGTTGGGCGGGTTATCTCTATCTCTCTTTATGTATATGTTCTAGTCATGTTTTGTAGATTTGGGTCTGGGACCAAGAATCTATACGCGTACGCAAACGAAATCAAGTTAGCCGAATGAATGTAGTGACTTTTCACTATATGACGCGAGTGTATGTGTGTAGATCTTGGCGGAAACAGGATGCCAATCGGTAGATAAAGGCATTCAAGAGTCTGTGGTCACTTCTGGCTAGTGCTCACTTGTGCATCTCATCACCCTCCAACCAGAGCCTAGCCGGCGCAGGATACCTCCTTACACGGCGCATCTGGGCCCTTGAACAGGCCTACCACATGCGGTCGATCGTCTCTCTGCATGTCTAGTGCGACTGGCCTCAGGCCGACCGCATCACATCTGCCTTTCCTGTGCTACCTCATATATATATTGAGTGCTGCCCCGCTCTTGCGAAAAGCTTCCTGTACGCAGTCCTTTCTTCCCCCCAAGAATTGGCCTTTTGAAATGAAAAAAAAAAAAAAAAAAATGACACCAGCTTCAGGAAAACCGACAACGACGCCGTCCACCCTCCCACGCACCGGCCTCGCAGCCCTCTTCGCGCAGCTCTCCATCCCGGGCGAGATCCAGCTCCCCAATGGCTCCATCATCCCCGTCGGTGACAACCCTTCTTCCCCCTTAGGCTCCGGCTCCCTCTACCGGATAACCTTCACCTCGGAGAAAGCGCTCCGAACGCCCATGATCGAGCGCCGCGTCGCCGAAGCATACGTCAGCGGCCTCATCGACGTAGAGGGCGACATGCCGGCGCTGTTCAACGCGCGCGCCGCGCTGAGGGAGAAAGTGCCGCTGTGCCAGAAGATCCAGTTCGTTTACGACTTCCTGCGGTCCGCGACGCGCATGAACGCCAAGGCAATTGGCGAGCACTACGGGCAGGACGATGACTTCTATCTCACGTTCATCGACAAGCGGTTCCGGTTCTACACGCATGGGCTATTCGCGAATCTGGAGGAGAGCATCGAGCAGGCATCGGAGCACAAGCTCGAGAAGATTTGGGCGAGTCTCGACCTAAAACGCGGGATGCGCATCCTCGATATCGGCGGCGGGTGGGGTGGTGTAACGCAGTATTGCGGTGCGCGCGGCGTGCACGTAACGACGCTGACGCTGGCGCCGAACGGGGCGCGGTATGTGCAGCGGCTCATCGAGGAGAAGGGCCTGCCGGGGCGGGTATTTCTGCAGGACTTCCTCGCGCATGAGCCGGAGGACGAACCCTACGATGCTGCGGTCTCGCTCGGCGCAATCGAGCATCTGCCGGACTACCGCCGGTTCGCGAGTAAAGTGTGGGATGTGCTCAAGCCGGGGGCGAAGTTCTACCTCGACGGGTCGGCGACGGTGACCAAGTACGCGATCAGTTCGTGGACGAGAGAGAACATCTGGCGCGGGGCGCATTCTTTTATGACGGTTCAGGATGTCATGGGTGAGCTGCTGAACTATGGGTTTAGTGTTGACGAGGTGGTTAATGAGACGCGGGACTATGAGTGGACGATGCTGGAGTGGGCGCGGCGGCTAGATGTGAATAGGGAAGAGATTGTGGCCGGGTATGGAGAGGAGATGTACAGGACTTTTCGGATCTTTTTCTGGGGCGGCGCGCATGCGTTTAGAACGAGGAATTTGCAGGCGTATCATCTTGTTGCGGAGAGGCTGGAGGAACGGGGGCCCAGGCCGGGGGTTTGGACGAGGGCCTGGCAGTTTTTGGGCAAGTTGAGGTAGTCTAGGTAGATTTCTAGAGCTTGGGTTGTTTTATAATGAGGATACGCTTGATTTGCGTGGGTATCTCTAGGAGCAATGTACTTTCATACTTTGCTAAGGCATGTTCAGCTATAGTTCATTTCCCACCATGTTTATAAATAACTGCCACATCCCTTCTAATCCTTGCACTCCTTTACAGACCACTACTCTGAAACCAAGATATGAAAGCATTTCCATCTATAAGCAAAAGGTCATAAGAAGATCGACCTCTGTATCTCCTCACCTGTCGTCAGCTGTTAAGGTGGGAATATCCTCCAAGACCCACCTGTCATTCCTTCCCCAACCCATCACAACGAACAACAACGCCACGACTCCATAAAAACACAAATATAGAAACAAAACACTCTCCGGATTCTGATCTGATCTGCGGCCTGTCCAACTCAGCAGGCAGACTCCATTCCGACCGCCTTTCAAAACTCTCCTGAAGATCTTATCACGTTGCGTCATCACCCGGTGCCGGTTGTATCAAGGGATAATAAACAGCCCACCCACGAACGTTTGTTTTGACATCAACTTCAATTTTTTTTTTCTTGCCCCGTCACCTTAAAATAGAGCATCGCTCTCCTGCTTGAAGGAGCCAGAATCGAACTGTGTCGAATCAAATCAAATTGACCCAAAATGCGCTTCCTCTCCCTCTTCACCATCCTCGCAACCGCGACATTCACATCCGCCCTGCCGGAGCAGGCGAGCGTGCAGATTTCGTGTATTGGCGTATACATTGACCTCTCTTTCCCGGATATATTCATTGATAGAGGATTGTACTAATGATGGTTTTATTTACAACAGCTCAACGATCGCTACTGCGATAATGTGACTGTAGGATTGACTTGCTGTCCGCCACTGACTTGTGGAAATGACTCGGTATGTGCTATTTCGGACCTAGACTTCGAGAAGCTGGTTATATCGAGTGAAAATTGTGCTAATTGATTTGGTGAATATAGAGGTGCCATTCTTGAGTGAATCGAGTAGAGGGTGTTTACTACGAATGGACTACAGTTACGCGGTTGGATCGATAGGCGATGGTGCCAACGAACCGATGCTACGAAATGAGGCGGAATGTTGAAGATAATATGGACAGATAGATGGCCAGGCGTATCTGGCTGCTGAAGCAGGATGGGATCCTTGTACTTATCTATCGTTAATATGTGTATACGGGGATTGGTTGAGCGCGGGCGGCATGGCAAACGGAGAGGAGAGGGAATGGGATCCAGCCACTGGTCAATTCTTTGAAGGCATTAAAAAGTTCCGTTGGTAAGAAAAGTGAAGAAATCAGTTGTTAAGTATCGCGTTTAATGAAGGAAAGATTTCGTATACCATACTATGTGACTTCACTGGCATAGGGCTGCTGGATGGAAGTATAAAAAACCGATCTCCCTCCAAACTATGATTCTCAACCACCTTTCATACACCCCCCACGGTCTTGGGGTTGAGGTTCGAGCATCCCCCGTTTGCAGGCTCCATAAGTGCACATATGTTCTTAGCCCTCCGCCCATCCTTTTTCAAAGGCTCTTTATGTGACCTTTCCTATATATCCCGCAGGACCCCTCCCCAGACACAAAAATTTCCAGGACGACGATTTCCATGCTCAGTCTTCCAACTGGGAAGCCCCTATGGGCACATCTTCAACGACGGCTTGATAGTTAGTTTACGTACGTACGTACGCACCCTTCCATACCCACAAGTTACTAACCTCCCCAACTACGCTGCGCTATATCGTAGTCGCGGCCGGGGACACAGCCGCCTGAGCCCATGCATCGCAGCCTTAACAGATTCGCCACATTGTGGCTGCCCATCCCTTCATCCATGGAACTGAGCTCCTTCATTTCACGTCGGTGTCGCCCTGAACCATACTGCTCAAAACTTCAGCATTCAAGAACGCAGACAAATAGGCCATTGGCTTTGTCCATGGTCGTCTGGCTAGATGGAGACTTTGACGGGATATCGACGGAGCTGGCGATAGCGTTCGAACGAAGATTGAGACGATACCAACCAAAGGCACCCTCCGTCTTGGTCTTCGATTTAGTGAAGTCCCGGAAGAGGGATTGCATATGGCCTGTCCTATGGCCTGTGTTTTCCCGAACTCCATGATGCTGCGGTCTGGGCCTATAGCATTACAGCGAGCATCTGTGCCGATCCCCGATGCCTCCAAAGAAGATACCTCATTGCAATGTCTGCAGGTTGTCCGCTTTCGATCGATCCATACTCCAAGACGAGGACCTTCACTGACGGAAGATATCCCGGCGCAATTGTCGATGAAACGTACACCAACGGTTGAGGTTGGCTCTGCGCCTGATTAGTCAATAAAGCAGGTGGTTGGATCCTGTCCTGGTCTCATGGTGAGCAACGATGTTGGTGGTGGGGATCGGGGACCGCCTAGGGGATCCATACTAACCGGGGTTCTAGGTTGTGACCGTTGATCCGCGACTTCACTCACAACCTGAACCGATGGTGCCCTGGTGCTCTGGCATACAAACTGCATTATCATGATTGTGGAAGCGAAACGCCGGCTACGATTCAAGGAAACATCTAGCATCGTCATCCAGGAGGAGGCAGCTGGGCTTGTCGGCAGCCATGCCGCCGAATTCCCAGGTCTCAAAAGAGCCAGTGAGTACATACCTAGCAAGGTATATAAGCTGTTCTCACCTGGGCTGCAAGTGCCAACAGCGAAGCAAAAAGGGCTCCAGATCAATCGGCTGTTTCGGCAAGACGTTTTGTCGAATTATACGAAGCCAGCGGCTGGCGATGAAATCGATTTATTTCCCAGGAAGGTTTCTACATATATAACCCTGTGCCTTGCTCCTTGATCTGGGTAGCACCCGGAAACATGGCCAGGGAGTACGAGCAACGCGATATCAATCGGAACTAGGGTTTCAGGCCCCATCGCCGTAGGCATACTCAATGTGCCAGGGGAGAGACTTTATCGGCCAAAGCGGATCGCTACAGCTCGAGGTGATAAGACCAGCAGGATTTGCTTATCCTACAGTTATTCTACATTATCGTGAATAACTTAGCTGAACTCTCTGATGGCTATCTGTAATCACGCTTAGTTGATTTGACTATGAAAATGCTGATCAAGCCGAAAATTTTTTTACACAACTAATTGGCATTCTTTACCGTATGGTACAGATCTTAGTCCAAGCTCCAAGCCCTAGATATTTCTGAAGTTGTCATAGATTGACCATGGCAAGCAGCAGGATTTGCGCGAAGTATTCAGTGCCGGACTCATATCACACGAGTACATTAATCGATACGTGAGGGCGCAGCAGTGGACAGGGTGACACGACAAATCAACGGGGTGTACAAACAGATGACTGCAACGAGAACATCCTTGTTTCTTTTACTTTCTATGATGTCTGGAAAATTGGCTCGACCAGGAGAAGGCAGCCGGATATTTTACCCCGAGTTTGAGAGGGGATCCTGAAGACTGGTTTGTCCGTCAGATAGTAAGTGGCCTTGCAAGATTCAGAGGATCCCTTCCAAGCTCCTCTACTACGCCGTTCCCATAAGGCAGGGCAGCCAGCGCACTTTCAACCGATCTCGCACATATTGTACCTGTGGTTGTTGCGGCTTGTGCACAACGTTCCACCAGGAAACTCGACACATATCGTGATCTACAGATCTGCTGGGGGATTCTTATTTGGGCCGCTTGACTCTACTCCTGGACTATGTCCTGGCTACGAACAGACATGCATAGAATGCGTAAGCAGCAAACCCATGTAACGATCAAGAGCGAAGTGATAAGCATCCTTTTCGAACAACACCCAGTCTCCTTTGATGTCACAGAGAGCGGAGATAAGAGTGTCGACGTCTTTTACAGCCCTGCGTTTGTACGCCGATTCTTTTCCTCTTTTTTCCCCAGTTTATTCTCTGTCTCGTGGGGCACCAGGTTGCAACTCGCGTCGTTTGGCTGCGTGTCTCATGGTGTCGTCGGCAATCCTCAGGAGATACATGCTTGCTTTTAAAAAAATGGCAAGCCAGTCATTCGCCGCTCGATGTGCCTGGTTCCAACCCATACAAGAGTGGGGATCTTAATATCGCAAAATCGCACTTGCGCGCGTTAAAAGCGAGCCGGTAAAATTGGCATGTCACCTCTAGGCGCCAGTGCAGCTATTATTATGGCGGGCCTGGGGTGAGGTATGCCTCAGAGTCATTTGATGACACAGCCTTATCTACACTTAGCGCTGACTACCATGTCGATATCGAGGACTTCGATTTTGATTGCTCTGCCCACATTTCAGGGCGAAATATGTAACGCAAGAACCGCGGCGGTTTCACCGATATGGCGACCGTCCAGTGGCAACACAATCCCGAGAACAAGCTAACCAACACCACTCTTCATGACCCAGACCAAGCGTCCTGGGACCGAAACTCAGTCGGCCGTGTGGGCAGCGGCTGAAGCCTAGCTGCTAAACCTCTATATCCAAGCTGAGCGCGATACCTGGAGATTTGACCCGCTTACGGCATCGTCGCAGTGGGGAGATATGTTAATTTTCTTTTTCGCTGGATGAACCATACAATCCCATGGTCCAATTTTGGGGGGTGGTCGGAGAGCTCGAAGTGATGCAGGATGAGGCTGCTGTTTGAATGCTGCGTGCAATGGATTGTCCCGCAGATCCAGTATCATCGACATCATGTCGCGCTTTCTCGTCTGCCTCCGCTCTAAGGGGTTGCGGTCTCGCGCCACATGGGATCAATCCGATCTTGCTCTAGAGATTCACGACGGCGGTCCCGGATCCTCGGGGATCAAAGTGCAGTCCGCTCTTGAGTCCCCGTCTGCTTCATTATCAGCATCGAATATCGAGGTCGGGAGCCATGTGCGGAACGCCAAGAGAGAACAAGGGGATATATACTCTTTCTGGTTTTGGCAACCACTCGCCTGCAGAGCGACAACCTAAGTACCTCATTAGGAGTGGTTCAGGCGCAATAACCAATGAACAAGAGCCCGAGGATGCGCTGAGAATGTATAATTATGACATTCACTGAACCTGGTGTACACCACATGAAGCGTAACTGATTATCTAAAACGGCAGTGGATACAGATAGCCCGAAGAAGCATGGGTATCCGGCATCTACTCCTCCCAGAAGGCCCTCTGATGTTTCGTGAGTGGTCTATGTTGTTATCGCAGTCTCGAACTGCGAGATAGTCCCCGGGTACCGGTTGGACGAGTTCACTGATGGTTTACGGTGTGGCAACCGATGGATGGGATTATTATTGCCTCAAGCTGGTAGAGGCCCATAGCGAGTGGTCGACTGTGCATGTTTCAGAAACCTTGAGCGGAATAAGCGTGCTCAACAGCGATTTCCTGCGCGCCATAGTGAGGAATACCCTGTCGACTAAAGGGCCCCTTATAACTGGCGAAGTAGCACGTAGTGCCTGAGGTTATTAGATTGGAATCTTTAACACGGAGATTTATTCATGCGCAGTTTCGTGAAGCCTAATAATCGCACCGTGGCTGTGTGTCAGACCTCACCCACAGCTCCCGGAAACGCAAAGCTGCCTCAGAGAAAGGAGGATACTTTGCATTATGCTTATGAAGGCAACTTGCCACACCATAGACAGAGGATTATCATGGTTTAGAAGTGACAGCAGACATGAGACATTTGTCTTCCACCCCCAGTCCGGCGACGAAGAACCAGCTGTCGTTGCCTAATAAACGCCACTGAGGAGCAGTTGGAACGGTTGACCGAAATTGTTCTCAGGGGCCTTTGCTTAAGGACTCTTCCCTTTACAACTACATGACAGGGCGGCCATTAATGTCAGGTATTGGGAGAAATGCAGCCATGAAAAGACCACTAGGATTACCGCTTGATATCCCCATACCCCCATACCCCCATACTACTCCGTAAACTCAACCTTCAAAGCTACACTACCATGGCAACCGATGAGAACCCATTTATCGGCCGTTGCCAGCTGGCCTGGACATTTACGGTCTACGGTGTGGAATCTCCCCATCTTGTTTGGGAAGAAAATCGATTCACCGTCCGAAGACATCATTGCTGGTGACTTCTATCACTTACCACTGGTCATTCCTCACGGACATTTAGATGCCTCTCCAACTCTCATGCGTTACTAGTTCAGGATTGCTGAAGAGGAAACCAAGGCTAATTCTTTCCCTGAAATCTTCCTGACCTCGTGTTAGAACGAAGGATAGCAGGCGGGTGAAGACAACGTAGAAGTTGCTCCATTGGGAAGTTTATTTGGGGGATAACCACGAAAAGGATTCCGAGGCACTGACGGGCTTACGATGAGACCTGTCCGCATATACACAGCACTGGGCTGCCCATAAGAGGTGCTTCCCTGCTCTGCCCCTAGATATCATGAGTAGGATGGCTTCGGCCATTGGTCACGGGTGTATCTCCATCAAGCCTAAGACCATGGAAGTACCCTAGAACCCCCGATCGACAGGCATCACATCTTCTGTGTCAATGGGTGGACACAATGCCTCCCATCGGAGGCAATCTCGCATCTATCCCTGTTTCATCACATTGGCAGCTAAGAGAAAATGACAGAAAGGTCCTGTCCCGTGTCGCTGGAGCAATCACGCATGTGTCTTTGCCAGCACTTGGAAAGAATGGAGTCCAACACCCAAGAACAGAAGGGCCTTGCACACTCAATTGCCGCGCAGTAAGTGCCGCCAGCACGCAATAGCGCCACTGCCAGACTGGTCTACTTATATAACTAGGAGAACTTTGTTTCAGTACCAGGTGCGTTCGACTGTGTCATATCTCTTGTTACCTGGAGCTGCAGGTAGGCGCTGGTCCGACTGTACCATAAAGAGGGAAGGAATCTATAAATCATTTTCCAGATTCTTCGGCCGAAGCGGCTGCTACTCGGATAGCCAGTCACGAGCTTGCGGGCCGGTAATGCATCATATCTCTCGCGGTTTGGTGACGTGTTGGGCACATATGTGCTCTACTTCTACCGTTTATACCAAGCAAAGAGAAGAAATGGCCGCTTGTAGACTCCATGTCCGCGTTCTATTAGGCTACGATACTATAGGCTGGGTGAGATGCACGAGTTGCACATCGCGTTGCATGCGTGTACACTCAACCCTGGCAACGAAATCGATGTGCGCTATGTCTCACCTGGGGTGCGCGAATAACGGGAGGAGGCATCATGTACACAGAATCAGCAAACCCGTCGCCTGATACCAGGGCCGAGGGAATCGGGTGGAAGGTGACATGACAGATCGAGTACGCGCTAAAGTTACGGACTCTTGCTATTCCCAACCCAGAAACGGTTGTATCATTCCCTGCACAGGTGGCCGGTGGTTGAAGTCAATCGTGTGGTTCCAGTGGCTCGATGATATGAGCTCGAATGTACGTGAGGGTACGAGGAAGAAGAATGGGACAATTATGGGTCGGTGAGCAATGGTAATCGATCAAGTCAAACGGCTGTTCTCTCGAACTCTTTTTTATTATAGCTCGGTAACGCGCTGGCTCAGGCACGGGCTAAGACATACCGGAAACGACGGAGCGAGACTGTCGAACTCGGTCTCTGCCCAAATCATCAACGTTCCCCGTCAAAGGGCCGTTCCACGTCCTGCGAAATATGTATACAAGTGGGCGTTTTGCATAGCAGCGCAACACTAAGAAATCGTTCTGATGCACGTCCAATTACTAATGAGTTTTACCTCCTACCCTCCTGTGCCATGGCTCAAACCATCTTGTCAGTGCAGTGCCTAGATCACAACAGAAGACGGCCATTTTTCAAGGGTGCTTTTATCCTGCTAACCCCGTGTCTTAGCCGCAGACACCTGGCACCTGAAGAAGCCACACCCTGATAGTGTCGAGTGTCCTACTTATGCACTGTCGGATACAGCAGTAAGGCAAGCCTTGTAAGGTTGGTCACCTATGCAAAACTGCGCAGTGTTCTCTGAAGAGAATTGTACCACCAAATGAGCAGCACTCTAAGATGGCATTTCCGGCAGGCGGGGCCTCAAGAGTATAAAGGGAGCAGCGTGCGAGGTGGGATCAGATTCAAAGAATGGGTTTAGACATGGATTGCATGACGGCCGTCGGAGAGTCGGCTCCATGAAGACCCCGTAGGAATACCCTTGTTGAGTTTCGAAGCCGATTAATATTTTCGAACAACCTCTCACTTCTGAAATACTGTTTTTGTTCTTGGGGATCGTTTTCTTTTTTCTAAGATAAAACAAATTAACAACCTATAATAGAGTAAGGTGGAAGTTTCCACAGGTTCAACATCCTTACCTCCGCCCTTAAGCTGGCCGCCGAGGCCTCCTTAGGGGGTCTCTCGACTGGAGGCAAATCCTCGCCCTCGACGGGGTTAACATCCTCGTCCTGGCGACATGGGCGGTGATACAGCGTGTCTAGGGAAATGGTATGATAAGCACCTAAAACGTTGTATATAGCTTCCACACAATGACGTTCTTCTGTTGGGTCTGGCGCAGCTTATAGATCTATCGGATGCATGCCGCCGCAAACCTTTCCATCCCGGCAAGCTTTGGGGCGAAAGCATTTGGTCAAAGCTGCCCAGTGGCGTTTCGCTGGCGCAGGACTAGAAACAGCGTGGAGGGGCGTCAAAAGTGTATTGGATTCTTCTTCTGCTCGTTCCGGCCGCATTTCGAAGACGGGGAGTCCAAGTCCACACCCATCAAACTATTCTTAGCCTACACCATGCACAGCAGTCTCGTATATTAATGACATTACGCCCGGGAATCTGGGGTCTGAGCCGCGGATATGCCCTCGTGCCTGCCTTGGTCGGGGGAAGAAGCGGGTGGAAAGGTTGTTGTTCGTTCCTATCTACGCTTTCTCCGTTCGTCCGCGGTCCAGCAAGGCGTAGGGGAAACAAGACGCCCAGCCCTGCACCGCTTTACGGTGTCGTATTATCGACGACCTTGTCAACCAGACTGACCATCGGACTGCTGAAAATGGGAGGGCAACCCGCAAGGAAACCACGCCCGGTGCAGTGCAGATACTCCGCCGAAGGGTCATGCGCCAGCCATCCTTTGTCCCTCAACTACAACATCGGCCTAATAATTCCACAGTATCTCGTACTAGCGGACGTCGTACGCTCCGAGCGAGTCAATCGAGAATGGAAAATCTTTTTATTGCCGGAGTATTTGGCAGACCATGAGGTATCTTCCCCCGTTTGGTGATGGCGGCATTGAGTTAAAGGTTAGGCCGCTTTCCGCCGGTGAGACATGGAAGCTTAACTGAAATTCCCTTCATAACCCGAGGCGGAGAATGCATTCATGGCCGCGAAGGCTGTTCAGCCTGTCCTGTCGAGAAAGCTTCAGGCCAGCCTGGCGGTGTCAAATCATTCATGATGCGGGTGGATCTCCTCTATGGTACGGAGTCATACTATCTCCCTCGCAGGCTTTGTCTGCTTTATGGCTATTGCGCTTTTATTGGCAGAGAGAGACCCGAAAATAGGAACAGAGAACGGCTGCGGGTTTATCAGAAAACAGCAACGTTTGACTGTCCAGATCCCAAGGCTCTCGGTCCCGTGGATTGACCCTGCACCGTGCTGCTTCAATACTTGTCATTGTTTCTAGGTAGACTAAAGAGCCACCGACTCCTCATCAACGTTGCCTAGCCGTTGAATAAGTGGCAGGCCCACTCACCATTTTATAATATATCAATCATCTCAATTGTAGGTCTGTCGGCGACGGAAAGCCCCAGCCTTCAACTCAGTGGAAAACAGAGATCACAACATGTAAGTCATCTCTCCGCCCAGTCCTGCAATGAAACTCCATGCGGCGGGCCAATACTCCACAGAAGAAAAACTAAGCTCGGCAGATAGAATGCGGCTTTCGAGTCAAGCGAGTGGCCAAGATAATCCCACTTGTCTTGTCCTCTCCAGCCATTTACTACTGTTTCTGCCTCTCTCGATGCCCCAAAAATATTAACAACCGAAAATCCTTGCAGCACTGGCCAAGTCAAGTGATATATGAGCTAGAATAGAGCCCGATACGTGATTGTCCTAATGATCTACGGGCTAGCAGCTGTCTGCCCGGCCCGACGACCATGGTAACCTAGAGTTATCGCTTCCCATACCAAGGGAAACAGTAGAGACGGTTGACCATCGCAAGCTGAGCGTTTCATTGACCTTATGATACCTGGAAATGATGCCTCACTTTGAAGTGAAGCGACACACCTGATGCCGACGCCGACGCCGACGCCGATGCCATTTGACCCGACAATGCCTTTGGTGCCGTGATAATGGCTGGATGCGCAGAGCAGCCGGTTCTTCTTTATCATCATCATATACATAGGGAACCCCCTCAAGTAAAACTACATAACCCTTTGGTTTGGGATTATAGATCACGCATTCCCCCTGTCGATGGGCCGAGGTTGAACCAGACACTCACTCGCCCACTTTCCATGCTTCTTTTTACCTCTATCCTAGGGTAGCCCGCGCTCCAAGTCAGGATGGCAATCTTGGAAGCATGATCCACTTGCTTCTGCAGTAGCAAATACTATAGATGTATACCATCTTTGCCTTATCTAGACAGTCATTTCAGAGCTGTACAGGGCCAGAAAGCTTATATATCTCCCAAAATGTCCAGTGTTCTGCCTTTTGGTAAGCACCTATGTAGATTTCATGGTCACGAGCACAGGCTCTGTGGCAAGACAAAAGCAAGATGGGGGCTTCTCTTGCCCTTGCATAATTATTCCGCTCGACACTCTGGAGGACCACCCCGGCTCTACAGTTAATGACCACCGTGGTAAGATGTAAGCGAATAAGAAGTTAGGTACCATACGGACCGGAGTATGCCTCACGCTTGGCAACGGGATATCTCGACCAGTTATAGATAAAAAAACCGACAGGGGTTCGCGTCCACGCCCGCTTGGCATGGCTGACTCTGATCTTCCCATCGCGCCAACATTTAAGCCTTGCGATCATAACCGCCTCACTAACAATCCCTTTTCGTTCAGCTCCAATTCCCGAGAAAACTCGAAACGGTCCTTGTTTTCTAAACACAAAGATTCCCAAGCTATGGATGAATCACGCTCAACGTATGATACGTATACCGTCGGATGGGCCGCAACTCTGCCATGTGAACTGGACGCAGCACGACTGTATCTTGACCGCGAACATGCGGACCTTTCCGGGGGTGTGGATGACCGCAACTCATACATTTTCGGAGAGATGTCGGGACACAATGTGGTGATTGTGTCCCCGGGCCCGGGCCGATCGGGGATTGTACCTGCTACACAAATCGTGACACACATGACGAGAACGTTTCGCAAGATTCGCTTTGTGCTCCTGGTGGGTATTGCCGGGGGTGCTCCTGGGACACCGAGTGCGCGGAACGCAATGCTCGATATTCGCTTGGGAGACATTGTTGTTGGCTGTCCGGAGGGAAATGATGGTATGTACTATGTAGGTCTCTGGCTTTCGGCAACAGATTGCCGCTCAGTACGTGTGGGATGGATTAATTGGCTATTGTATCTGAAGCACCGGCTAATCCCATGGGCGCAGGGGGTATTGTACACTACGACAAGGGCAAATTAACCGAGGATGGCTTCCAAGTCGCGTCCCACGTTAGTAAACCACCATCATGGCTTCTTGCCAAGGTTTCAAAGCTACGGTCCGATCAAAAGATCCGCAAACACACGAGTATGATGATTGAATACATCCGCGATATGCAGAAGCATGTATCCGAAGAGGAGGACCTGATGGAGTACGTCTTCCCTGGGAGAGAGAACGACAAGTTGTTTAGACCCGACTCTCCACACATTGGTGGAGAGAACTGCTCGGAATGTGACATGAACATGCTGGTCGCTCGCCGGCACAGAGACAAGCCAGCTGTCCATTACGGACTGATAGCATCGGGGAGTCAAATTATGCGATCAGCAGAGCGGCGGGATGAGCTGCGGGCGCAGAGAAACATTCTATGCTTTGAGACAGAGGCTGTGGGCTGATGGATGACTTTCCATGTCTCGTGATAAGGGGAATATCGGACTACGCTGATAGTCACAAGGATGATCTCTGGCAGGGATATGCTGCCATAACGTCTGCTGCATATGCCAAAGACCTGCTGCGAATTATTGAGAGTCAGGAAGTGGAAGAAAAGGAAGCGGCGATCACAGTGACTGAGAGATGTAAGACCCTACTGGTCTATGCAGGAAGATCCTTGGTTTAAATAGCCGCTAATCAGAAAGTCATTTGGGTAGTCGTTGAGACAGTAGCCGCCATTCAAGGAAGCATATCTGCAATAAGCAACGCCAACGATGAGTGTAGAATCGAAGAATTGTTGACCTGGCTCTCGCCGGTTGAGAAAAGCGACGAACAACCAGCGTATTTTGAAAAAATGGCCGACGATACTGGAAAATGGTTCCTGGAGTCAGTCGAGTTTCAGCGTCTGATCCATCAATCGGATGTCACACTCTACTGCCACGGTATCCCCGGAAGTGGCAAGAGCAGCCTTGTCTCTCTCGCAATTGATTACCTTTACAATCTTCGTCACAACGATGCAAGCTTTGGCATTGCATATATCTTTTTTAGTTTCGCTCGAGAGGATGCGCAATCCCCATCTGACCTCCTCGCTTCCCTTGCAAAACAGCTTGCGCAACTACATCCCTCTCCGTCGCAGGTGCTTAAGGAGCTTTATGAGAGAAATTACAAGAAGAAGCAGCGACTGTCTGTCAGCGAAATAGTGGAGTTATTAAAGCGGCTGATAGGTGGGTTTAGAGTGGCTATAATCATCCTTGACGCCCTTGACGAGTACAAGAGCTCCACCGGGCTCCTAGAAAAGTTCATGCGGTGTCTGTTCCAATTACAGGAAGAGAATGACCGGTCCTCGCTGAAAATTCTCGCCACATCACGGCCTAATCACAATATAGAGGCCCTGTTCGAAAAGGCGACGCACAAAGTTGAGATCCGTGCGCAGGATGATGATATAACCAAGTATCTGCAGGCCGAGCTAGATTGTGTTATGCGAGACAAGGCGGACCAGGCACTACGAGAAGAGGTGCAAAACAGGATACTCAAGGCAGCTGACGGAATGTAAGCCATGAAAACTGTTGCTCTTGTCCTAGAAAGCTGTATCACTGAAATTGTTCGGACATTAGGTTCCTGATTGTGCGACTCCAAATGAATTACATCCTAACACTGCCGACTAAAGGTCACATCAAGGATGCTCTCGAAACCCTATCACGCGGCGCGGATGGGTTAACTGATCTGTATTCTGCCGCTATGAAGCGGCTGGATTATAGAGGGCAAGCTACGCGAGAGCTCGCGCAGGCCATTTTATCCTGGGTCGTACATGTTAAGAGGCCTCTTGCGGCCTGGGAGCTCCAAGATGCTCTTGCTATACGACCAGACACCAGGGGGCTTGACAGGAGCCTGATCAGAAAGTACTTTTCGAACATCGGTCATCTTCAATCCGTATGCGAAGGGTTGGTTGAGGTTGACAGCCACAATATTGTTCGCTTGGCACACTACACGACGTATGAGTATTTCAGTCAGTCGCCAACCCCGTGGCTGATATCTGCGCAGTCTCACGTTGCGCGCATGTGCTTGACCTATTTGTCCTATGACGTCTTCGAGACGCAGGTTCGCCTATGTCGCGTGGACGACGACACTCGCCTGCTTTATTATCCATTCTACGGCTACTGTTGCCTGAACTGGGGTTACCATGTCAAGGAAGCTGCGATGGAGACCGCTGATGCCGTCATGAGTCTACTCACTAACAAGTATAAGCTTGAGAGTTTTTCTAATGAGATGTTAAAGCTTTCTCAGTCATTTGAGGACTCTGACGATGAGGACGATGGGATCACTTGTCTACCGGCAATGCATGTCGCGGCGTGGTTTGGAATGATTGGTACGCTAAAGCGGCTTGTTGAGCTTGGTGGCGACCCCGATGTGAAAGACAAGGCTGGCCACACACCATTGTCACGGGCCGTTGTATGTTCTGAATTTCGCACCGTCGAATGGCTTCTGGACAGTGGGCGCGTTGATATAGATGCCACAGATTGGGAGGGGTCTACGCCTTTATTCAAGGCGATTTGTACAGGTGACCAGGATATGGTCCGCCTGTTTATCGAACGTGGAAATGCGGATCTTGCTCACCGGAACGAAGATGGCGAAACGGCTCTTCATATAGCCTGTTGGGGAGGTGACCCTGCAATTGTACAAATGCTGCTGGCAACTGGGGAAGCAGACGTTAACGCAAGAGATTACGTTTCTTGGACACCTCTATCTATAGCCGCCGAAGCCAACTGTGATCCAGATACGACAAAGTTGCTAGTTGAAGCCGAAGGGGTAGCGATCAACTATCGCGATGGGGTTCGACATGTGCCTCTCGTTTCCGCTGCGAGGAAGGGTTCTGTCTCTGTTGTAAACGTGTTGTTATCTGCCGAAGGGATCGATGTTAATTGCCCAGATTTTTTTTGGCACAGCACTCTATGCTGCTGTGGAGAACGGTCATGAGGATGTGGTCCGCAGACTTCTACGCGCCCCGGGAATCGATGTCAATCATACGAGGTCGACAGCGACACCCTTGGTAGTGGCGATTGACAGAGGCCATGTTGCCATGGTCAAGTTACTCCTGGACAGTGGCAGGATAGACACGAATGGCCTTGACACCCTATACAAAACACCGCTTATGTACGCAGCGGTCGAGGGGCAGGAATCGATTGTTCAACTCTTATTGTCAGACTATGATATCGATATTGCCAAGCAGGATACGAGGGGCTGCACTGCATTGGACTACGCAACTGGAGCTGGGCACTCCTCAATCGCATATCTCCTGAAAGACTTTCTCAGGAAAGCCTCGCAGCCTCTTTTCTGCGAGGAACACTCCGAACCTTCAACACCAAGACCGGGCTCTCACTTACCCGCCTCGAACATCGGCTTGCTCCAGAACCATCCTCAAAATATAATCTATTCTCAGCGCTCTTCATTACAACCGAGCTCCCCTGAAAGCCACGCCGACGCGGTTCAGATATCAGATATAATGGACACTACTCCCGGAGATGTCCCATTACAGCACTCACTAATTGGAGCACTGCAAGTCTCTGCAGATGAAGGGCCAACCTGGCCCACACGAGAGCCCGGCCGTTTTGTGACCTCGAGCGAGGTAACAGCTATGGAATCAACATTATTTGCGGCGGAGACATACGCAGAAGCAATGATGTGTCCCCTCGGTTATCATTATATTAACCTTGAACTTTTTGCTGCTATACTATTAGACGACACAGAAACGGTTGGTGCCTTTCTCAAGCAGGGTATGAGTCCAAATCATCAGATCGACGAAAATGAATCCACTTTACTCTTGACAGCTATACAGTACAACCGACCAGTTGTCGCCACTCTAGTTCTCCAAAATCAGGCGGACCCGAACTTGATAAATTCCAAAGGCATTAGCCCATTACTTACCGCTGCAGCCGTGGGCACGTTGGAAATCGTACGGCTCTTGCTGGAACATGGCGCCGACATCAATCTATGTGATGATTCGGGCCCGACTCCGTTGGCGGTTGCGATCAAGTTGAAGAACCTAGGAGTGGCAAGGTATCTAGTGGATAATGGCGCTTTTGTAAACTAAGCCAGTAACTATAGCACAACCGGCTGCTGCATGGGGTAGTGAATCAAAACCCAGAAGTGCATGCACCCGATGTTAACTACTGAGGTCGAGTTTCACTGTTATTATGTAGCCAGAGCTTATTCATTCTTCGGTGCAGAGAGTACTGATGGGTAGACTGCGCCGCGATTGAGACCGCCTAGATAGTTTAACGGAGGCTCGAACGAGCTGAGCGCTTCCAAGTCGTCCGGAATAGCCGGCGGGATCTTCTCCATCTGATTTTTCCCAGTCCAATGCGTATCACTGGCCAAGAGCACAGCGTGAAACCCCAGTTTCTTACCAAACTGGCCCCAGAAGACGCAGCACAAGCGCCGCATGCGCGATTTGGTTAGCCTGAAACGTCTTGTAAGCGGTGGCGTCGTGTCAGGGTCATGTTTGCGCTGCTTTGGAAGGACTAGTAATAAACAAGACAGAGCACTACAATTATATTTTAATTACATATACTATCAATTCATATCCAAATTCCATCCAACCACCCCAGGCTTTGGCCCTACAAAATGTCAGCGGTGACTATAGCCACCGAAGGCCCTTTGCCTACGCGATATTTGGTCTTCAGAGCCCTGGATCTGAAGACATCCCGATGAAGCAAAAGCCCTTCAAGGCGAATTTGATGCCCCCATTGCGCCTCAGCGACCCACATAGACAGACTTGTTGACGCTGGATGCGCCAACCCCTACACGGGAAGGAAGAACAAACGTATGGCTCAGCTACTGGAAGACTTAATCTGCGTATCTCAGCGGGTAGACCAGCGCGTTCGCTGCAGAGTTTCGGAGCAATCTATCACCTTCCACAGGAATGTGCAGGGAGGTTATGACTCACAAATGCTTCGCAAACACAACACATGACCAAAGAGCGAGTCTATCGGGCTGGGCTAGCTTGGGGCAAGGATTTTAGTGGGCGACAAGACCGGATACTGCGGATGCTATCGGCATGGTATGGCAATAGGTATATGAGGCGCGCCATGTGCACGTTCACGGGCAAGTTAATTATGTAGTCTGGAAAGCCTTGTCCAGCGTTCTCCGCCCGGGCGGGAGCTATGTTCCTCCGGTGATTGCGGCCGAGCATACGGTTACCCACCCACCAGCCAAAGAGTGTTGGGTATGTGAGTGAGCGTACGTAGTTGATATGGAGGTGGAATTCAGTTCAGGCCCTGCATTTACATTTGAGTTGTGCGGATATCGCGATTTCTGAGGTGTACTGGATGGTGCGTCAAATAGGAGGGATGGGGTGTTGTTTTACATGGGTTCTTGAAAACAGGCTGCTGACAGGTTGTGCAACAACGTCTGCATAGTATTTAGGTACACTTGTCAAATCTCATTTTCACCACCGCTGTCCTTCTCCCCGGCTATGTATGATATTTCCCTGCCCTGGTCTGAAACGCTTGTCAGTCATGTCATACGCCAGAAAAAGTAGCCTTGACGCCATCAAAACCAATCAAAGAACTCAAAGGCGTCAAAGAGCAGATTCAGAACATCATCCACCAATTCCACAAACGAGGCTATTGGTGTCCCAGAGACGTCATTGGTCGACCACAGGTCCACTATAAGCTCCGTATCAGGGCCTGAAGCCCACCATGACAATTCCCTAAACGGCGGTTCCATTCTTATATTCCAACTGATGAAATCGGACTCAAAGTAGTATCGGGTGTGATCCGACGGCCTTGTGTATAGTGTTTCAAGAATTCTTCCATCCACTTCGAAAAGGTGATACTCCTCGTCGTCAGCTCGTGGGTTGAAGGTGGATGATCCCCGCCGTTCGAGAGCTTCTGGGCCTGAAGCTTCCACTGTCCTGTTGAAATTTCCGGAATCGGGTTTCATAACTTTTCGGGTGAGACTGGCACGTCTGTCTTTGATGTTCCCGAGGTATTGCCACGAGCTGCCGTTGATGGCCCAACCGTCATGTCCAAAATGGTGGCCGAAAGACAAGTGATGGAATGTACCGGGTGCACCAGTTGATGGGAGTTCTTCTGTCCCGATAGGCACTCCTCCCACAGTAATTGGTAGGGAATGGTTCTGCAACGCAATCTCTGTCCCATCGGCCTTGAAGTAATGGTACTCCAGGGGGCTGGATCGTTCAGGTATGACGGCAGCAGCGGCTTCTACTGCGAAAATGGAAGCTATCAAAAAGGTTATTGCCCTCATGGCTATAAACGTTTGTAAGTAATTATTCTTTGATATAAGCCAGTGAAACATACTTTCAGCCCGAATGAATGCAACCCTTCCCAGGTTAGTCGCTTTTGATTTGTCTTGATGATTGATGTTGACACTGTTTGACCGACTTCAGAGTGTGGGCGAAGTTGAGCTTTAAATAGACCCCCTTCTTCAACACCCCACTTCAATGTTACAAAGGGGATGGTGTGATATGCTGTTGTTTCAATTCAGTTGCTCCACTTTAAGTATCATATAATCCTATCTTTATGTGAGCCCCTTTGAACCTCGGGATCAATAATCGTGAGAAATACAAACCCTGTTTCTGAGCTCCACTTGTGAAGCTAAAGCTTTACATAAGACTATCTGTATTGCCGGTAACCGGATATTCATATCCGTTTAGATGGATAGTGGCAATAGCTGCGGAGAATATGAATTATTAATGCTTCCTGATAAATGCCATTGGAGGTCTTACTCCTGTTCAACGTTTCATTGCATTGCCACTAGGCATTTCTGCCTATATTCATAACAACACAATCTCTGGGATCAGTGATCAAAGTGATAGAAGCCGCGGTTCTCGGGACGCTTTTCATTTTTTTCAAAGAAAAAATAAGACTTGATCTAAATAAGATTGCAAAGCTTCTAATCATGACACAGGTCCAATCATAGCGAGGCAGTGGTCTGGAGTTAGGAAAAAATGATTAATGATATGAGAAATTCAGCTTGAATTATGATAATGAAGAGAACGCTTGCTCCGGAATACATCCATTGACTAGCTTGTACTCTGCTATATTTACGGCGCAATGACGGCCTTTCTACCAGTGGGCTGACGGGGTAGCCTGTAGGAGAGGCGGGCTGATTTTATATGGCCCATTAAAAACCGGGGCTGCGCCGACATCAGATGAGTCAAGAGTTGAGTTGACGCTTGATCCAGCATTGGAAGCGGCATTGGAAACCGTGGACGGGGCTTGAACTCTGGGATGCAGCGATAGGAAAACCGTCGTAGACACGAGGACAGTCTCAGTAGCAAGGTACGAGGTCTTGGCTTCTCGCCGGACAGTCAGTGACAGCCTCAAGACAGGCCATGATTGTGGCTGTCCTCGAGGAGAAGACTGTGGAGGTAATCATTACTGCACCGGTGTCGTCAGTGCCAGAGGCCGTAGTCCCCAATGCTGAAGTAACTGTCGCATAACGGGGGGCAAATCTGCAGTGGGACCTTGAAGGGGCTTGGAGAGTGAGCCGAAGATATAGTCGCATACTGTGCGACATAGTATTGGCCGGCCATTCTTTAGTGTGCTATATTGAACGAGTTAGTGTTGTATTCGTCAAAATAACGCAAAATATGGGCCTATTAGGGAAAATCAATCTTGATGACATCCTATTTCTGTCTTGTTCCTCCCTCCCTCTGATATACACACACTTTATCTGATGAATGAACTTGCTGATGCAAGGTATTTCTGCTGGTTGGGCTGCGTATACTTTTCTAGACCGAAGTCCTCTCTACCCATCCGCATGGCCACGAGTAACCGAATACAAACCCACACAGCCGAATCTACCGTAGACATTGCAGATTCTATCCGTACTTGAACGCCAAGGCCCAAGGCCAAGAAAATGACCATTGATGGTGTAATAACACCCAACAAGAAGGCTACCAGGGACCTCATTGTCCTCATTACCGATGATATCAAATTTGACTTGTGGTACAAACGGTTGAAGGACATAAGATGTGACCCCCGGACGGATGCTTGGATCTTGCATGTCTAGCATGATGCGCGTCCATTCTTCTGGGGACAGATCCGCGCCCAGTAAGTGACCTTTTCCACGGCTCTGACGGGCGGCTTTCAAGATATAGTCGCCCTTGCTTACTTCACCTTGGATGTGTCTTCCAACCCAATGCTTCAGTTCGGGGGATCCCGGTAGGAGCGTAGGTACTATGCCTTGCTGGAGAGTCTGGCCTTGACCTGGAGTGAGGATATTGTGCTCGGCCACGAGAGAGTTGATCTCTTGTAAGATAATTCCTAGGAATCGCTCGTCGTTCACAAGTAAGGAAACCCGAAGATCGTTGACGGCCACAGTCGCCAGCTGCCAGAGCATCTCTTGCGAAAGCAGCGTGAACTCGTCCGGAAACAGGGTCACGACCACCTGATGTATTTTCTCACATACGACCTGGTCTTGGCAATAAAGCGAATACCCTGTAGCAGAGGACTCGTCATGCTTCAACTCCAGGTCGTCCACGTTCACAAACCGCGGGCGCATACCCGTCCTCAGTTCCACCAAGCGCACCAACTCCTCTCGCTGGAGTTCGTCTCGTCCCCGAAGGATATGAATCGGCCGGTGTGTGTGGAATAAACCAACCAAGCTGTCTATCCAATCGTTGTACTCGCCTGCGGGCTGCAGAGCCGAGCTGGGTCCCATCAATTGGCGCATCTGACGGTGTTTATGTGCGCTGAGAACGATCACATTATCAGGGGTGCGGCTATTGATCTCGCAGATCTGAAAGCCAGGGCCTATGGCACTGCTATTCTCGGAGACTAGGAAGTCAGGTCTCCAGTTCCCTAGCCTATCCTTGAATCTCGGAAACACTTGATTCCGGCTTTGTTCGTCTATCCACTACCATACTGGTTAATATTGTTCAAATCTCGTTCTTTAGATCCATGGCAATACCTACCTGTAGCACTTCCTCCACGTGCTTTTCCAAAGGCAATCTAGCCGGGAAGTTTGCATCAGTGTCGGTCCACCATCGATCTACTATATTGACGACCGCTTTGACCAGCGAGTCGTGGGTATGTCTCATACGCAGGAGAAAGCTTTTATCGGTCAAGACTGGATGCGGGGAAAGGGTCTCTTCCTTCGGATTGTACCCAGGTGGATGTATTAACGGGATTAGTCTTCGGTAGGCTTCTGCCTCGCTGCTTCGATCTCCTTTTTGGGCGTCAATCGCGGGCACAGGTTTTCCGGTCGCATCTGTCACTGACCAGCAAATTTGCTGGTGGTTGGGCGTGTTATCGAGAGCTCCCATTTTGTGGGCTGTCGGAGACTGCCGCGACTCGGTGGATAGTAATATATTATGCAGGAGAAAGAAACATCAGAGACGTAGTTTTCATATATTTGGTTAATGAAACCGCTTGTATCTGTACATAACACAAAGGTGGTAAGTCCATAAGGGGTCGAGGGTTCACGGAAACCGGAACCTTCGGTCTCGCTGACGATGATTCATTGACCGACAGAACCGTAGCATCCAGCCCTCAACTTCCAGTCGAAGGGTAAGCGCGACCAACGTTTAGCCCATCCCAGTCTCATCGGCTTCGATATGTATATTATACTATTCCCAAGCGCCAAGTCGAGGTGTCATTGATCTTCCTCTCCTATACAGCGACCATATTCAAACTGAGACACTATCAATGAGCGAGGGCAATCCTTCAAATAAGATTTGGCAGAACAGCCAATAAGTTTCACTTTTCACCATTTCTGCCTGCTTCCTGCCCGGTCATCAACTCACATCCATTATGAGTAGTAACAATCTCATGCACCAGATCTGTCTGGAGGCGTCGAGAAAAGCCGGCGTTCCTTCGCTCGCAACTAGTGCATCTTACGAAGACAGAGTGCGCAGTGGTGATGCCTTTTCGTCGGCCTTCCTCCGGTATCTAGGAGGGGAACACCTCCTACCATACTTTTTGAGATCTATGTGTCCGCACCCGGTTCTGGTCCCGAACACTTTCATGACCAATTTGAAGGAGTTCCATGTCGCCCTTTCTGCTGCCTTGACGAATATTGTGCAAAGATGGGTGATAGATGAGGAGGCGGATTTACCATCGCGGATGCCTCTGGAACCACATGAGGAGAAAATCCTCGGGGTATGATCTTTGATTTTGCTTTTTCTTTTCTTCTCTTTTCTCCTCTGTTGGTTTCTGATAATCCTAAAATAGTGGATACACAAAATTACCGAAGACAAATTATTCCCCGCATATGATGGTCGTCAAGGCAATTGGCGACCAGACTTCTTACTTCCAGCCAACGAAGCAGGCGGGTTCAAAGTCTGCGAAATCAATGCTCGGTTCCCATCCAACGGCCTGGACTTGAACTCGCGAGTGAATAGGGCCCTGGATAATTCAGAAATCAAGCCGCCTTACCTTGATGTGGAAGGCAACCCAGACCATATGATGGACCGTCTCAAGGCTCTTTTTAATCCCGAGTGGCCACTTCGATTTGTCCATAATAGAGAACACAACCCGCTGATCGAGGCCCTGATGAGAGACTTAGGGCATATGAAGCCGCGCGTGCTGACGCCGAATGATCTACATCTTGTGGCTGACAAAACCTCGCCGACTGGGTATAAACTACAGTGCGTGAGAGAGTCCGGCTCGTCAGCCAATCTTGACAAAACTAAAACCGTGGAAGATGTTCACCAAGTAGCGCTCCGGCTTTTCCTTGACGAGTTCGCCGCACTTCCTCCGGAGATGCAGCGGCAGCTGGCGTTCCTGAGCAACAATGACATCCGGTCCATGCTATTGATCCACGACAAGCGAATCCTCGGGATTCTGCTCCAGGAATTAGATGACCTAGTCACCAAGCACAACGCCTTGACCCCCCGACAGGCTGACCTGCTCCGGAAAGGCGTGGTCTTCACCATCATCCCCGGATCGAAGGAGCTAGACCAGCTCATCGATTCGTATTACCGAGGCAAGGTCTCCAAAAAGGACTTCATTCTGAAACCTATTCGGTCTGGTCGCGGGGAAGGGATTCTTCTCGGTCAAGAACTAAGTACAGCCGAGTGGGAGACAATCCTCGCTGACATGAAGAAGAGCATCGCGCTGGCCCCTGATCGGACGCTGTATATCATCCAGCCGTTTGTGGAACAGCTGGAAGGAGAAATGTTCTTAGATGAGGAAATTGGGGTCCAGCCGACTCATCGTGTTGGCACGTATCACAGCATGCATGGAGAGTTTGTGGCATTGGGGGTGTGGAGGGTTGGGATGTCAAAAGATCGAACGATCAATATGACTACGGGCGGTGCTTGGAAAATGGGTAGTATGGTAACAAAGATGAACTAGATAGGTTGTTCCCTACTGCAATGCCTTCTTCGAGTCAGTTTTGACAAGCAGCAAGGAAGATGGATAGTCAGGTAGGCCAACCCTCTAGCTGCTTGCCTTGTGTCTGACACAGCATCAAGAGCCCCCGTGAAGCGGGAAACATCTGAATCTTTCATATAGTTGCAACATCATGTTATAATTCTGTTCCCCTCTCCCAAGCTAGAATATTCCCCTTATAAGGGCGGCTAATTCTTCTCTACCAAGCCCACACACCGCGATATCTCAACAGCATCCTGACCTTTCGTTAGCCTACATACCTTCCAGGGTCGCAATAAATGGCAAATCGCAACTCACCATGCGGCCTGTCGGCTCCAAGCCTTCCACCAGCTCAGTCTGGTATACCAGATCTGGATTCCCCAACGAGATGTTCCCGTCAGATAGACAGCCCACAAACGGCATATACGCTGCCTGCTTTGCGACGGGATCAGCCCTCACATATTCCGAATACATCGGATTGCCCGGTCGTTTCATATCGTCCGCAATAACAATTGACCCGGGCGCAACGATTCCCAACTCCTCCGCTAGTTTCAGATCATTCAAGTACGAGATCTTCGAGTGGTCCAAAAACAACATATCCCACTTCTTCTTCCCCGCACTGGATCGCTCTGCAAGTCGTTTCATCGACGCTCGAGACGGACCCTCTAGAACCTCAACGACATCACTGAGACCCGCAATCTCAACCAAGGCACGCGACACAGACGCAAAGACCGGGTTCATCTCGAGACTAACGTAGCGAGGCACCGGGACGCCGCCCGCGTTGTTGCGCTTGGCCGCGGCGCCGAACATGATGGCCGAGTAGCCGATGTAGCCACCAATTTCGAGAATCGAGCTCGGCCACTCCGTAGCGATAAGGTCTGTGATTATGCTGCCCTTGTGGGTGCCCACGTTCATGAGGAAGTCCTTGGTGCGCGCAAACTCGTCAATGGCAGCCAGGACGGCCTCGGGCGAGTTGCGCATGGCGGACAGTTGCGGGTGCGTAGTGATGAAGCAGAGCAGCTGGTTTTCGCGGCCGTCATTGCACTGGGAGGATCAGTTAGTTAATTCGAACGTCTAAAGTATTTGCGCTTGGGCAGGATGATGATGATGCTCCTTACGAAGACTTTTTCTTCGGGCTTGTAGAACCCCTGCGGTGTGGGAGTGTTTATGGCGAGGGTGCCCATCGCGAATTTGCTCTAGAGGTTGGTTGATGGAAGGACGCTTGAAGAACACGATCTAATTTTTCAGTATAAAATTGATGGCTTTTAGCAACAGAGCTCTCAGACAATGACACTGGACCCTCTGATAAATGCTTAATCACCGCTCTCTATGCGCCGGGAGACGTTTCGGGAACAACTGCTGCATCAGGGTCATGACACCATCAACTCAGGCCTTCACGATAATGTAACACGAGTCCACCCAGTCCCGCAACCCATTTCACTGTCGAGAAATATGACTCGACGATCCTTCTGACTGCAGTAGTTTGACAATCTCAATTGACGCAGAGAAGAATAACGTGCCTGGTCATGACGTGGACCAGATTAGGTGGATCACACGGGGGGTACCCATTTTCCCGCACTATACCTCAGTACTAATATGTACTCAATCGGATTCTGGTTGCTCATTAGAAGCATGTGTTTACGTGGTTTCGGACTCCCTAAGCGCCCATTGAATTCAGCCCACTCGTCATGGGCGATACAGTTCGGACAGATGTCCTGATCGTCGGGGCCGGTCCGGCCGGGTATGCTACTCTACTCTGCCCTAACTGCTTCTCCCTGTTCCTCTGCGGAACCACGTACTATTTGACAGCATATATACTAATTGTCGGTGAACAGGTTGATGGCGGGAGTCTGGATGGCCCAAATGGGAGTGAACGCGATGATCATCGATCAAAAGCACACCCATACGCGATGCGGTCGAGCCGACGGACTGGAGAGTCGGACATTAGAAATCCTCGACAGTTTCGGCCTCGCAGATCAAATCTGGACTCAGGCAAATCATACAGTGGAGATTGCGTTATGGGTACATACAGCTTTCCCCTCCACCAAGTGGCCCCTTCGATAGGAAACCCCAACCCACTGACTCAAGCTCTGTTATTATGTTCAGGGCGCTAGAGCCGATGGGAGACTGCAAAGGCAGAGCATCGCCGCAAATTCCAAGCCCGGATGGTCGCGGTTCCATGAGTCCACGCTTAGCCAGGGCCAAGTCGAGGAATATCTCATGCAATTTGTGAGGGCTCGAAAGCATGTCGAAGTTAGGATGGAAACGATCCCCACTTCGTTGGAGATTGATGACTCGCTGATCGGCGACTACGATGCGTTTCCGTTTCGCGTCACTCTGGATAATGCGCCTTTTATTAATAACCCGAAGTCTTCGTTCGATGGCGTGGCCACTCCTAACAGCGAGCTCAGCGAAGCCCAGTCAGATGACTCGGGCTACGCTAGCATGGGGACAGCGGTTGAAGCCAAGTACATTCTGGGCTGCGATGGAGCTCATAGCTGGGTCAGGAAGCAACTCGGATTGAAACTCGAGGGCGAAACGCACGACGACTGTTGGGGTGTTCTGGATATCATCCCGTTGACGGATTTCCGTAAGTTTCATCTGGATCGAGGATGGCGCGCGCCGTTGACATTATTGCTTTGCTCATCCAAGTTGATTGATTGACTATATGCAGCCGATATCCGGAAACGATTCATCATCAAGTCAAAGCACGGAACTCTCATGATGATACCACGGGAGAGAAAACTGGTGCGCATCTACATGGAGCTTTCATCCGAAGCAGCAGAGCGATATCGCGCAGAACAGCACAACGCCGACATCCTCATGGAGCAGGTTGCAACCATCATGAAGCCCTATAGCATCAGGACAAATTATGTCGACTGGTCAACGATATATACTGTCGGCCAACGCATCTGCCGCAAAATCGGTCCCCACAACCGGATCTTCCTTGGCGGCGATGCCATCCACACGCATTCTCCAAAGGCTGGACAGGGGATGAACGTCAGCATGCAAGACACGTATAATCTCGGCTGGAAGCTGGCCTCCGTCATCAGGGGCGTATTGCACCCAAGTGTTCTCGAGACGTATCAGCAAGAACGGCTCCCCGTCGCCGAGCAACTGATTGCATTAGATCAGCGAATATGCCGAGGGATGTGCAGCAAGCGGTTGAATGGGGGTGTATTGAAGGCCCAAAATGGCCGCTTCGATGCGGACCACAGGCGGGCACTGGAGCAGGAGAATTCCTCAATGTCAGGGCTCGCTGTGACCTACCAACCTAATTCTCTGGTCACATCAACAGTTTGCGATGCATCTTTCCCCAACGGCGTGAGCAGACCATCCGTGGCCCGGAATCTCCGCGTCGGCGCGCGCATTCCCAGCGTGCTGATCCTTAACCAAAGCGACGCGCAGGCATGCCATCTGCATCAGATCCTTCCCAGTACGGGGCAATGGAATCTGATCATTTTCGGAGGTGACATTGCGGCGGTGGATCAGAAGCGCCGCGTCGCAGCCCTCGCAGACGCCCTTACAGGTAGTACTTCCTCCCCCGATTCAGCCTTCGCAAAGCTGAATGAACCGGTCTCCATCGCGCGGTGCGGGTTTCCGACTCTCGGTGTGTATCTCATCCACCGTGCGGACAGACATAGCATCGAGCTGAACGATCTGCCGATGGTCTTCCGTCCATGGACAGATGAGGACGGGGTGGACTATGGCAGAGCCTGGGTGGACGCCGAAGCTTATCACCACGCTGGCGGTGGGGAGCTGTACTCTTCTTTTGGGATTGGACCCAAGGGGTGTATGGCGTTGCTGCGACCTGATCAACATTTGGCTTTTCTTTCGGATATAGAGGATGTGGATGGGTTAGAACGGTTCCTGCGGTCGGTTATGCCTGAGGCGACACAGAAGCAGGCTGTGTCTCTCGAACAGTTACAGATATAGTCGTAGTAGGTGGAAGTTATATATGGTGGGACTTGTTTTTATTTCAGTTTGAAGTGGGAGCCGGAATAAGCATTAAATAAACCACGATTGCATATACACCTATACATACTAATCTAATTCTGTTGACCTACGGTTCGAACGCGCCGAAGGTATTCCTGGAGACTATTACGATCCTTAGCCCCAACAGTAATGGCAGCATGGCTTCTGGATTGAGACTCGTGGTGTACCCAACCGCTAACCATCAAACTGCCTTGTTGGATCTCCTCCGAGAAGGCTTCCTCGAACACGTCTCGCGTACAAAAGAAATCGCCGCTAGTCACAGCCGCCTCAGACAGGCCCCTTCGCGCGAAGTGCCCTCTCAGTGGGCCTAGATGATAAGTCCCAGTAACCCGAACATTCAGATCGATGACAAACTGTTCTCCGCCGTTTTGGTCGGTGACAATATCGATGCCCGCGGGGCCATGATACCCCTTGCGGTGCAAGAAGGCAGCCACCTTGCCCATGAGCGTGGAAAACGTCTTTTGGAACCCTGCCTGCTGCGGGTACGAGATGGTCCCGCCGATCCAATGCGAGTTGTTATCGAACAATTGCTCGCAGCAGGCGATGAATATGGGCTGGCCGGTCTTCGTGACGAACATTGACAAGGCCACCACAGGCCCACCCACAAAGTCTTGCAAAACGATCGAGCAGGGATAGAGATGGCGGTTTGTTTGGTTGAGCTGCCGGAGCAAGACATCTAATCGGGTTAAGAGCAGGGCTTTTACCACCCGCGTTCGGTCAGCTTCGCTGGTCACGGCAAAAGTGCCCATGCCCGAAATCGACTGAGGCAGTTTGACCATGAACGGGACCTGATACTGCTCGATGTAACCAGTTATCCGAGCAATCTCTTCGGCAAGTAGACTAGGGTCCTCGTAGTCGACAAGAATGGTGTCAATCACCATAGACGGTGGTGTGGGTAAACCGGACAATGCCAGCCCACGTTTTGACAGGATCTCATAGTGCGCCTCTGGACAGATAAGGTGCGGTAAATGGGAGACGCTGTCTGTAGGCTGTAGAATGGCAATCCTCGCGCCCAAGCCTAACTCAATGCTGTCCGGACTATTTGCAAAAACCACGCCTGGCCGCTGGCCGGGCTGCAGCTGCGCGAATGTTCGGTGAATATCAAGATGATGATTGGCGGGAACAGAATCAGCCGTTCCTTCCCTTTCGCTGTTCAATTTCCTTTGCGCAGTCGCGTCCAGGATGATCAGAGGCATCCTGCCAGCGGAGAACGCGTATCTTTGTGGTACCAGGCTGGCGGCCATTGTTAAAGAGGACGAGGTGGCGCCTTCGTCCTCCTCTTCCATGTTGTACCCATAGGCATACTTGGTCTCTTTGTTTGCATGGTTGTGCTTGAACTGTAGAGGGTAGTAAACCAAGACGATGTCAGAGCTATCTTCCGTATCGGATGAGTAGAGGTCGTGGAGGGTATAATCCAGGATGATCGGGGATGGAGGACTCATTTTTTAGTCAACTAATATTAGCACAGGAGCTCTGGTGTGTTTTCAGGGTCGGAGAGAAGATAAAGCGTGGGGATCGTCAGACGAATCTCCCGATTCCCATTCCGGCGACTGGGTACGCCCTGGCTTCCGTTTTCGGGCCCCTGGCGAGCGTTCCATCACCCGCGTTTATCACAGACCACTAATTATGTAGTATCAGAGGGTTTATATGAACCAATTGGATGGATTCTGCCTAGAATTCTAACTAAACGTGCAGCGACATGCCAATCAAGGGGGGTTGATTTGGCTCGCAACTTCGCTCGACCATCCATCCCATGGTCGGTATCCCGAAGATCTACACCAATTCCAAGTTTGGATATTCGGACCCTCATGCTGTTTCTACGCCTCTAGCCCAAGTGCCTCCCTGCGGGAAATGGAATTTGGGTTGTAAAAAGGTCTCTCTCCCAGAGAGACGACCCGGTTTCCCACTCGGCTCCCATTGTAGTCGCTGTCTCGTCGTCAGCAATAGTTTCTAACCTAGAAGTTCCCACAGTATTGTTCTTACTATGTTGCAGTATGGAACACAGAGCGGCTACGAGGGGGTTAGGTTAGCAAATTGATTCAAGTTGGGCTTGCAGGAGTTGGTACATACTTGTCCCATATGGCGATATCGTTTTCGCTCCAGCGGAATCGGACCTGGAGGTCATGGTTTTCGGAAATCAACTTTAGAACTGAAGGTTGGTTAGCGAGTCCATCGCGGGGTCAATGTCATATCAGGGCCAAAAATACAGTATGACTTCAACATCTCGCTTTCATAGTTCGTCACGTCGTCGATCCAGCCCGCACGGATCTGAAACCCGGCGGCGAACAGACTCTTCCATCTGCGCAGGATCAGCACATTTCACAGCCATTGCATTTCAATTCAATTCAAGACACTCAGAGTCAGATTTTGAAGCTCTTACCCAGTCACCGGGTTCGTGCGCACAACGGGACTGTGTCCGCCTTGGTTAGCGAAGAAACTAGAAGAAAAAAGCACTTGGGGCAAGTCAAATAGAACTGACTGGGAAACTTTGAATTCCACTCCGCTATTCTCTGGATTGCCGCGATCCTCAGTAATAAGTTCCGTATTCTGGTCTCTAACAGCATCATTGAATGCAGGTTGGTAATGAGTGGCTGTCAGACCGTCGGCGAATTCCTGCATTGCTGGGGAAAGTCGGTCGTAGGCCTCGTATCCGGATGCCCAGAGGGTATCTCCTCCTGCGTCCTCGGGAAGTGTCACCATTTTCAGGATGGCGTAGTCAGACGGCACAGGTTCAAAGGTGATACTGCCTCATCTATCAATCTCACGAGCGCTGTGCCAAATCTGTAAGGCTACTTACTCCGAATGCCATCCCTCGCTCGCCAATCGCTTGGTACCAGGACCACAACGGCCCTTATACATCTTTTTATTCTGCTCGGATGACATGATGGTCACCTCATCGTCAACCTTTCCGTCACTTCCTACTGCAATCCCGCGCTTGCCGTTTGAAAGCGGGTGCTTATGCAGATAAGATGCGTGGGGTCGGCCTGTCAGGTGCCCGATCTTGATCGCCAGGCTCTTCTGGTCGGAGATGTTCAAGTCCTGGTTGCGCAAGAACACCACCCCACGCTGGGAGACTATCTGGCCTGTTAGTATTTACGGATTCAATTGTACGCCAAATAGGGAGCCAGACCTATGGTGCCTAAATCCCGGATTTTGGTATCGTCATGCAGGATCTCGCTCAGCTGCAGCGTCGAGGAGAACTCCCGACCAATGACGGGGGTTAGATCTAACGACTCGTATTCATCCAGGCTCCCGGAATACTTGAGGGGCCCTGACAGCCTGCTCGCGGAGGTCGATTTGACGGGATATCCATTGCCGGTAGTGATGGGATATGTATCTGCGGAGGAGGGTGGCATTTCGAGTCTGCGAGAACGGACGGGAAGATGATAAGAGAACAAACCCTACTTTTTTTTTAGTCGGTTCATGCAGCAAAATTCCTTATTTCTGCTCACCAATGCAATATTGCAAGGCCGCCAGCTTTGATGAGTTGACGTCATTTCCCGGAGTAGAGGCCATCATCAAGTAGACATGTTGCATCATATTGTAACAATACTAAGTTCTAAATCGAAGGGATATTAGGCACATCTACGATGTGTTCATCGCTGGCCATGGCTCGACTTCCTACTCTGTATGCCGCTGCTTTTATCAGGGGGTTGCGTAATAAAACAGTCCTCACTCCAGAACAATTCCGGACTACTCCAAGCGTATGGCGAGCAATATAAAGGTTGGTCGAGTAGTAGAGTAGCGTACTAGGTAGGGCCTGTAAGGTTCCTGGGATTTCGGATGGTCGTACACAGGGCGCTGAATCTGTTGAGGATGGAGCATTAGATGCAGTGTGGTTATGATAGATGAGAAGAGAACCCAATGGGCTGTTTTTGTAGGGCCAAGGCTGTACGGCAAATCATTCGCCTACACGCTTACAGAGGGGTCGACAGCTCGCGTGTACGAGAAAGGGTTAACCAGATTATCGGCACTACTGGCGTTCGCTATGAATGTTCTCAAACAACACGCAAGACCCGAAACATAGGCTAGACTTTCGTCCATTGGAATCCAGCTGTCGAAACAGACTGTACTGGTCTCTGGTCAGAGTACTGCGTCGCCATCTAGGCGATTAGAATATAATATAACTTAGTATAACTAGGGTCCACCACGAAGCCCGTCAATCTCCTCTGCATAAACTGCCCTTTTGAGGAATCTCATGGCATCTCCCTCGTCGTGTGTCGTATCCACTTCAAATTCATCCGGGATCTCAAGATTATCCATCGTACACTGTCCAACCTGCCAACAAATATTGCTCCCCGCACGCCTCCATTCAGCCTCCCGGAAGTTGTCAGGCCATCCATACTTCTTTTGGAGGATGTCTTTGAGCACGGCGCCCTGGTTATTATTTTATTAACGAGATTCCTTCTCAGCGGATGTTGAACATAACAAACATCTTGCTCCCCTTCCATCTTCAGACTCTGACCACTGTCGGAATTCACGGGGATAAACTCTAGCAACGCAATCTTCTCCAACGAAGCTGCCAACCACGTCGGTGCATGGTGCGCGTGCGCGTAGTAATTCCGATAATGACCCTCGTCGTCCACGCGCTCAGGCCGGTAGTCGTAGTCGGGCGGCCTGTCGGGCCCCGGCGGGAGATACAGGAAATCCTGCACGCGGATGGTATCTGCGTCCTTGAAGTCAACATAAAATAAACCAGGAATTACATAGGATTTTTACAGGCGAACAACTAACTCTCCTTGGTGTCCAGGAGATACCTAATGCAGCCTCAGCTCCTGGATCCCAAACAGGCCCGGGTTCCCTTCCACCCCGGATCTCAGCATCCTCGAGATACACCATGGCACGGGAGTATTCATAAAGCTCGACATTCTTTGATGTCGACCAGTCGTAGAAGTACGGAATCCGTTTCATGAGCGAGACGACTGCGGGGCCAAGGCCGAGTTCTTCGCAGAAAGCTGTGTTAAGCGCACGGCCGGTGTTCTTGGTTAGCCAGAAGAGCTCCCAGCGCTTGATGTAGTTGAGTCGCAGGTAGGTGCGGTAGATATCTTTGATGAGTTGCACGATTTCGTCTTCGTTGTATGGTGAACGGGGAGGGTCGCTGTGTGCCGCCTGTTGGTTCTCGATCGGGAGCATTGTTGCTGCTGCCGGGGGGTGCGGTTGCCACCATCGTCGTCGTGCGGCCCGAACCCAATTCGATACCATAACAAGATCAAAATTAACCAGAGGGAGGAGCCAGGGAGGGTTGTACATGGTCGCGTACTCTTCAAGCGGAAGCGTGGTGGTGGAGAGAGTGATGAATGCGAATATGCTCATGGCACGTCCTCACAAAGATTGATAACAATAAGCTGGCTAAAATTTTTGGTGAGGTACTTTAGGCCCAATAGAGTACCTAAAGTCAGCATTCACTAAGCTTAATACTGGGCTAACAAAGCTATAAACATCTGTATAAGTATGGATGACTTAGATACTGGTGTTGATGTGTTTAGTTAGGATATCCTAAAGATTAAAATCAGTGGGTATGAGGTTAGCTCTGACCTACTTTGACACTGACATTAACTGATGCTGCTTGATAGCAGGACCTCTTCATCGACTTCCCTGACATATTCCGCGTATGTACAGATGATAAGAACCTCCTCGTCTTTTGTGAGCGGCCATCTGCTAACAGTTCTACTAGGACTGGCCACTAAAAGCGATATTGTAATGGCGCAGAATATAGTGAAGTCATAAATGGCTAATAGAAGAACTATATTAGTCTTCAGAGCCCGTTCTCCTAGACTTTTACGACTGAGGGTTATATGCTAGAAATCAAGTATGTATATTAGAAAAAGCCCTCTCGGCTCAAGTCCTCAGAGGAGGTAAGGGACACAATCCCAACTAGGCTACTGATGTTTCTGTCACTCTTCTGGTGAGTCAAAATCTTTAAAACAAACAGAACCAGTATCAGTCTCAGCGACAGGGCGGCTTTCGTATCCCTAGGGTCTTGAAGTGACGTTGGCACGAAAGACACTCGCCACCTAGGTTTTCCATGTCCGGCTCACACTGCAGGAGCGCGATATCAGCAACACCATCAAGGAAAAAGATAAAAGAAAACTAATTCACGCAAAGGGTACAGACCTTAATACGCAGTTCCCGACATCTGGAACATGACCCTATGAATCTCGTAAGGGAAATTTTTCTTCGGCGTTTTCGCTCATCCTTAAACGGACCACGGCGGGCTCTGCCAGACCTTGTCCGTCTCGTTCTCGGCGGTAAACCCGACCCTTTTTGATCAAGGGCCGCCATACCCTGGTCTGCCTGTTGCACGTTGTGGGCGAGAATGTCTTGGGAGCGTGAAGGCTGGGGTGGGGGGCCCCTCCTCATCAGATGCTCTAGGTGCGGATTTCCATGTCTTTGGGCCTCTTTCCGAAGACAGTGATATTTATGCGGGCGGCTAGTGTCAGATAACCCAGTGCAATCCTCGGATATCGTTCGCTTGATCGGAAATGAGTGACTCCGAGCAGCGGCAGCTTCCGCTTTTGGAGCAGCTTCGCGGGCGGCCTCCCGGGCTTCACGGGCTTCACGTTCGGTTCTTTCCTCCAGAATCAATTTCTCAAGCCTTGCAATTGCTTCGTCTTTTGCAGGGTCTGTCGGTGCAGGCGCAGGTGCACCAGTTGCTTTGGAGAGCTTATCCATGTTCATCTGGGGCAAAGGGCTCAAGTCCAATTTCCTCCTATCCCATGCGGCTATAGCGCAGAACTCTATGAAGTTGTGAGCAGCGCCGTGGAAAGAGCGAAGATGGTCCTGGCGAGAGTTTGAAGACAGCCGCTTGTAAGGGCAATATGTATGCGAGCCTAAATGTGGCGCAGCTCCATCGGTCTCCAATGCCAGGGTCGCAAATGTTCGATCTCAGTGCGGCCTAGGGAGAAGACTGAAGCTTCTGTTTCCCTTCTGTTAATGATGTCTACCTGACAGTAATAGGTCAGCGTTGCTCTGAGGAGGAACCTGTTTTGATTGCCAAATGACTATTGTAATGGAGAATTTCAGGTGCTTACTTGTCGAACTTTACCGCTCAGCTAAAAAAGGTGTCAAGACACTATTTCTAGCCAATACAGTGTATTTCACTTCTGACA